>JANKOD010000001.1:4980915-4997706 GCA_026284645.1 Erythroxylum acuminatum
AAGACTTATTCTAAGATAATCTAAGACCTATTCTAAAGGAATTTAAACAACTTCAAATTTGAATTAATTCTCCAACAAAAATATCTTCAAAAAAGACTAACACATACCTCCTTATGACACCTTTGAAAATATATTTCGTAAGAGTTTGGAAAGTTACGAGGGCATTGGTAAGATCGAACAACATTACTAAAATTTCATAATACCCTTCTTGGGTTCAAAAGGCTATCTCGTATATATCTTATGGTCAAACTCTAATTTGGTGATAGCTCGAA
The DNA here is from genome assembly GCA_026284645.1 of Erythroxylum acuminatum. Classification (NCBI taxonomy): domain Eukaryota; kingdom Viridiplantae; phylum Streptophyta; class Magnoliopsida; order Malpighiales; family Erythroxylaceae; genus Erythroxylum; species Erythroxylum acuminatum. The sequence continues at coordinate 4,981,188 of JANKOD010000001.1, forward strand.
TTAGGGTCGAACTTAGAAAATACTTTTGCTCCATCGAGTTCGTCAAGTAACTCTTATTAGATATCGAAGAATGATTAGGGATCATTTCTTTATTTAAAACTTGATAGTCCACATAGAAATGTCAACTTCCATCCTTGACTATCAACATAGGACTTGAAAACGGGTTGTTGCTTAGTCTAACGCAAGTTGTGGCTGTCCAAAAATACAGTTTGCATGCAAGCTGTCCACCGCCATAGCTTGCATGCAAGTTGCAAGTTGTAAGTTGTGGCAAAGGTAGTGAAGGGTCTATAAAAGACCCTCCCTTCTTCCTCTCTTAAGATAGATATGCACATCAAATGTGCACAAGATGTGTGGTGAGTTTGAGAATGAATTTTAGAGAGCTATTTTGTGTGTGAGAGTAATTTTGGGAGTATTTTTAGAAAATGTTTTTCTAAAAGGATAAGTGACAAAATAATGAGAATATTATCCTAGGGATAGTAAATATGAGAAACACCTTGTATGTCAGTGCTACTATTTTGTTCTATCATTTTTCACTATCTGTACTTGCTATTTTCATTAGTGGAAGTTTTATTCAAAATTTGGCACGTAGGTATAGAATTTGGCACGTAGACATAGCTCAAATTAGAGGATGAATCACGTTAAATTTCTGTGTGTTATTTCCTTGCTTATTTTACCAGTGAAATTAATTCGTAATTTTTCTTAACAAGTAGTATCAAAGCAGGTTCAGTTCTATGTCAAAGTATTTTTCATGGAAGATGGAGGCAAAAATAAGCAAGATGATTAGCCTAAATAGTGTCAGCTACCACGTATGGAAGAACAAGATGGGAGATCTTATGTTCGTCACAAAAATGCATTTATCGGTATTTACCACAACAAAAATCGAAAATAAATCGAACGAGGAGTGGGCGTTTGAGCAAAAGCAAGTATGTAGTTTTATTCAGCAATTTGTTAAAGATAATGTGTATAATCATATCTACAATGAGACTCACGCACGGGTGTTGTGGAAGAAGCTTGAGGAGTTGTATGCCTCAAAAACCGGTAACAATAAATTATTTTACTTGACAAAATTAGTGCATATAAAATATTGAGAAGGTACCTCTACAATAAATCACTTAAATGAATTTAAGGGGATCGTGGATTAATTATTAGGAATGGGCATAAAGTTCGAAGATGAAGTGCTTGCCTTTTTCATGCTTACCTCCTTGCCAGAGTCATGGGAGACTTTAAAGATTTCTATCACCAATTCTGCAATTGACAGTGTTGTTAACATGGAATCTGTAAAAAGTGAAATTCTGAATGAAGCGATGAGATGAAGATCACAGAGTTCGGCCTCTTCAACATAGTCAGAAGTTCTGGTCACAGGTTCTAGGGAAAGGAGCAAATCTAGAGGTCCAAATTTCAGAGATAAGAGCATAGGAAGATCAAATAAATATGCAAACGTTGAGTGTCATCACTGCAAAAAGAAGGGTCACATCAAAGGTTCTGCGGGAAGTTTAAAGAAGAAAAAAAAAACAAAAGTCAAGAAGTCAAGAAAGATGATAGCAGTGATGATGAACACGTATTGACAACCACCACCATTGATGACTTTCACATCATCTCATATGATAATGATGTCAATAGTGCATCTGTGAGTTTAATTGGATAGGTAATAGTGGTGCCACCATTCACGCCATATCACATAAATAACTCTTCTCATCATAAACAGAAGGAGATTTTGGTGTCATTAAAATGGGAAATAGCGGTTTGGCCAAAATCACTAGAAATGGTGATATTTACTTGGAAACATACAATGACATAAGACTGCCTCTGAAAGAAGTGAGAGATTTTCTTGATCTTCTTCTGAGTCTAATCTCGGTTGGCATACTTGATGATGAAGGTTTTTACAGCTTTCAAAGATAGCGAATGAAAACTGACTAAAGATTCCTTGGTAATCACTAAAGGTAAGAAATGCTTAAAGTTGTATATGATGTAGGCAAAGATCTCCTAAGATGTTGTGAATCTAGTGGAGAAAGATGATGCAATTAAATTGTGACACAGAAGATTCGGTCATATGAGCAAGAAGCGGATGAATCAGTTGGTAAAAAGAAAATGCATTATTTGGAGTTGACCAGGTACATTTAAAGAAGTGTGCTGATTGTTTTGCAAGAAAGCAAAATAGAGTTGCTTTCAAAAGTTTCCCTCCTTCCGGAATGAAGAATATGTTGGATTTGGTACACTCAGATCTATGTGGGCTAATGCTAAATTCACTAAGTGATACTCAATACTTCGTGACTTTCATTGATGACCATTTTAGGAAGACGTGGGTATATACCTTGAAGACTAAAGATAAAGTGTTAGATATTTTCAAGCAATTTCAAGCCTCAGTTGAAAGAAAAACTAGGAAGAAGTTAAAATGCATTCTAACAGACAATGATGGAGAGTACACTGGACCATTTATTGTAAAGAGCATGGTATTCGACATTAAACTACTCCTCCTAAGACACCGCAGTTAAATGGTTTAGCTGAGAGGATGAACATGATTTGATGGAGAGAGTTAGATGACTACTTTCACATGCAAAGTTGCATAAGACATTTTGGAGTGAGGCTCTATTCATAACAGTTCATGTATTAAATCGCTCACCATGCATCCCTTTACAATCTAATGTTCCAGAGAAAGTATGGTCAGGAAAGGATGTTTCCTATGATCATTTAAAGTTATTTGGTAGCAAAGCTTATGTCCATATCCCTAAAGATGAGAGATCCAAGCTTGATGTCTAGACTTGCTAGTGTATATTTATTGGTTATTGAAAAGATCAATTCGGTTATTGGTTTTATGGTCCAGTCCAGAAGAAGTTGATTTGGAGCTGTGAGGCTATATGTATCAAAGATCAAACCATTGAAGATCTTGACAAATTGAAAATGGATGTTCTAAGAACTAATGATGACCCGGTAGACTTAGAGTTAATTCCTCCAAAAACAGTGCCAAGACAATTTGGAGATGAAAGCGAAAATCACCAGTCGAACGTAGCTGATGATGATGCTCTTATTCAAAATCAATCAGATGAAGATTCTGATGAAGGTGATGTCTAGAATCAACCACTAGTACTAGAGACTGCTCAGGTTCCAATAAGGAGATCTATATGAGTAAGACAAGCCACTACTAGATACTTCAGTGATTAGTATGTGTTACTTAGTAATGGGGGAGAACCTAAGAATTTTCAAGAGGCTATGATAAATGAACATAAGATGAAATGGTTTGAAGTCATGCAAGATGAGACGAAGTCCTTATATGAGAATAAAACTTTTAAGCTAGTGAAGTTGCCAAAAGGTAATAAAGCTTTGAAAAATAAGTGGGTGTTTAAGATTAAGCATGATGAACACAATCTTTATCCAAGATTCAAAGCTAGATTGGTTATTAAAGGATTCAACTAAAGAAAAGGTATTGATTTTGACAAGATATTTTTATCAGTTGTGAAAATGACGTCTATCCGTATAGTGCTCGGTTTAGTAGCAAGTCTAGACTTAGAAATTGAGCAATTGAATATCAAGACAACTTTTCTTGATGGAGATTTGGAAGAAGAGATATATATGAAGCAGCTAGAAGGTTTCAAGGAAAAAAAGAAAAGAGGACTATGTGTGTAGATTGATGAAAAGCCTTTATGGTTTAAAACAGACACTGAGACAGTGGTATAAGAAGTTTGAAACAGTTATGGGAGAGCAAGGCTATAAGAAGACTACTTCAAATCACTATGCTTTTGTACAGAAATTCTCTGGTGATGATTTCATTATCTTTTTACTTTATGTTGATGATATGTTAATTGTTGGTCAAAATATCAACAAGACTAATAGTTTGAAGAAGCAGTTAAGCAAGTCTTTTTCCATGAAAGACTTGGGGTCAACAAAATAGATTCTTGGCATGACAATTATTAGAGATAGGGGCGCCAAGAAATTATGGTTATCATAAGAAAAGTACATTGAGAAAGTATTTCAAAGGTTTAACATAGATAAAGCTAAAGCAATTAGTTGTCCTCTTACTAATCACTTTATGTTGAGTACTAAGCAAGCCCTTCGATAAATGAGAGAAGGAAGAGATGATAAAAGTCCCCTATGCTTCTGCAGTTAGAAGTTTGACGTACACTATGGTATGTACACAGCCAAATAATGCACACGCAGTTGGAGTAGTAAGTGAGTTCCTTTAAATTCTGGTAAGGAACATTGGGATGCTGTGAAATGGATTCTCAAATATCTAGGTGGTGCTTCTTAAATATGTTTATGCTTTGGAACTACCAAATCTATGTTAGTTGGTTACACAGATGCAGACATGGCCAACGATGTTGACTCAAGAAAGCCTATATTTCAGGTTACCTAATTGTCTTTGCAGGGGGAGTCGTGTCATGGCAATTAAAATTGCAGAAATGTATTGCTCTATTTATCACTGAAGTGGAATTTATTGCTGCAACTGAAGTAAGCAAAGAGCTCCTATGGATGAAGAATTTCTTAGATGAACTTGGTTTTCAACATGATAGGTATCAATTATTTTGCGACAGCCAGAGTGCTATTCACCTTGGGAAAAATTTCTCATTCCATTCAAGATCAAAGCATATTGATGTGAGATATCACTGGATCAAAGATGTGTTAGATAAGAAGTTATTACAACTTTAGAATATTCATACGGATGAGAATGGATCAGATATGTTGACAAAAGTTCTACCTAGGGGAAAGTTTGAGTTATGTCGATCATCTGCAGGAATGATAGTAAATACCATGTAGTCGGTAGGGGGAGAATTGTAAGGCGATACAGACATTCATGGTATCGCCATTCTAGATTTAGGTATTTTATTAAAAAAATAAAAGCAAGCTATTGAGAACAACTTGCGTGCAAGTTGTGTTTTTGGATAGCCACAACTTGCAATAAAGCAGTGGAGGGTCTATAAAAGACCCTCCCTTCCTCCTCTCTTAAGATAGATATGCACATCAAACGCGCATGAGATGTGTGGTGAGTTTGAGTGTGAATTTTATAAAGCCATTTTATGTAAGAGAGTGATTTTTAAGGTATTTTTAGAAAATGTTTTCCTAAAAAGGTGAGTGACAAAATAGTGAAGATATTATCTTAGGAATAGTAAATTTGAAAAATACATTATGTGTGAGTGTCACTATTTTGTTGTATCATTTTTCACTCTCTGTACCTGTTATTTTCATTAGTAGAAGTTTTATTTAGAGTTTGGCCGTAGATATAGCCTAAATTAAAGGATGAATTACGTTAAATTTTTGCGTGTTATTTCTTTACTTATTTTACTCGTGAGATTAATTCGTAATTTTTCCTAACGCTCAGAAGGATTGATGCTTTGGTATCAAGATGATAATACCATTTTATGATAACTGTAGATAAGATAGGAAACAGGGAAGGGAGGGTGAGGAATAAAGAGAAATTGAGAAGAAAATGGGCTGAAGGTGAGCTGCATTTTTGTTAGCAAAGAAAATAGTAGCTTTCGAGAGGTTACTGCTCTCCCCCAAACAAAAAGACTCCTCAAAACAAAAATCACCAATCTGTTGTCCTTGCTTACATCACTCCACTTACCCATGACTGCATTCTAAAGTTGACCTACTATGCCAGAATGATATACTGACTATATATAAAAGATTAAAGAACAATAAAACATTCTTCCAACCTCCAAAGTCATACTATCTAGCCAATCCACCTATTTCTTACTTTTCTTTCCCTGCTTTTGATACAGCCATTTAACTTGGGGCTAACAAACCACTCCCCAAATTAAGGATTTTCCCTGGAACAGGGTGGAAGCCTATCCTGAATTCTGCTGAAGAACTATTTCCATAACCTTCTTGGTAACAACCTGATGGCAAGCCTTGCCTCCACATGCTAGTATGTGGTTATTGCAGGCAATTTATTCTTTTTCAATATTAGCTCTTCATATGAGGTTGAGTTACTTGTGAATTAAAAATTTTCAATTGAGGTTTTCTCCTAGAACATGATACAACACGATAATCTTAACTGTGTTTTCCATTCCATTCCCATTTATTCTTGGCCAGAATTCTTATTATCTGTTCCAACTTTTAAGGTTTCGGTTCAAGACAGTCGTTAATACACAAGTTCAGGTAAACACACCCGTATCACAACTATCAGATATCAGATTACGGCTTATTCTTAGATCTTCCTAATCTTTCTTTTTCTGATATTTTCTTCCTGCGTGACTTATGCAAAGAAGAAGGGTACTCAAAAACTATATTAATAACTATTATGTAGATTTGTGTCTTAGGAAGTGTACAAGTTCATTCCGAAGGAAATCACGTCAGCTCGAAAAGATACCGTCATTCCACAAATTTTCCAGAGGGAGGATAATGAATTTGAACTGGTTAATCACAAAATATACACTCACAATATGTAAGACAAGACTTTGGTCAATATCCATGTGTAGAAAACTGCAAAAGTGGCCCCAACTGGAATCGTTACCACCCATGAAGCTACTATCTCTTTCACAGTTTCTGATCTTACATTATTTAGACCTCTTGCAAAGCCTACCCCCATAACAGCACCAACCAAGGTATGCGTTGCGGATATTGGAAGTCCTAGTTTTGATGCAACTAGAACCACAGAGGCCGCAGCAAACTCAGCTGCAAATCCTCTGGTTGGTGTCAATTCTGTTATCTTCTTCCCAATTGTTGCTATCACTCTATAACCCCAGATCATTAGTCCTGTTACTATACCAAACCCTCCCCATGCAAGAACATCAATTGGAATTGGAATGACAACCTCTGTTCCGGTAGCACCACCCTGAAGGATAGATAATGCGGCGGCCAAAGGACCAATTGCATTGGAGACGTCATTTCCACCATGAGCAAACGACATGAAGCACGCAGAGAGAACTTGCATATAACCAAAGACCCCGTAAACTATCTCCAACTGGGTACCCTTTGGCCCTGCAAAATCAGAGAGAAATCCTATCTGTTTGTTCTGTAATATCTCTTTTGGTTCAGGTTGTGACGAAGTAGCTTTCATAAGTAGATGGCCTAGCTTTTTTCGGATGATTCTGTCAACAATGATTGCACCAGCAGCACCACAAGCTAGAGCCTGTGCCAGGGCCAAAGGAAACGATTTGCTCAGAGGAAATGCTGCAAAAGAGATTCCTGATACACCCGCAAATACAGCAATTGGTGCAGCTGCAGCAGCGGCTTGCCCAGGATTTGGAGCACTGTAGACAAACTTTAGCAAGTGAAAACTGTCAGACCTCTAGTTTTGGATATGGAGATTGGTACAAGTTAGTTCTGTTATCAAGATCAAACATTAGACATTTTAAGTGATTCTTTTAAGATCCAAGTAAAGACAAATGTTGCGACATTAACAGTTGAAAGACAAAGATCCATACCCTACGAATGCATTTATAGACGAGGAAGGAGACGAATGCTCCCATAATTGGTGAGATCACCCATGACGAAGTCACCTTTGCTAGTGAACCCCAAAAGACAGCTCCAGCTCCTCCATAGACAAGGCCAAATCCAACCATTGATCCTACTATACAATGTGTAGTGGAGACAGGCCAACCATAATAAGAAGCTACCTAGAAATATCAAGAAGAGAAATGAGGATCAAGGTAAAACCACAATCCCATTGTTAGGGCATGAAAATATAGCAGAAATAGCATAGAGTAGTTGCCTGACATAGAACTATATTTGGTCATCGTAGGAGAAGAGTGAACTAGAATGCTTGAAGGTTTAGAGCTGAGTAATAATCAAAGCATGTAGTTCTACACATAATAAAGAAAAAGGGGAAACATCAGTAGCCCTAATTGATATGGTCCTAGCCATACCAAATGATTTAACATTTATGATTTGACATTTCAACGTCCACTTGGTTGCTAATTTCAAATTAATTATCCATAATTACTTATTTAACAGGATTTTTTATAAACAACCTGTTAATTGGTTTTTAACCTTATTAGCACAATCATAAGACTGTTAGGAAGAACTACGCTCAACATTATTATCAACCTTCTTTTTTTCCTGGATGATACTGCTAGAATTTTGCCTTCAACAGACACATTCATATGATGCTAGTAGACACTTACTGTTATCAGTTTCTGTTATCTGCTTTGGCATTTCCAACTAATTACAGGCAAAATTTATTCTAGCACCGACCGATAAGTCCAATCAAACACATTCAGATATCCTATCGCTCCAAGATTGTTTTAGATGTAATTGCACACCACAGTCACTGGACTTTGAAAAACTGGCAAATCTTCTGTATTCTAGGAGATCAGATAACTGTGGCAATCAATATCTTCCCCTTTTTATGAGGCACAATCTATAAAAAAAACGTATGGAATTCGTGTATCAAATTCAAAGTTGCATCATTCATTGAAGAAGTTGTGTCAGAAGTACTTGTCCTCATCATAACCAAAACTATCTAGAGTTGGTGATAAGTGGCAACTGGCAACTATTCGTTCATGGAACAAGCATACCTTGAAAAGATATGTAAACAAGCAAATCATAATTCTATAACTAAGAATATAATAAATCACTGTGAAAAGGCCAAATTAATGTAGACCTGCAACCAAGTGCCAGCAGCGGCCAGAGAAGAGAGCAAACCAGCGAAGAGCAGTGTGTCCTTTCCCTGGAACACGTTAGCTACAAGAATTCCCTTCTGCATTGTGCTTGTCACATGAGTTCCCATCAATAATGCTCCTGAGAACTCCAAAATAGCCGCCGTTAACACTGCTTGCCGGAGTGTCAATGCCCCAGAGCCCACAGAAGTCCCCATAGCATTGGCCACATCATTGGCTCCTATATTCCAAGCCATAAAGAAACCAAACAAGAGTGTTGCATATGATAATATCTTGTTCTTTATGTCCAAAACCTGAACCACAGACTTCATAAAGAAAGGAAGACTAAGAGCAGCAAATGCTATGAATATGGAGATAGCAGAAGCTGCTCTTGAAGAGATACCAAAGGCCTGAGCCATCCCAGGCAAGTCATCATCATCGTTTTTCACTGTCTCTCCATGTTTCTCAATCTGGATCACTCTCTTTTGTTCATTTCCACCTCCAGCTTCAGCAAAAGATGAAATACTAGCAAAAGTGTGTGTAAATTTAGAGCTTTTCGGTATCAAAATGGGTAGGAAAGGCTTGGATGGCATCTGCTGAGGCTCGACGATAAAAGCCTCTCTCTTGTTCTCATATGAGCGATTTCTAGCTAGACAGAAGTAAGGATTATGTAGCAGCACAGTTTCAGGTTTAACAGCATTTCTCACAGAAGATAGACAGTAGGAGGAAGTCATATCTTCGAAGAGAGAGAGCAGAAGATAAGATAAAGAGAGATGGGTATATGGATGTGGAACTATTCAGGAAGATTCCTGTCCATGGAAGAATATGGTGAAAGCAGAGAAAAGAGACCAGGTGGTGGTAGAGGAGCAATGGAATGTGCATATTGGAAGCTTTTGAAAACCAAATTTTGAGTTTTGTCATTCTGGGGATGTGAGAGTTAGTTTGGCTGCTAGCTGTGTGGCTTCAAACGAGTGGTGCCTGTGCTTCTTGAGAGAGTCCCTGAATCTAATACCCAAAAGTGTACCAATCAGAAAAATTTAGAGATTCAAAATCTATTTCAGATCCCTTTCATCCAAATGAGCTTTACGATTAATGATGGCCACCACAATAAGCTTTTTTGCTTTCCATCTGTTGCAGCCAAGATAGATTCTTTGACTAGCTAACATGTATAAAAAATCTAGTGACAAATAAGAATTGCATGTAGCTCAAACTGTCGAAGTGATTATTAGGTTAAGTAATTAACTGTAGCGCTCTATCTATAATACAAAATAGAACAGTCAGATCACACACAAGACAATATCTAGGGATGTGCTTAACCAGGATATTGGTAGCTCAGAATTTTCCTGGGAAGAAACAAAACAGCTTGAAATAGTGTTACAAGCATTGCATTCAACCAAATTTTGCAGACCAAATGGAATTCATGTTTTAAAACAATGTGTACTGAATCTGAATGTTGTCTCTGAATTTGGTAAAAGGAAAAAGCTTGGGCAAATACAGACATCCCCATCACACAAGGACTTTAGCTTTGTACGAGTATATAAGATCTTGTTCTGAAAGTCTTCACCCAAGGATTGAACTGTAAACTCAAAAAGTTTCAGGCTTTCTTACTGTTAAGAAAGTTTGTCCACACGTATATCGTTTCTTTAATCTCAAAAGTAAGAATAAGCTCTTAACCTTTACAATGTTATTATTATTAAATCTTCATATATTAAGCTACATATGGAAATTTAGTAATTTATCTTATTATACAAGAAAATATTTATTATTATTATTTATAAAATCATTAATTCTAAGAATTTTTTAAATAAAATTATTTTATAAATAAATATTAATGTTATGAAAACGACTAAATAAATGGTATTCTTTTGTTCTTGAGATATTTCATCATCTAATTGATCCAACAATAATCTGAATTCCAGGACAATGCCTTCATTAAGAAAACATCGTCAAGGATTACGATTGCCTGGAATACTTATTTAGCTGTTTTCAATTCTTATCACCCATTAATGTGACGTGATATTGTCCATTACAGTATACTCCCACTTTTGGTACAGATGCTCGTCATTCAGGACAAAGAGTTAACATTATATTATATATGTCATCTTTTAACTTTGAAGGATGATATTGACTTCTTTTGTTCTCTTACATTTTTATAAGAATATTTAAAGAAATACTAAGATATAATATTCATGTTTTTATAAATTCTTTTTTTAAATCATGTTGTTATAAGTTATTTTACATATAAACAGCTAATATTAAATAGTTAATTTTACTAAATATCTTTAAATAAATAGTTGATGTTATCTGCTAGTCAAATCAACTATATTAATCCGCTATTAGTTAACCACTGATAGAATCAACTAACAACTAATATAATTTACAATATGCTAATTACGTACCAAAAAGAACCAAAGTCTTATTCTTTTTCTTTGTTTCTCTTCTATAATCAAAACAATCTAAACACTCGTTCTCTTTCCTAAATTTGAGCTCTAATACACAAATTCAAAAGTTTGAAAAGGTACCCATGTCTCAAATTGTCTAAAAGATGAAGAAAAGAAGACCTTCCATTAGTCTTTCCCTCTTCACCATGTTACTTGAATCATTTTCCATTGATAATCCTACCAAATCATTGAGGACTTTAAACGGCAATGTTGGGTTGCGATGATAGACTGTATTAATATTTAACGGAGAATTAGGTCATTGAATGTACAAAAAGATGACTTTGCTATGGGTGAAAGTGGATGAGAGTTATATTTGTGTTATTTCTTACATTAAGAATAATATCATTAAGAAGTGTGCTTATTTTGGCTTTGAAGATTTGATGAGTGTTCTTGACGTAAACCTTAAATTTTTTTTATGCTTCTTCATTGCCAAAGATGATCACTATAAATGTTGAAGGTGGTAATGAGGTAGGGGAGTTGTAGAATAATGATTTCTTGAGTTTCTATAATTGAGAAAGGAACCTTTACCCAATTTTTAGATTGGGGATAAATAAGATTAGTGAATTAGATTTGATTGTATTTGAGATAAATCAATTTGGTAATTTATGATAATTAGGCATTTTTAGGCTTAGAAGTGCTCAGTTAGAGTAAAATTATATTATTTATGTCAGTGTATGTTTATTTGTTTTAAATAAGATTTAGTAAATACAATTAGAATTAAAAAATGAATTTAAGTTTAATTAACTTATAAGTCCTGCATTGCACATGATGTACACGTGATATATTCGAATCTGTATGTATAACAAATAAATAAATTTATGTCATGCTAACTTAGGCAGAAATTAATTCCGTTTAAATATTTATCCATTTAGAGTTTAATTTGAATAAACTGCAAGAGTCAAGATTTATTTTAAATGCTATAAAATGTCAACGTTTAACTTATTCTTTAGATAAAATATTAAGGTTAATTTTCACTTTTTCCTTTAAAATAAATGAGGATTTTTTAGGTAGCTAGTAAGTGTTAGTTATTAGTGGCTATAAGTTTTTCTAATTGATGAAAATTTTTAAAGAATAGTTTGTAATTTGATATTGTAAAGAGTAAATGAGTATTTTACCCAACTGTCAAAAAGAATAAAAACAAATACAACTCTGGGATTGCTTCTAACTCATTCAAACCTCTAAATAGGAAGATAGTAAGTGTAAACTAGTCAGGGTATTAAGAAATTCAGAGTTGTATTGAATCAATAACTCAACAACTGATCCATATACAAAAAGTGTCTCTCCCCTCTTCCTCTCTCTATGGAGTTTCTATGTTAATATATTTTCTTTCCAAAAAATTTGGTTGACATGCATTTAATGGTGTCATGGATCATCAACATGTTAAAATTGACTGAGCAGATAAAGATTGTAGTAGGGGACAAACACATGTTAGTTTTTTTAATGGTATTATTAGGTTTATGTTCGTACCGTTTTTCCTAGTTTAATGGGAAGTTATTTACAAATTTCCTTTGTATTCATGGTATTTGTTATGTTAGAGTTTTGATATTTCGTTTAGTGTGGTTGACATTAATTTTTTAATCTCAAAATTCTCAATAGGAAAAAAGCTATTATTAGATCATCATTTCCTCCACAAGAAAGAGATATTAATGTCACAAAGGAGACTTTAATTTGTAGTTCTGAGATAACGTTGCCATTGGTTGCATAAGTTATTAAAGTGATAATATAAAGAACAAGTTATGAAATTTGGACCAATTTAAACTAAAATACTAATTTTTGGTTATAAAGTATGAGTGTATTTATATGTTGACTATATTTTATTTATATTGTCATCAAATTCAATATTTTTTGAAAAAGACAAACAAATTGATACAAAGCCTACCTCTTAAGCAACTGTAATGCATCACCACCATGGGATTTTGTAAACTTAAAAAGATGGAGAGGTTTAGGGTCAGGCAAGACCTCCACTACTGATTGTGTCTTTGTTTTCGTCCAGTCAAGCTTTCATTGAAAGCTATGGATGATCAAATTAAGGAGATTTGTGGGATAGTATGGCATGGATCATAAGGTTCTGAGGAGAATGAAATGAGTATGCATAAAAGCCAATAAGGCTAAAGTATTGAGGCTTAAGGAGGAGTGTAAAGTCCAAGATCACCAAATGGTGATTAAGTGCACAATTAAGAAAGTTAGGTTATGCAAACCCTAAAGATAAAACCTTAAAATCCAACATGCTCGATTCATAATAAAGCCTAGTAGAAGTTAAAATTAGATTAAAGATAGAACCTTAACCTAATGATTATATAAAATCATGAACCAAATATATAAAAGAATCTTGAATCATTATAAATAACTAAAACTAAGATTATAATATGATTTGAACACTATAAGTAAATAACATGATAAATTTAATTTTTTATTTAAAGAAACGAAGAAAAAACTCTCACAATTGTATTAATGACCAAAGATGTCTACAACTAAAAAGAAACAACCTTTAAATACTAAAATACAAACTAAGGTTCCAATATTTAAACAAAAATTAAGGTTTTAATTAAACATGGTTTGAACCACGATGATGAAATAGGTTGTGTTGACTATAAACATTTTGACACTATTAGAAATAATCTAGAACACACTCATGTTTGAAATTGTAGATCCTTCTACATCTTTAGCAAGCTAGGCATGGTTTACGGTACACTTGGGTTGGAAACTATGGATAGTCTTATGGACTTGTGAATTAAGACACGGTATAGGCTATAATTGTGTTTAGAGACCATGAATCTCAATATAATTTTACAAATTAGCACGTAGTATAGGCTATGCTTATATTGGTGGTCGTGCCTCAACATTAAGTTGCCCAATAAAGTACATGGACTCATATATGCTATGTAGGATGCCATGTTCACATCTAAGTCTTCTCTAACATTTTCTTTAATCAAGTTAAGCAATATTCATCCTTCAATTTGGCTTAATTATACACATGTAACCACTTCTCTCACTATCCTATTAAGCACATTTTGAAGCCTTTTCTTATTTATTTGCATAATTGTTACAATTGGAAAATAAAAAAACATCAAAGCTAACTTGATTCTTATCATTCCTTCCTTCTTTAAAAATATTTATCCTCAAATCATTGTCTTCGCTAAAAGGAATTAAATTAGAAATGTTAAATATAGTGGTTACATTATATTCACCTAGAAAATCTAATTAATAAGCATTATCATTGCTCTATTTAACAAATTGAAATAGACCATCTTCCCTCAATTGCAACATTGATCTTCTTTGATTTAGAAACCTCTCATTTCTCATATATACCCACACCTAATTTCCTAGTTCAAGGTAATTTTCCTTTTTCCTTTGTTAGCCTTGGATGCATATTCTTCATTCTTCCTTTCAATGTGTCACTGAACATTTTCATATAGTTATTCACCATTTTAACTTTCTTTTTATCATCTAAGCTACTCCTTTTATGAATAGGAAAAGGAACCAAATTAAATGATGTTGGTGGATTGAAGCCATTAATAAACTTAAAAGGTGAATAACTAATAGTACTATGAACAACTTAATCATATACAAATTCAATTAACAATAAATAATCTTCTCAAATTTTCAAATTCTTTTGAATGATAACATACAATAAATTAGTCAAAGTCTTATTTAATACCTCGATTTGGAAGTTCTTCTAAGGGTGAAAAATGGTCGAGAACAAAAATTTAGTTCTTAACTCCTGTAAAACCTTTCAAAGGTAGCTAAGAACCTTAACATCTCTATCTGACACAATACTTTTAGGAACACTATAGACTCATACTGTCACCTTAAAAAACATATCAACTATATTGGACATATCATCATTTTTACTTCTTACAATAAAATATGTTAGCATAGAAAATACGTTAACAAAAATATAGATGGAGTCTTTAACCCTTTTGGACTTAGGTAAACTCAAAATGAAATCTATAAAAATGTCACCTAAGGTTTAATAGGGATTGACAAATAATTATACAACCTATGTGGTGTACCTTTAAAGTTATCTTGTCTACATATAATGCAATTAGCACAAATTCTTTCAACATTATAATATATATTAGGCCAAAATAAATGTCCAAGAAAAATATGATCTTTTTAGTGCCAAAATGACCCATTAATCCTTCCCTAGAGGCCTTTGATATGTGCTAATTGCACTATATTTTTTAATGATTTGAAGGATATTTAGCCCGTGTTTTGAGTATTTTTATACGACTTAGTACTTAATTTAGCTTATATTTTTCTTATAGGATTTATTTGAGCTCTCTAGCAAAGAAGGAATGAATTTAGGCAAGTTTGTGTTAAGTTAAAATTTTAGGATGATTTTATAGGAAGGAATTAGAACATGACACCAAAAGGGACATTTGTTACTAACATACAAGAAATATAGCCATGTTACTGAACATGGAACCTATGTTTAGCAACAAGAGGCAACACGAGATAAATAAAGACTTATGTTCAACCCGTGTTCAATAACACAAAACCAAGAAAGACTTATGTTTAACTCGTGTTCTATGTTGTTTCATTTTATTTCTTCTTATTTTTGAGCAAAAGTAACAAAGACCAACACAAGACTATGATAGACTAGTGTTGTCAACAATTTTTATACAAAAGAAGCTAAGAGGGGTGTTAAGCAATATGAGGACCAAAACGATCCTATGTTTGACCCATATTTGACTAAGTTTGTTTCATCACTACAAAAGAAGAATAGCTTCTGCGACGTTTCACCAGTGAAACGTCGCATAAAACTCTCATCTCAGGAAATGTGAGAGTTTTTTGCGACGTTGGGCTCAGACGACGCAGAATCTAGGAAGTAATTGAGACGTTTTATTATTGAAACGTGGCCAAATAAATCTCATGACGTCTTTATGAAGTAAACGTTGTGGAAGTGTTGGTGAAAAATTAAAACTACTCAGTCGTTTTTCATTTAGGTTTCAAAGTTGTCTTCTTCAATAATCTTGTGCGCCTCCCGTCTCCCATACGCACTCCTCTCTGCAATATTGTCTCGTCTACAGACCACCCAAAAATTATTTTGCTCAACGTCGCCGCCCCACCCGTCGTCAAGAACTTCATTTCTCCTTCCCTTTTTATTCAACGTTTGGGTATATATCTGTCTCTTTCCCTTTTTGTCTCACGGCCGGATTCCTAATTCTCCCTCTAAAAATCATGCGTACTCTGCACTCACGGCTGGATTCCTAATTCTCCCTCTCAAAATCACACGACATCTGTGCTCACGACCGGATTCGTAAGGTACACCCCAATGCCCATGCATTCTCTTATTCATATATAATATGCAATATTTCGAACCTCTGTCTGGTGGGTCTACGTTATTCGAAGCACATTAATGAAATAAACTTGTCTTCCAAGGATTTGCAATTTCTATGTTTATCCATTTTTATGCCTCACGTGTTCCATAGATGGAAAACCGAGTTGACCATGAATATTTTTGATTTTCTGTTTTGATTTTCAAATTTAGTATAAATCAATGCTTAATTCATTGATTAAACCAAATTTCAATTATTTTAT
>JANKOD010000001.1:5009262-5036248 GCA_026284645.1 Erythroxylum acuminatum
GCTGAACAGTTGTTAGGGAAGATTGCTCAGTTGGGTGAGGCTCCTTCTGTCAAGGTTCACATAAGCCTCTGTGATATGTATGCTAGGTGTGGGATGGAGAAGAAGGCTCTTCAAGCTCTGGGGGCAATTGAATCTAAGAAAGATCAATTGGAGCTTAAAGATTTTGAGAGAGTTATAAATGGGCTCCTTGCTGGCGGGTTTGTGCATGATGCGCGAAGGGTACATGGACTAATGGAAGGACGAGGCTTTACTGCATCGGACCAGCTGAAGATGGTTCTAAAGCGATATAGAGATAAGCTTCTATAGAGCAGGTACTAAGGATATGCTCCTGCATAATCATGACACCACATTTTAGTAGAAGAAAACCAGCACTGTAGCCATGGTTAGTTTTCTTGCATTAGGCGGCTTGAGATAATCATCACCGATGGCAGTTTTATAGGTATCCAGGACCTTCAGCACTACCTGATTGTTGGATGTAATTTATTGATCAGACTTGAGGTTTTACCCCAACAAGCTTGGCCTTGAGCATAGTTAGAGTTTCGTTGCTGTTCTTGCGCCGGTATCGGTGCAATGCAGGACTTGTTTCAATAACACTTTTCTGTTAGTTACGAATGACAATATGGCGTTCCAGCATCTTCCTCGGATGGTCTGCCTAGGCATCCATTTTCACCATTTCTTCAGCTTACATTCTCTAAGTTTTGTCAACTAAATTTAAACATACAAACGTTCTTCACTGCATCATAAACAGTTTGATTGATGCAGGACCAGAGCTTCCTTTTTCTCTTTTCTGTGTTCAGAGTTCTTTACTTGAACGAACTGACTGAGAAAAGGAATAACTTTGTAAGAAAGAGTTCACCCTCGTCTCTACGTTACCTCCATTGTCAGGTGTTGTCATTTGCTTCATTTCTTGATTTAACTATTCCCTCCAATGTCTTTACTTTCTTACAGTGCACCATTTTTAGAACCTTCTGATTGTGTTAAAGACAGAAAAAGAAAGGGATTTCTTCTGCCTGTTCTTTTCCACTTGGAATCATCACTGTGAAAAAAAAAAACCTGCTAGAGTTGCTCATGAATCTCGTGGATGAAGCTTGCTCATGACCCATGAATGAGTTCAGGCAAAGTATATATACATGCATAGGACACCTTCTAAAGGAAATAGCCTAAAGGTATAAAGTAAATTCTGTTTCACTTTTAACATTTGCATCACTTTAACAACTCCCTTTAGGGATGGTCGAGTGTAGGGACATAGGGGTAAAAGGTTTTATGTTCGAATCCTTCTATTGAGCCTGTCGTACAGGACTTGTCTAATGTAAAGTACTCGGTTAGTCTAATTTAAAAGCTATTGCGTCAATTCAGAGGTTTACTCAGTATGCATCTAAAGGAGAGCAACTGCGGGTTCTTCCGTTTTAAAAAAAATTACTTTAACAACTTCACTGATCATTCTATTATTAATTCCAAAAATAAAATAATAATATACAAATGAAATTTAAAGAGTTTTTATTATTTGTTTCTTATTTCCAAGAATTCTAAAATGCTATCTTCGTCTCCTAAATCTCAAAGTGATTTTACCATTCTATTTTAAGATTCTTTTTATTGATTTTATGGTAAAGTGGTGTTGAAAAAAAGAATAATAGCTTATCTAATATTTTTGTAATTTTTTAGGTTGTAAAATATAATAAAAAATAGTAAAAAATGAATTTCTTATAATTTTAATTTTTAATTAAATTGTAATAAATTATTAATTTAAATCAAATTTATTAATTTAAATTACGTTTAATAATTTAGTTAATTAGTCATATTACCAATATTTAATTGGCCATTATGTTATAAATGTTTCACAAATTTTTGTTTTTTCACAAAAATTTTAAGAGTTTTAAAAAAATTGAAAAATCACAGAATTTTTTTATTAAAATTTTGTTTTAAAGTTAATTAAATTATATAAAAAAGGGCGGTATCAAAAGATACTCCGGACTTTCTCAGAACAGACAACACTACACGTCAAATTTGCTTTGAGAAGCTTGAAGCTTAACAATGGAAGAATTGGCAAAACCTGAAGACAGCAAAGGCGAGATGCTAGAATTCAGGAAGAAGGAAAATCTGTTATGAAGAATTTGGGCATATCTCCAACTAAAGATTTGTTCTTTTGGAGGTGTAAAGAAGATTGTAAATCACAAATCAGTATCTCCGCACAGCTTGCTTTCCACAGTATCCAAGCCAAGATCATTAAATACCATATGAGTTAGGACTATCAACCAGAATTCAGGTAACAATCTAGCTGACAAATACTTCTTGAGTTCCTTTCATCTAAATTTTACCCTGATTCATTCATGGCAGACCAGAGGCCATTTCGGTTCAGACTCCCTTGGCTGTCCGTAGCTAGTGCTCCTCGTCCTGCGGTTGAACCCCAGCCTCCTCGTCCAGCTGGTGAACCCCAACCGCCTCGTCCTACAACAGAATCACAGCCTACTCGTCCTGCAGTTGAACCACCTCGTCCTACAACAGAATCACAGCCTACTCGACCAGCAGCTGAACCTCAACCGCTTCGTCCTGCAACAGAATCCCAGCCTACTCGTCCTGCAGCTGAACCGCCTCGTCCCGCAACAACACTCCAGCCTCCTCGTCCTGTAGCTGAACCTCAACCTCCTCGTCCTACAACAGAATCTCAGCCTACTCGGCCAGCAGCTGAACCTCAACCACCTCGTCCTGCAACAGAATCCCAGCCTAATCGTCCTGCAACAACATTCCAGCCTCCTCGTCCTGTAACTGAACCTCAACCTCCTCGTCTTACAACAGAATCACAGCCTACTCGTCCTGCAGCTGAACCCCAACCGCCTCATCCTACAACAGAATCTCAGCCTATTCGACCAGCAGCTGAACCTCAACCACCTCGTCCTAGAACAGAATCCCAGCTTACTGGCCCTGCTGCCGAACCCCAACCTCCTCGTCCTGCAGCTGAACCTCAGCCTCCTCGTCCAATTGCTGAAGTTCGAGCCCCTAGCGAGCGGCCACCATTTCGTCCTCAACGACATCAGGCACAACCAAGTGTTACTCCTTTGCCACGATCTCCAACTCGCCCAGTTTTGCAGCCCCAAACAGCAGCAGTCACGCACTCAAAGCCCCAGTCTCCACAACGGCAAGTGGGCAAAACTGCAGAATCCTCTTCCCCGTCTAGGACAGGAAAGGAAGCGCGTCCTCAGCCAAAAACAGGAATCACTTCTGGCCAAATCTCTCAATCAGAAAGACAAGCAGAGAGTACAAAGATCACAACCACGAGCTTCACTCATCCAAAAGCCCGGAACGGACCAGGTGAATCTCATCAAAGGCATGCCATCTCTAATAGAGAAGCTCCCCTGCATAAAGGGATCAGAGAAGATACTGCTAAGTTTGTTCATAAGTTGGGAATTGGGCAAACAAAGCTGTCCTTGGATCAAAAGCCAGTGAGTATTGTAACTCTAGCTGGTGAAAACAGAGGAGCATTCATGCGTTTGGGCTCTGAACAGGAAAGGAAGGATGGTTCCATCCACATTAAGAGGGGTTACAAGATCAATCAAGATGAGAGCACTACAGTTCCCACTGATGCAGAGGGAATCTCAAAGAAGCAGTCTAAAGATCAATTAAGCAATGAAGACCAAGCAAGAAAGGCATTCATTAACAGTAACACACAAGGCATCAATAACTCCATTGTGTCTCAAACTGAAATACATGAAAGCAACCCTGGAATACATCTTGTCCTCAATCATAACCTGGCAGAAATAACCAAATACAGTACAAGACCAGAACTACTTGAGACACTTAAGGCTGAGCACAAGGCTGAGCAGCACAACACCCCCGTGGAGAAGCTCACCTATGAACCAACAGTTGGTCGAAGATGCTTGCAGGGGCTACTCTTGGAATCCAGCAACTCAGACCCTGATAATCCTGAAAAACCTCGACAACATGGATGTCGTTACAAATATGGGGAGAAGGGAAAAGATAAAGACTTAGGGATTATCTGATTCAAGTGGAATTTGAATTCATTAAAACTATCTACTTAACAACCATGAACCTGTGCCTAATATACCTACTGATCACAGATGTGTCAATAAGGATGCTTTGTCATCCAGAAAGGCCATGTTTCCATGAATAATCCTTTTTATATTATGCTAATGAAATGTTTCCAGTACTATGATTTAGTATTTATCATTCAAAATCAACGAACAACTTCATAATTGAAAACTTTACAACTAACATGGAGAAATCAGCAACAAAAATCTCCTTAAGAACATACATAAGTAGAGAAGCTGCAGCAGAATTGAATTTCTGCAGATGTATGATTGTTTCAACTTACAAAGACCATGACGGCCAATTGCATAAAACTATGCTAGATGAAACAAGTAGATGGGATAAACCCAGTGCTTCATTTGAAGAGAATATATACAACAAAATTTTCAAGGAAAAATGTCACACAAGATGGTCAAAGAAAAGGTCATTCGCAAGCTGGTTTAGTGTCAAAGCTACTCAAGCAGATTGCAAAAGCTTGGAAGGCAGATAGAGGATAGCGATAGTCCATTGTAAAGATATCTTTCCCAATCTTTCCAAACTGCAGAATCACTTTTTCTTGTTCTTCTGCAGAAACATTTTGAGAAGGCTCCACAGATGCCACCAACTGAAAGTTTTTCACAGAGGCCACAGTAACGCGTCCTTTAAAATTCAGGCACCAACACTGTAGTTGTTCATGCCATCTAGGAGCTTTATTTTTCAAAATCAGTGGATCCCTTCTTCCCGGAATTGAATCAAGCGATTCAGCAAGGCTAGTTGAACTGTTTTCTTGAACTTGCCACTTTGCTTTTGAATTTGAGACCGACAGAAATTGCTGGCCATGGCAATTTGTGAATTCTCTCGGAGTCGGAGCACTCCCACCTTCTTGAATTGCAGAAACAGGGATAGATTGCATTGTGCAACGCATTCTCCGTGGTCCTCTCGTGCGGAGGACATTGAGCTCGTAAGATATCTTGGCCACTCTATACTTTGGCAGCTGCACTTGTGGAGAGGCTTTCACTGAATGGCATTCATGGACTGGCTTACTATGATATTGCATTCCACTATGTGGAGGCTGACTATCATAGATGATGAACTTGGTTCCGAGGAAATTAGACCTGCTTGGACTTAAACAAGTTAATTTCGTAAAAGATAAAAGGCTTCTAATACAAAGATAGGAAGCTAATACTTCAAAACAACACCTTAAACTTCCAGCATAAGTATTGCTATTTCTACAGAAATCACCATTAACTAGGGATATTCTAAAGTCTGTGAACATAGCCCTTCTTATCTTCTTCGCCGAAAGTAACAATTTGCTCAAATCACCTGACAGAGCTGCAAATCAAAATTAAACAATGTTAGAGCTGAAGAAGGACACGAATCATTAAGCCTTTGAGAGTCTAAAGGCAGAAGAGTCAAGGAAAAGAAGAATAAATGAATCGAAATCACCAATTATCACATCTTGATTAGTGCCAACAAACTTTTGTAGATCTACAAATTTCCTAAAATTCAAAATACCTGCTCACCAAATAATGTATCAAAACTGAATGGTGTACCATCCACCCTTCACTAATCAGAGACTAAATCCTCATCAAAACAGAGTAAACTTAAAAGAAATTGAGCAAAAAAATCAATAAAATCACTGTAAAGTCTAAAGGAAATTGCAAATTCGAATGCGGGGCTAATGTAATGAGGATGATGCTTTAAAACATGTATGTAATCTAAAGATAAAGCAGCAGAAAACATTTACCAGGGCTTAATCCAAGATACAGTTGATAAGTGGAAGTTGCTCTGTCTCTCTTAATAAAGCACTGAATAGGAGGATCTCTTGGACCAGGCTTAAGCAAGAAGTTCAACACATAATCAGCTTTGAAGCACTTAGTGAAACAAAACACCATTAAGAGACAGAGAAAAGAGAAAAACAGGGTCACAAATTGGTCAAATACACAACATTAACATGCACCTGCTTGAGTGAGATGGGAAAAGTAAGCCAACCACATTGCTCAGGAGTCTTCACAATTTCTTTTGTGATCTCCCTCCAAGACTTACAAACCGAAGCACAAGAAACCACATCTCTACGTCCTGGCCAAGAAGTCTCACTTGCCTCGACCCTCTGGATTATGTTGTGAAGCAACTCAGGTGGCAAATTTGCCCATGGGCTTCGGTTGTCGATCAATTCACATGAGGTGCAATCACATTCAGACCCACCTTCCGGAGCTATATAAGCTCGACCTCGGCGACTTCCTCGCTTCCCATGAAACTTACCAAGCGAACTGCTGCTAATGTCGTCTCTTATCTCCTTCAGCTCACGAACTATGCTCTTGAATGGCATTTTCAAACGATTCTGCACCGTAAAATGGAACAAGGGTAAGTCAGAATTAAACGGGAAAACAACAGAAGGCAATGAGATTCAGAATATAGTCTAGACAGACACACAAGCATTTTCGTTCATGTCAAGATTGTACCTTTCAAAACACAACTTGGGTTTGGCTTAAAACTTCAGGCAGATTTCGGGTATTATGAAACAAACAAGCTTGATCAACCACTTCCTTTACGAGACCAACCAGACAATCTATATAATCAAGCTTGGCATGAAAAAGACGACTATCTTTTTGGATCTACACATAGGTGAAAATAAAAGAAGCTTAACGCAGGCCAGTGCATGAATTCACCATTGATGAGACAATCACTTTGGGAAGTACAAATTTTTCCAGAGAATTTGCAAGAAATTGGAGATCGTGAAGAAGAAGACAGATCAAATAAGAGGAGGCCAAAGTCTCGGGCAAAACGAAAGCTGTTTAGAAGAGAGAAAATAAAAAGAAAAGAGACATAAACGGTGGATGATGTTATAGATAATAGCAAAAATAGCGATAATGCCCAGAAGATTGCTTTTTGTGTTGGTCCAAGACAGTAGGTGGCGCTAGGCTCCTTCACACCTCAGCCACCACCACCACCACCAACGCCGCCGCCGCAAACAACCACCGCAAGCTGAGCCAAAGCCGTGAGCTTTAGCCCCTTTTTTTTTAAGTCTCTTCTTCTTTACACACACACACACACACAACAACGCCTTTTCTCGGATCCCAAAAGCTTCAAGCTTTCCCTCTTCTTATCAAAATATAACAATAGACATTAAAAATTTTAACTTCCATTTTTAGTTTGTCTTTTTCTTTTTCTTTTGTCGTTAACTTTTTGTGGTGTTATTCGGTGTATTGGCTTCCACCGAAAAGTGTCTCTTTTGGCTCATCTGTGTAGTGTGTACCACCTCTCAAAACTACAGAGCTCCTTCTATCTAAACTCCATTAACACACTTTGAAGGTTCATTTATCAGAAGGTTCAAATACATTGACACTAAATCATTCATGGTTAGTTCAACCAACCCATTATCAGTTTCCACCATTTTATATCATTTCATATCCAAAGATCGAATCTTTATGTGTTAAGTGACGTCGAATGGACCCTTTTCATGCAAAATTAAGTAAATCGTAGTTGATAAACAAAATTATATTAAAATTTTTATTCTTTATAAATATTATTTCAAAATTGTTTAATTTCTATTATATATTAATTTTACGATATTATAATATCAACTAAAATTTAAAACTTTAAACATTTTTTTCTAGATTTTCAGCTTAACTTTTTAAATATAGGTTATATTTACGAAAAAAAGGTTTAATCTTTTTTTTTCAATATTAGATCTTCTATTTCAATTAATCAGTTCTTACGATGTTTTACTAAATCAAAGGAGAGGGTTTAATTCTCTTTTTCAAGATTAGATCTTTTATTTTGATTAATCAATTTTTACCGTATTTTATTAAATCTTATTTATATATTTATATAAGTTCCAGGCAAATATATAAATAAGATTAATCCCGAATTGAGAGGGTGCTCCAACCCCTCTTCTCCGAGGTTCAGACCAATAGGGTTTTCTGAGGAAGGCAACATCTGAAACATCGTTTAAGTACATAGTGCATGCTATCTATAAAGTTTGGTTGGAAATTTCCTAGTCATTTACCAAGGGAAAGCTAATCATTTTATGTTTGGATTTTACGTTAAACTTTGTAAGAGAAACCCAACTTGATTTTTTAACTATTTTTAATTATATATTTTATTAAATATCTGTTGAACGTAAAAAAAACAAAATTCAACAATTAAAATAAAATATTAAAAATATGTTTATTTCTTATAAAACACAGTAATTTTATTAAAAACTCATATTTTATTTTATAAAAATCTATTTAAACACTCAACTTTAAAATTTTAATAAATATCGAATTTGCCACTTAAAACCTGAAATAACGAGCAAAATGTGTTTCAGATGTGAGGAAAACATGACAGCTAATGTTATCTCCCTCCTTTGTCTACAACAGGACACCTTCTGGATCAAACCGAGTGATACGACCTTGTAAGAAAATGGAGTTTCGAGTCACAGGAATCTTCTTCTTCTTCCTAAGAAACAGGGAAGAGAGGACAAATACACAACTCGATTACACCGTCTTTTTTGTTTCAGGACGAATCCTGATACAGTAGCTGAAGCAGCAAAGACAGACAGAGAGACAAAGAAGAAGGTGGAAGTAATAAAAAGGATCCATGTAGACGATGGACCCTAGAGATTCATTGTCCCTGTCAACCAACACATCAAGACAGGAACATAAATTAAAAAAGAAAAAAAGAGAGATTGGTGTCAATTATAAGGTAAAAATCCTGAGCTTGGAGACTTTGAAATGCGCTTTTGACCATGTGAAGGGGGACCCGAACACCATTTCTGACCAGCGAGTCCTTGTCAGAGAGGTAAGCAACAATTCTTACACTCACACGTGCAAACCCATCTATATATTTTCTTTATTGTTTGGACAAGAGGGAATAAAACAGACTATAAAACGAGTCGACGGAAATAAATTTATGACATATCTTTTAAAAGGATAAAGTGGTACCTAACTGGTGTGGTATTTAAATAAGTAGTTCCTAACTCAAAATACTCCGTATAGTTCATTAGTCAGTTAGTACGTCTGTTACTCTTTTGATAAATATGCTAATGTACAATAGTCTAGTTTTGAGTAAACAGTTCGTTAATTCTCTTAACTATGGGATTGAAGATCGTTGATTGCCTCGCCGAGGAATAAAGGAGGTTGATCACAGCAATCTAGTCCTCTTCGAATTTGATCCGGCGATAACTTAGGTTTCACGCTAGTGTGAGTCCTATAAATACGCCCTAAAGTTCCGCGGACACTGAGAAACACTAATTAAGATTTTGAATAAAGCCTCCAAGCTAATTTCTTTAATCATTTGCTTTTTTCGGTCAGTTTAGACTAAACATTACTATAAGCAATGGAGAGTATTTAACCCAGGTCTAATTCGGTGGCTCTAATACTACCGAGCTCTTATAAGCAGTTATAAGAGGAGATGAAACTAAATCTTAAATAGATGATCATCTTTAAATTTAAGGTCTAATTTTTAATTCAAAATATATTTTGAATCAAATATTAAAATTTGGTTTGTGTTAATTTTAAATTAGATTCAAACCCTTTTATCATCTTAATTAGATATAACTAATGCTTTAAAATCGGATCAGGTTTACGATTTAAAGTTAATAAAATTGATTAAAAATTTAAAAATTTAAAATATAAAAATTGATAACAAAAGTTATTAAAATAAACCGAGCTGAAAAATTAAAAATCGAATTAAAAAAATGGTTGAATTGAATTTGAGAAGAACGAGAGAAAGGGAAGCAATTCACTTCACTGTGGTAGCATTCTTCCATGCAAAAAGATTTTGCACGATCTCCCGAAGTGATGATAAACAGTTAGAAACACACAACTTTGTGGTAGCATTCTTCCATGCAAAAAGATTTTGCACGATCTGATTAATGTAATTAGTACCATGAACTAAGTGTAAACACCTATGGTTGGTGGGGGAGGGGTCTAGTGCATGAGGTGGTTGGTATACTATCACCAACATTTCGCTATCGACGAAGAAGAAATGCATAACCCTTTTGAACCTCCATTAAAAGATAACCAGTTCTTCACAATAACAACGACTAGCTGCTATTTTAGCCAAGACAACTCGCATCAACTCAGACCTCAGCAATGGCAACGTTAGGTTGATGTCTTCTTCTGTCGTGCAATAAGAGGAAAAAAGAAGGGGGTATCTGTTTGATTTAGGTATGAAACTACTTTTTATGATCATAACAAAACATCCCAGTAGCTCCAATCTTGGAATGACCACAAACACACGCAACCAAAGTGATGAAGTGTGTGTGTGTGTGTTAGATTCTTAGTGGAAGATGAGGCGTGTCTGAATTGGGTCCGAGAGTGCAGGAGGGGTTACTGTGAAATGGACCCGTTATGGTTTGGATGTGTTAAGAGGGAATAGTAACAGCTCGACAAAACACAAGGACATTCGGCAAAACTAGACGTGGATAAGATTGAGAAGCCATGCAAATAGCTGTAGCTGTTGGTTATTATCTAAAGAAAGTTTCTTGCTTTGATTGACATCAACTTTATGCTTACGTACGGTTTGGTGTCGGATTGAGTTCTGAAATAAAACTGTATCGGTATCGGTTAGTATTGGGTACCATTTCGAATAATATTTTAAATTTATAAAATAGTCCCTAAAATTTTTAAAATTTGCAAAATAATTCATTAGTATATTATACAATTATACTGCTGTATATTTTACTAGTTTACTGTTTACATCAATCATGTTTTCAAAAATCTTAAAAATAAATAATAATAACAATTCATATGAAATAACAATAATTTTTAAATATTTCACATATAAATAATAACCACAATTAATATAAAAAAAGACAATCATCATCATACAATTATAAAATTAAGAATAATACAAAGTATTAAAAAATTACAATAATACAATTTCATCATTTTAATAAATAATATTACATCAAAAGATTCAAAAACATCCAATATTACATCAAAAGATTCAAAACATCCAATTTCACACAATCACAAAACATACATTAATAACTTCCATTTTAATCATCAACAACAATTTCATTTTATTATAAAACCAATATTTAATTTGATAAAAATCACGTGAGAGTACAAAAATTATATGTATGATATTTATAGTATCATAATTTTAAATTAAGAGTTACAAAATTTTCAATTTGATTATAAGGATCTTAACTCTTAACAATAACCCTTTTGTATTGCCAATCGAAGTACCGAACCAATGCAAGTTCAATTTTTACATTTGTTGATTTAAAAAAGATTTTTAATTATATTCTAATTTTGTGCCTTAAGTTACAATTTTTTCAGGTCAACTTTCAAGGTAAACATGTTTCATTATGTTATAAATTTATGCCCTTAATTTATAATTTGCAACTTCATATAATCAAACCAAATTACAAACCAAACATCCATAAACCAAAACAATACAAATGACATTTATTTTAGATTCAAAATTTCAGATCACATTTCTAACTCTAAGTCCCCAACCAAATAATTTCATACACAATGCATAATCCAACCAACACCGTGCATCATCCATGATTCAACCAAAATTTCAAAACCCAGATCACGAAACAAGCCAACAACATAAAAAACACCATCCAAGTCTCCAACACCGATCCCACCAAATCCATCAGAAATTCACAATCCAACTATCCAACTATCCAATACAATAAAAAATTTAGTTAAGCATGAAAATTTCAGAAATCAGAAAAAAAAAAATTCATAAACCAATTTCGAGTCTTGGCGGGTTTTCAAGTTTTGTCACAGGTCGGAGGGTCGACCAGTCTCTGGTGGCTTCAGATGCGTCTTCGGTGGCTTCCCTGCGGTGTCGCGGTGCTGCGGCGAGGAGCGGAGAAGGTGGTGGCGTCAGGTCTGCGTGGACGTGGAGGAACGACAAAGCTTCGAACCGAAGGGAGAACGACCAAGGGAGGAAGACCTGGAAGAGCCGAAAAGCAAAGGAGGCGAGCGTGGAGGAGGAGGCGGGCGACGGCAACAGTGAGAAGAGCAGAGGCGACCGGCAGCGATGAGGAGGAGGTAGCACGACACAAAGATGAGAGAAGACTGAAGATGGAGAGGAGGAGTTGCGTGGTGAAAGTCGGGGACTCAGGGGTTAGGGATTTTTAGGGTTAAAATTTTTTCAATTATGCATTGAAGTCCTTAAGTGTTAAAATTTTTATGATACCGGTCGGTCTGAATCGATATTGTCGGTACTGGACGGTACTGACTGAAAATCACCGGTATCGGCTGGTATTTTTGACCGATACCAATGGTTATTCGTACTGTTCCAGTTTCTAGCCGATATGATACCTTCTGGCCGGTACCGACCAGAACGGTACAGTACCTATATCCATGATATGCCCTCACTATAATGATTGGTATCAATGAAATATGTACGAATTATTTGTAAAAAATAATTACATCTAATTCTATCCTATACTTAAAATGACATCGTTTTGTTTCGGCGAGGACTCTAAACTTATGTCAAATTAGGCAAAATGACGTTATTTTGAGTATTGAATACGATTAGACAAAGTTATTCTGGATAAAGGATTCGACCTCGAATGAAATAGGGTTATTGACATGATGGTCTTCTTCTGAATGTGAAGCAAGCGAATATACAATCAATGGAAGAATCTGTAAAGATACAGCTGGCTATAAAGCAGCCATATCCAAGCTTGGTCATGATGGTTGGTGAAGAAAAGAAGAAGAAAACTTATGTTTCTTTGGTCGCAAAAGAGTACTTATAAAGACTTTCCGGCAGGCGCTTTCAAGTGCTCGTGAAGTTGGTGTAATAATTGGCGGTTTTGATCAAAAGTGTTGCGAATATTATCAACTTTTGCAGGAACACGTTGATCTTTTTTAACTTTTGGTCAAATTTACATTTTAAATTTCGTTTTAGAAACGGAGTAATTCACGATCGCTATCTTTTATGTATGCACTGAGTAAATTTTTGAATCAACGCAATAGTCTGCAAATCACGCACTAGATAAGTCTGCCGTACAAGTTCGATTGAGAGAGCGTAATCAAAGAAATTCGAACACAGGACCTTTTGACCTATGTCTTCTTTATTCACCAACTCAACCACTCCTTAGAAGTTTTTTAAATCTTAATATTTACTAATAAAATATAAATTAAATTATAACATTTTAAAATGCCTAAAGTAAATCATAATTGTTTAAAATATTCAAAAAAATCATAAATAAACAATAAAAAATTTAACAAAGTTAATTATTCGTGACATTATATATATATATTTATATTTTTTTAACAGAAAGTAAATTTTGCTATGACATAATTAATTTTTAAATTAACTAAAAAATAGACCTCGCTTGTGATGTCTACTCCTGACAGACGGTTGTTCCTTGAAGCCTCTTACATTGGACCCATGTTATATCGGCACTAAGCCTAACCCAAAACACAGAAGCTCGTGTCAGGTCCAAGTCCTAGCTGAACCTTCCTGAAATCAAGCAGGCTCATTACAATGTCATTTGATCATGTTCACTTGCTCTAAACCGCCATGCCACCAGACTTCACTTGCCACGATTCCGTGGGCTATACCAGATTGGCAGGAGATGAGAACAAGAGATAGATAAGACCCAACATCGCAATCAACAAAAGAAGTTCTTTGGATATATATACAGTTGAACATGATTTGTTCTCTTGTTCTATCAACTTGGTATCGAGTAATTCAACGAAAATGGGTTCTCTAATGGCGGGTTGGGACTCACCAGTCAAAGACCCTAAGTCAGGTTCAAGTACTTCATCTCTCAATAACCAACGAGTTTTGTTTTGTTTTTTTCTCTTTTAGTACTTGTTTCTGAAGGAGTGCAACTTCCACCTCTTGGCAGCAAAATACAAGAAGAACTGGTCGTTTACCAGAGGACAGATTGATGCTTATTGGAACCTGAAGAAGAAAACACACGAAGAAGAAGATCATCTCAAACTTACTTCTAGATCATCAAGCACAAGCAGTCATGCTGATGTGATGATGCACCAGAAACAAGATAACCCAGATGAGGGAAACGAGATTAGGATTCGGAGATCAGTCTCTACACCTGCGTCCAAAGCAAGAGAGGGTTTCATGGGCATGGAGGAGGAGAAACTAATGAAGAAAAAAGATGTCTGGTAATAATATCTAACATATCAATGTTTCTGCAGACACTGGTCTGGTCCAAGGTTATTTATCTATGTACTTATATGGTGTTACTTTCGGTGATTTGATTGATCTTCAGGTGGACCAGAAGCAACTGGGCATTTCTGAACGAACCTCCGGTGAGTGAACGTTCTTCGAACACTTACGCGTCGCAGTTCCACATTGCTTCTTCCAACACGAACGCCAGCGTTAGTACTTAAGGAGTTGGGGTTTGGTAAATATTCTATATATATATATGGTTAGATATTATTTAGGCTACGTAAAAATATATTAAGTATTTATTTATCTTTCACCTTCATCATTTAAAAATAGCTTCTAGTTTTCCAACAGTGTATTATTGAACTTTTTAAATAAAATTACAGAATTTGAAATATGAAAAGAGATTGTTTTTATTTATCAAAAAATTTGAAATTTAATTAAAAATATATTATTTAATGAAAATTATTTTTTTGAAAAAAGGTATTTATTTATTGAGACGAAACAGCATCACAATTTAGAGTGTCTAACAAAAAAACAGGTGGTATGTCCCAACTAAGCCTATTAGGATATCTAGTAGTTGGTTTAGATAATAAGTGGGCTACTATATTTACATGCCTTAGGAATCTATTTAAACATAAAGGATTGAAATACACATGCTATTAATTTGGACCCTTTTGGTATCACTTCCAACTCATGAATGTCAGTTATTGATTCATATAACTCTACACTGACTGAAGACAATCTGTAATCTGTTTCCACCTTAACTGACGTAAAGTCAAATTGTATCAACCAAGATAAGGCTTCTTTGAATGCAATAGCTTCAGCAATAAGAGGAATATAATTTGATATAGAAAAACCTAAGAGACATTTAATAAACTGACCTTTCTCCTCTTATTACTAAGCCATGTGACATAGTCCCCTGATCATATTGAATTGTAACATCAAAATTGCACTTCACAACTCCAACATTTGGGCCTGACCAACAGACAACAAATCCATCAGCATTTGTTGTTGGACCAGAATTTTTAGTCTTAGATTGGGCATGTTGCCACTCTTCAAAAAATCTGGTTGAAGAGACAACAATAACTCTGAGATTTAATCTTTTATTATGTCATATTAAAGAACTTCGAGCATTTCACAAATGCCACACAAGTACACAAGCTTAATTCATCACATCTATCTAGCTAGTTAAGAGATCCTGCAAAAAGGTATTAACATTTGGAACAACAGGATATAAATTGAATAAAGCCCAACATGCACGAGCTTGATCACATTCTAGCAATGCATGAGAAATTGTTTCAGTCTCGTCACAATAAGGACAATTTTTCTCAATTGTCATTCCTCTTCTTTTTAAGGCCTCTCTTACCCGAATTATCCCTGTTAAAGCGTGAACGTTAGGATAGCTAGATGTAGATATAACAATACGCCTTATTATACATTTTGTTACTGTCTAACATAGCTGTACATAGCACTCATTACTCACTCTCAACTTCTTTCTCTTGTAACAAACTTCTATTATGAATATCAGTATAAAAACATTCCAGTAAGGCTCAATAAAGTAGGTGAGTACATTATTCATATCTCTCAATTATCCATTTTCTATCTATCCCTTTACATACTCTTCAAAGAAATTTCTTCGTTTAAGGAGGAATTAGTATATGCCACAACTTCTTCCAAGAGCCAGCAATTTCTTCAAAAGCTGCGGTGCTTGAAAATTTAAGGGCTGCTCTATAACCGACCGAATTGAGTAGAAGTCATTTTTAATAAAATTCCAAATCAATTGATCTTGATAGTTTATCTTATGCAAAGGAATTGACATTATTTTCTCCACATCCATGTTACAAAAAAGGACTTGTATTAATTGTAGATCCCATTACTTTACCTACAAATTAGCATTAGTCATTCACCTACAAATTAATTTATAATAACTTATAAGTTAACAAAAATTGACCAGTTAATTAACAAATTGATTGATTTTTAACAACAAAATTTATTAAAACAAATAGAATTGAAAATTTAAAAACTGGTTAAAAATTTTGGACAATTCAAAATTTTTAAAATTAAACTGACCGAATCTTTTGAGTTTCTTTAATCATTTATCTAAATTAATTAATCACTAAAAGTTACTCCCTCTGATTCATAATAAGTGTCGTTTTAGATACATTTTAATTATTCAAAATAAGTGTCATTCTTGACTTTGTATGCATGTTTATAATTTTACTTCCAAAATTAACCTTTAATTTCTCTCACATCTTAATTACACAGATTATATTTTCAAGGCACTTTAACATGTAATTAATAAGGGTATATCAGACATTTCATTAACTTTCTTAATAAGTGTGCATTCCTCTAAAACGACACTTATTATGAATCGGAGGGAGTATAAATTTAGGATCATGGTTGATATTATGGTTTATTAGTTCAATGAACACCTCAATGTCTATAAAGACTAGATATGGAGAGATTGAGTCACCATTTTTCAGTGGTTGATATTATGGTTTATTAGTTAAATGAACACCTCAATGTCTATAAAGACTAGATATGGAGAGATTGAGTCACCATTTTTCAGTTTTCTTCCACCTTTAACAACCTGAGTTTGTTCCCTATTAAATAGAATACTAAATGAATTGGTTGTTATAAATTGCTCAATCAAATTGATGAACTACTATTGGAATCCTAAAGCTTCTAATGAGTGGATAATAAAGCTTTAATTGATGGAGTTAAAAGATTTATGAAAGTCTATTTTCAAAGCATAACTTTTGATTTCAAAATTATTTTGGTAACCCTTAAGTAATTTATGATCTAGGAGAATATTATCTCATATATTCCTTTGCATGGTATAGGCACCTTGTGATGAGTTGATGACGGATCCTAGCACAATCTTCATCCCTCGAAGCTAGTAGCTTTGAAATAATCTTGTATAAGGTATTGCATTAAGAGATAGGCATGTAGACTTTTAATGAAGAAGGGATAAGGATTTTGGAGATTAAGCTGATATAAATTTTATTTAACTTTGTCAACTTTCTCTATTTGTTAAAGAACTCCAATATGGCCTTGTTCACATAATTCCTTGCTAGACTCTAAGATTCCATAAAAAAATAAGAATTAAGCTCATATAGGCTAAGTGCTTGTTGGGATTAAGGATAAGAATAACTTCTTTAATATCATGGTGAGAGAATGTTCTCATTAAGAAATGTGCTTGTTCTTCAATAATACCTTCAGGAGGAACAAAGCTGAGTACCTCTATAGATAAATAAGAATTAGAGAGTGATCTTTAAAAAAATTTTAAAATAGTTATGAACTTATGGTTTCAAATTTTATTGTTCCCAATCCTCTGTCCATTGTCCATAGCAAAATTAGTTATTTTATTGGCATTGCTTCCAGATAAGATATTTTATAGAAGAAAGTAGAATTTTTATCCTCCTTTTATAACCATTGGATTCAATATGTTTATTTTAGTAAAGAGTTGTTTGAATCAAAAGCCCTAATCAATTGGAGAGATTAATTCTTTCCTAAGCAAGCTTGGTCGAGTTCCTTGGATCCCAATACAATTTAAATTGTATTTGTTGTAAAAGGGCTTTGGTTTCTTACATATTTATGTTTTTGTTATCCATATGTCTCCAATGCATTAATTTAATATCCTTTTCTACCAATTGTACTTTTTAAAACATTTTAATATCTCAAACCCCTGTACATCTTTAGCTGTCCTTAAAGAAACTGCTTCTTAGAAACCATCTAGCTTGGCTATGTAAGTTATAAATCTGAAGGGGTAATTTTAATGAGGGTTCCTTGTAGATTGTGGATTTCAATTATAATGATTTAAAATGAGCTTGCTATTGAAGATGACTTTGCTTCCTTGAAAATTTGATAAATATTAGTGATTAACCATAACTCTATCTAGTTCTTTTATATAAACCATCTACCTTATTACTTATTGCTCCATATAAAGAAATTGCCCTCAAATCTTAGGTTTATTATCCTTATGTGGTTGATGTAGGATATAAATTCATCTCAGTGGCCCTTTATATCAGAGAATCCCTCTAATTCTAAAGCTAGTTGTGTGTTGGTAAATTTGCTTAGGATTATCTATGACTTATTCATATAGATTTAAACATTCCCAATAGCATTCCATAGAGCATTTCTTTAGAAAGCCAAGTTTGTAATACACACAGAGGAAAACATACATGAGTCTTATTTGGAGTTAATTCAGCAAAGAGATGGATTGTTTAATCAATTGACCTAGAATAAGAAGCCCCTTGTTTATTAAGGTCATACGCTACAATTATCTTTCCATTATAGTGAGCATGGAGGGTTTGTAATAATATTATAGTTGTCTCTAATAAACCAAAATTCTCTACACTAATATACTTTTAATTTCATTTCCAAAAGGCCTATTAACATTGACTTTATTGAAAGGAGATAATAAAAGAACATGTTATTTTTGGGACTATTAAGTCCCTTCGCATTCTATGCTAGCATAGACATAAAAATGGATAAAGGAGTTATTTGAGCCCTTGGCGTTCCTTCCTGACCTCTTTCTAGAAACAGGTGTGGAATCCCCTTTATAGTTAATAGTCTCATTTTTATTCTTAAAGTTCTCTTCAGATGTAGAAGCATTAACCTTGATGACAATTTCTTCCTAATTGTTTTCGGTACATTAGTGGATTCATTGGGCTTTTAAGATCCTTCCTTTAAAAAGCTTTTAATGTTTGATTTTGTGACTTTTATTAGACAATTGTTTCCCACTTATTCCATATGGTGGTCTTGATTGTGAGTTTCTTTAGTACCAATAGTTCTTTTTGTTTAGTTCTTCTAACTAATTACATATTTTAATAAGTCATATAACATAAAAATAAACAATATGGTCAATTCTATTAATTAATAATAAATTTTAGTACTAATCTTTCCCACATTTTTAGTATAAGGTCAATGTGTGAATTTCTATAAAGTTCTAAAATTTCAACTCTAGAACTAAAGACTATTTAAGGAGTAACAAGTTTAAACTATCCTAAAGGGTTTAGGCTAAAATTTATATGCATTTAATTTTTGTAAATTTTGTAAGTACTTATATTCATGATAAATTTTGATTTACATATGTTTGTTTTTTACATTACTTCATAGATTGTACTTAAGAGTGGTAGCTTCAAAAGATTTTGTGATACTGTCCATCAGTAGTAAAAGTTATTGATCAAGATTAACAATAAATTTTAATACTATACTGTTGGTTTGTTCTCCGTATTGATGAAATGTTGTGTTATAACTTATGTACTTTAAACAAAAATTTGATTCCCTTCTAAAAAAAGGACTAACTAGATTGTATAATATCCATGAAACAAAATCTAGAAATAGAGTATGACCTTTTTATCTTTAAGTTGGGCATGAAATGAATAAATACAGAAGCAAACACAGTATGAACATTTTTTTGATAAATCAGAAGGTATTTATAAAATGAAAAAGATATGTACAGTCTAGAGATTATAATCCCTAAAACTCTTAACCCAAAAAGGCTTTAGGAAGCTCACCACTTCCCAAACCCTAAAGCAGAAAACAAACGCAATCAAAAAAATCTCTAATAGGTTCCACCCAAAAGAACTAAAGCCCGACAAATCTATTCAATTCAACATTTCTATTCCTTAATTGTTGAAAAAGAGAAAATGAAATTAAAATATTTATTTTAACTAATTAGAATTTAGTTTGGTTTGAAAAAAATGCACTTAAAATATTTGTTTCTTTTATATAATTAGTTTAGTTTACTTTGATTACTTCTAATATAATTAATGAAATAAAATCAAATGGCAATTTAGGGTTAGAAAGATAATAAAAACAAATGAAGTTATGGATACTGAATTTAAGATACATTAACAATCTTATTCAATGACACATCATTTCACTATAATGATCCTTTTCAAAGAATCAAAACATTAAAATAAACATTGATCAGTAGATTAATAAAAATTGCTTAATAAAGTTTTTAGTTGTTAGGTCTTCTTTTTCAAGTTTTTGTAGATAATTTTAAATAATTGTTTAATTTAATTCAATTCCTGTATTCTTTTAGGGATAACAAATCTTATAGTAGTGCCAAACATTTTGGGAATTTTCATTTTAGTATCAAAGCTCTTATAACTTAAGTCAAATCATTGGTTATGTTATTTTTTTACTGATGTGCTCCTAGACCCACTTTTAACCTGACACATGGGCATCCATGTAAATACCTGTAAGGATTATCCCATGACGCATAGACTCCTATAACCCATAACCTATAAGAGATATAATATTTTGGGAGAATAAAATTGAGTTTATTGATCTTCGTGATGTACATATATACTGATACAGATACAATTTGAATTTAATGTATTATCTACAGTTAGTTCTAAATATCTGCTATTTGATATGATAACTGATATGATCTGATTACAAAGCTGGATAAGCTTATTTTCTTGCCGATATTGTGGGATAACGTTTGACTTGGTAACTTGGGCTGGGCTTCTCCTTATACGCCCCCTCAAGCTGGTTGTCGCTTGCAAAGTCCAAGCTTGAACTTCAGACATAGAAAGGGCAGACGAGAGAGGAGTTTGGTGAGTGTATCTGCGGTCTGGTCGTTAGAGTTCACGCGAGCAACTCGGAGGGAGCCAGACTGAACTTGCTCACGGATGAAGTGAAAATCAATTGCGACATGCTTCATTCGTGAGTGGAAAACAGGGTTTGAACTCAGTTGAGTAGCTCCAACATTGTCACAATAGATTACCGGAGGAGAGGGAAGCTTGATTTTGAGCTCAGCAAGGAGATTGGCGATCCAGTTAAGCTCCGAGGCCGTATTAGCAACTGATTTGTACTCAGCTTCAGTGGAGGACCTCGCAACAGATCTTTGCTTCTTTGAACTCCAGGAGATTGGGTTCGACCAAGAAAGACGATGAAGGCACCTGTGGAGTGAAAATTATCTCTATCACCTCCCCAAAATAACATGTCTTTAAAGTATAACAAGAATTTATTAGAAGAATAGAAAAGAAACGATAGGAATAGAGGAATATGAATAAGAATCAATAAACATAACAAAAGAAATATAAAGAGTAGTATGTTGTAAGTAAGAGAATGAATACATAGATTGATGAATCATTACTATGTACAACTAATGCAAATTAAAAAGAGATTACGTACACTTTCACTTGTGGACAAGATATTATAGCAAGTAATTGTAAATATTTATGTCTATTTGAATCCAAACCTAACATATGATATTAGGTAGATCAAAAGTTAACAAAGAATGGTTTAGCATAAAGAGAGGTAAAGAAGGGGAAAATTATGGTTCAAAGGTGTGGGCGGTTTATTCATTGAGTTCATAAAACTCATCAAACTTATAACGTTGATTTTCAGGTACTGAAAGGAGACCTTGCTTGTAAAGCAATCTAGCTAGTTGGAGTATAGTATTATCCATTTTGGGATCAAGATATGGCTCCAAGGTCTGGTCAACTGTCATATGAGAAGTTTAGATAGAGTGCTTTTGTATAATTTTTCATCTCATGTAGAATATTTTGTATAAACAGTATGAACACACATGGTTTTTGTTTTGTAACCATATGGATGGTTTGTAATAAAATGAATGTAAAACAAGTTTTGTTAATTAAACAAGATATGTTAACATTTTAAATACTTATGTTCATTATGATGCTATATGAAGTGAATGTGATTGCTCTAACATACCATTCCCATAGGGTATGTGCTTGATTATTCTAAAGAATATCGAGCATATGTCCTATGGTAATGGGGTGTTACAACTTTGGCATAAAATGACTGTGTCATGATTATGAATTACATGTTACAGGTAAAGTCTAAAGGTCATGGATCAACCTATAGGAGTGTCCACTTGTCCATAAATTTTTCACGTGAATAGCCATATGTCAGCATGAAAGTGGCTTGGATAGCTACGTTAGTAAAAAAAAGTTAACAATACTAATGTTTTGACCTGAGTTATAAGAATTTTAAAAGGTTGATTACTTTATTGAAAAGTTTGAAAGGTTTTGGTACTGAAATTTAAAAAACAAATCCTTAAAAATTGACCTTGTACATTCTATTGTCCTATTCTTTTATAATGATTGAAGAAAGACATTAAAAAATAAAATTATTTTTAATGTTATCATTTTATCAGTCACAACTCATTTTCTATTTTCTTATCTATTTTATTATCATAATTCTTTTAAATTTTAAATTTTATTTTTATTTTTTGTGTTTTTATCTCTTTTTTAATTTATAAAAATCACCCTTCCTCTCTTTCGCATTTTTTCCTTCTCTTCTCTCTCTCTCTTTCTTGTGCATAATTAATCTCTTCTTTCTTTTTCTTTATGCTATTAAAGGCCAAGTGATGTATACTTAAATAAGTATGACAATTATATTTTCAAAGTGAAACAAATATCCTTATATAATAATAAAAGGGTTAATTATAAAAAAATCCCAAACTTTGTTCAATTTTGCAATTATAACCCGAACTTGTGACAATAAAATGCTCAAACTTTCAATTTTTTTCAATTCTAAATCAAATTACGTAGCCTCAACAACCTCACACTTTGATTTCAGTTTTTCTTTCGTTTTCAATTTATTCTCTCGATGCTCTCACCCTTCGTTTTTTAGATTATGTAGCCCCAACGTCCTCACGATGAGAGCATCAAGAGAACAAACAAAAAATGAAAAGCTTATTAGTGCAGTACGTTGCAAAGTGAGAGTAGTTTGGGGCATCGAAAGAACAAACATAAAATAAATGGTTAAGGACATTAGGAGAACAAACAGATAACGAAGGGCTAAGATTGCTTAAATTGACTTAGGGATTCTATTTTTAACAACGACGTTGTTTTATTAATTTTCATTTGTTGTGTTAATTTAGGCTGTGTGTATTAATAGTTAGGGTTTCTAACGTCGAGCTAGTATTGAAAAAATTAAAATTTTGAGTATTTTGTTGCCACTTTTTGAATTTTGTCTAGAATTAAAACAACTTGAAAGTTTGAGCATTTTATTGTCACTTTTTGAAGTTCAAACGATAATTGTAAAATTGAGGAAAATTTTGAGATTTTCTTTTTGTAATTAACCCAATAACAAATCACCTGAAATATAGATGCATAATAATAGTTCAAATGGTCTAGTTATATTAGGTAAATGTACCTTTGAATAAGACAATTGTCTTAATAAAGTGAGATAATTTGCTTAAAATAAAATGTTTAAAAGTGATGCAATTATACTTTTGAAATGAAACAATTTTTCTTTAAAGTGAAACAAGTTAGAATAAAAAAGTCTAATAGTGATGGGACTGTTCTAAATAAAAGAAAATCATATATTCAAAAAGTGACAGTAGAGGGAAACAATTTACTTGAAAATGAAAGCATATAAATGAGAAAGATAGAAAAAAGGAGGTGAGAGACTAAAAAAATACGAGAGAAAAAGAGATTAAAAAAATAGTGAAAGAGGGAAAGAGCTAGAGGAAGAGAAATAAACAAAGAGAGAAAAGAAGGAAAGAGCTAAAAGATATAAAAAATTTGAGAATCTGAAAGCCATACGATTACATAATTATCTCTTATGGCAAGTTCACTGCTTATTCCTAACCTGATCTTTCTATAAATATCATAATTGAATTAAGTTCACTGCCTATTCCTAACCTAATCTTTCTATAAATATCATAATCGAATTAAGTTCTAAGCTATAATGATAAGTAGAACAATCCTATGCTCAAATTTGCAAAAAAATAAAATAAAAATTTTCTTAGAAATGACATAACTTAAATTTGATTTAAAATTCAGATAATTTAAATTAATCTTTTAATTTTAGATCAAATAGGTTAAAATTGTCATCTCCAAATATACTTTATGAAAAAAAGAGAAGAAAAGATGGAGTGAGAGAAAAAAAAGGAGAAAAGTATATAAATTAAGGATAAGAAGAGTTATTAACTTCCTTTTATAATACATTATATTTAAAAATGGAAAAGAAGCGGTTAAAATTTTCTTCTATTTACTAAGCGGGGTCATAATCGTCCAATTCGTACATTTTCTCCCGGAATCTTGACTTACGTCAGCTCACTATAACCTCTTCCCTCTTTTTCACTTATCTCAAAAAAAATGAAAAAAAGAGAGAAATTTTCTATAAATAGGAGGACAAGCGTACCATAGGTAGGCTTGAAGATGCAAGTCCAGCGCTAAATTTCTTCAAGTCTATGTTCAATCCTCTTTTCTCAGTTTTATGTCGTCAGTTCAAAAAGAAGACGCCATTTCGATTCAATTCAAAACCCGAAAGAGCATGGTCGGACCTTCTCTTCACACCACTGAGCTCCACCCTAAACTCGTTGCCACCGCCACCATCAAATTCCTATGTAGTTATGGTGGCAAGATTGCCCCACGTTATCCTGACTGCAACCTCCGTTACCACGGCGGGGTAACCCGTGTTCTCGTTGTTGACCGCTCCATTTCCTTCTCCAGTTAGCTCCTTTCCTTTTCTCTGTCCTTTTCGTTTCTAGATTTTTGTTCCTTGTACGGTAGCCAGTAAAAAATAGAAACTTCTTTGTGTTTTACGTGTTACTTGAGGTAAAGATTGGAACTTGTTTATTAATTTGGATTTGGGATTTTTCTGGTCTGTTGTGTGTCTGCAGAATTGTTGTTGAAGCTGGGAGAGCTGTGTGGGGCATCGGTGACGCTACGTTGCCAGTTGCCAGCTGAGGACATGGATGCTCTGGTGTCGATCACCTCCGATGAGGATCTAGCTTATCTCATCGAAGAGTACGATCGAGCGATGAAGCCAAAAGGGTCTTTAAAGATCAGAGCTTTTCTATCTTTGCCCAAAAAAAATTATCCTCCTCCTCCTCATCCTCATCCTCCGTCATTTCCGATCGGCTTGTCGAAATCATCATCATCCTCATCGTCGACGTCGTCTAATGATCAGTGTGTTTATGTCGCATCAAACTCTACTTTGAGGTCTCAATATCAATTTTCCAGCACTCCGGTGGTTTATCCAGTAAAGATTGTTCCTCACTATGGTTACCATTTTCACGGCAATCCCACTTATATCTACCTTGCTCACAATGGGAATCACTGGCGAAAACAGTGCCTGGACTGAACTGAGAACCGAGAACATAGAACTTACTATAAATATAAAAAGGGGTTCTAAGAAAACAGCATATATACTAAGGCAAAACAGATTAGAGTTGGAAGCTATCTGATATGTTGATGGGGACTGTAAGAAGGATTGCTTTTTCGTCTGTGGGAAAATTAATGATATTTCAGTCCAATTTCCATTTGGATTTCAAACCAAAGAATATTTCTTGATATTTCTTGATTGCCCATTTGTGGATTGGATGCCTCTGCTTTCTTCTGCCTGCTTCCTATTTGTTTGCGAACAACGTTTTCTTCGTAATCCTTTAAATTTCCTCGACGCTTCGCGATATGCCAGTCTTTTATACATAGTTGATATATTCATTTGTGGATATTCTTTTCCCCTGTTTCTTCCATTGTACTTTACCCTTTTCTTCTCCTTTCTTTCCTTTTTCCTATTGTCAGAGATTGGTTAACTTGTCTATAACATTCTTGGTTCATCTGTTATCGCTTGGATATGTCCAAGCCATTTTAAATCTCAGTTCTCTGCTTTTGTTTAATTTGTTTTCTTTTGACATTATACCATGAACTTTCTTTTGCAGGTTCAATAAGGCATCAATTAGCCTTTCTTTTGCAGGTTGAATAAGGCATCAATTAGTCTAACTTGGAGATGCTAGGGAAGTAACTGTTGATATCTAAAGAGGTATATTTGGATTGAAGTAAGAAGTTCTTCGTATGTTCTCTTTCATTTCTTTTTTCTTTCAATAAAATGTACATTAAAGTGTTATAACAGTAGTCTAATTAGTGATATGCATGCATCAAGAAGGACGAAACACGATATTTGCTCCAATGTTTTTGTCTCCCTCATTTATTACTAAAACTCTAAATCTTTTTTTTTTGTCCCCCTTTCTGTTAGTCTTATCTTCTATGATCTGATTCATGGGCCATGACTCACTGGTGAGAGTGATTTTCCTTGTTTTTTATCAGATGTACTTCTAATCCTCCTAAGAGGGTTGTATAGCTGAAGAGAACTGGTGAGAGTGGCTGGACTTGATTTTCATCACACTACTCCAGAGACGTGATAGCGAAACATAGATAGAAAACAGTTGGGGACCACTGAGAATAATTAAGGGTTCTTGTCTAGTGACCTAATTGGACATGTAATAGAGTTACGAATTGGCCTCGATAAAATTAAATAATAGTGAAAGTGACCGTTGGCCTCTGGGATTAAGAAGGCTCTCCACTCAGTCTTCAAAAACGAAGATTCCTCATTGCTGTCATGGGGGCACTGACACCACATATGAAGAGATTTTATTAACAATCTAAAACAAAACATTGAACTTCTCTCGAATTTGTAAACCTATTTTAGCCCGACAACCTTTTCAGTGTACAATTCAAATTGTTGGACCAATGGTGGTTGACAAATTTAATTCTACTTATGTTTTGATAATAATAAAATGTATATAATTGATTAAGAAATTTATTGCAGGTGTTTTGGATTGAAAGAATACTAGAAGACATTATAAATTATTGAGGAATCAAGAAGGAAACAATCTTCAACATGCTTGAGACATTATTGTGAAGATTATTAATAGTGATTTCAAAGGTTGAAGTTTATCTGGAATTCAAGAAGGAAACAATCTTCAACATGATTGAGACATTATTGTGAAGATTATGGATAGTGATTTCAAAGATTGAAGTTTATC
Source organism: Erythroxylum acuminatum (assembly GCA_026284645.1). Classification (NCBI taxonomy): domain Eukaryota; kingdom Viridiplantae; phylum Streptophyta; class Magnoliopsida; order Malpighiales; family Erythroxylaceae; genus Erythroxylum; species Erythroxylum acuminatum. The sequence goes on from JANKOD010000001.1 coordinate 5,036,150, forward strand.
TGGAATATATTCGTTGAAGCACACACAAGTCGACTTACACTGCACAAGTCGACTTATTGGAGAGCAAATGTTGACACAAGTCGACTTACACTGCACAAG
>JANKOD010000001.1:5036348-5065222 GCA_026284645.1 Erythroxylum acuminatum
GTCAAATCCTAAGTGGGAGCTTAGGTAGAGGACGTAGGTCTTAGCACCGAACCTCTATAAAAACAGCGTTTGCCTTTTTTCCCTATACTCTTTATTTAATTTGATTAAATTATTTTCTGTGTATTAATTCCGTGATTTTATTGTATAACTTTACGAAGAATTTTAAAGATCTATTCAACCCCCCTTCTAGATCGCTAACACAAATGATAACCTATATATTGAATTAGAATTATTCTCTTATATAGGTAATTTCAAATTTTCAATTGCTCTTTAATAGTTAGAAGCCAACCGTTGCTTATACCTGTCTAATAGCATGAGCTACCAGTATACAACGAGAGCTTATTGCCATATATTTACATTTAGACATGACAATATAGTGAATGAGCATACATAAAATTGCTTTTAATAACTCGTAAATTAACTAAGAATTGTCTAAGTCACATGGCTTTGTGTATTGTTACTAAAAATGCTATAAATTCAACTTTTATTGTGGATAACACACCTGTAACATCCCGTATGTTATATATATAAGAGACAACTTCTTCTTTTCCTCATTTTCTCATAATTTCATTTTAACCCCTCCCAATAGCTACTATTCGTGAATTCCCTCTCTCTAACCATTCTTCATCGCCGGTGACTCAAACTGGTTAGTGTTATATATCAATCTCTTCCTCTCGACAAGCTCGTCTCAACCATGCCCATTTTAGTTGCAATCGTCGCTGGAATTGTCTCAAAAACTGAGAAAAATTGACAAAAAAGGTCAATCGTTGATCCGTCACTTTTGGTGGTTGTTGCCAGCCACCACCACCACCACCATTTGACTCGTCTCGACGTCAGAACAAATGCCCCATAGTCTTGTCGCCATCCACTTCCCAGATTGTTGTCGATTAACAAAAAAAGAGATTAGGGTTTCAACTTATTTTTCTTCAATTCGCTCAAATCTGTTAAAAATCTGAGTATGTTGCTTAGAGAAAGTTGTTTTATTCATCAAGACTTTCATTTGGTATAAAAATCGTTGAATTTTGAGACTGAAGATTTTCTGATGGAATATTCCGATCACCGGAGGTATTGTTTCGACGACTATTTTGGTCACTTTTGTGAAAAAATTTCTAAAAATTATACCGGTAATATTTCTCTAAAGAACTATAGTGAGATTTTCAAAGGCTTGCGAATTAAAAATTACAGAACGTTTAGGCAAGAATAAGAGAAATTTTCAAATTTAATAAATGGACTGCTTAGGTAATTTGGACGATACCTAAATTGTTATTTGAGTCTAATAACTCCTAATTAGCACCGATTGAGATATTTTCTTTCGATTTACTAGATATAACAAGAGCGGGACATTCAAAGGTTCGGACGGACGAATTCGGTTACCAGGTAAGTTCATATCGACTTACTGTTACCGTAGTTGTACCAGCAAATAAATACTGTTCAATGCTAGTATAGATACACATGCATACCAGCGAATTCGGTTATGCATTGCTACATACTGTCATCTATACCAGCATTGAACATTAATTATTTGCTGGTACAACTACGGTAACAATAAGTCGATATGAACTTACCTGGTAACTGAATTCGTCCATCCAAACTTTTGGATGGGGTCCTTATATATATATATATATATATCAATTGATACTTATATACTTATATAACGAACACATATAAATAGTAATGCGTACCCGCTTTAGTATAAGCCTTTATATCGAATTAACTAAGTAGATATGTTGGGTTGGGTATTGCATACATGCATTGGTCATTGTATAACTGAATGTTTACTTGATAAATTGTATACTTAATAATTTGATATGTATTGCTATGTTTGATTATGGGGAATAAAAGATCTGTAGGACGTGCCACCTAATGGGTATGTATCAGGACCAGATGCACACTGGTTGATACTCGGCTCCCGATCGAACCTTTATTTGTGATGCTTATGACTTTGGACATTTTGAGTTAGGGCTGGTCCGTTGGTGATGCTTGACTCCCCGTAGCCCCTTTAGATTAAGAGAGCCTTACTGCTACATAAGTATAGGAGCATGGTTGGGTTGTTGGTGATGCATAACTCCCTACAGTCATTCGAGGTTTAGAGTTGTGAGGGCTTACCCTTAGAGATTAGGGTCCTACAGATATTCTTCCCCATAATTATTTGTGTTGTTGATGTGATTGGATGTATTTTAATATTCATGCATGACTGTGTGCATAGCATTGGGTATCGTAAGACAACGTGAGCTTACTCAGTGAGGTCTGACTCCCCTAAACTTTATTTTTCAGGCCAGCTACCACCTACTTCGCAGCAGTGACTCCTGTAAAGTGTCTGCTGTGGCCTACCTACGTTTATGTATGTTCTTTCTTTATTTTCATTTAACTTGTATTATAGGGTCCGTTGTGACAAGATTTCATTAGTTGTAAAACTTCTTTATGATGCGCACTATTGTTATTGTATTGTATGTACTTGCTACGTTCTTGGGGCTTCAATTTATTTTGTTGTTAGTGGTAGGCTTATGTGTGAAATGCGGTTTTAAACTTTGGGTCCCACGTGCGGGTCACGTGCCCATTTCGGATCGTGACAAAGTTGATATCAGAGCCTAGGTTATAGATTTATAGCCTAGGATATTCTTTTGTTTGTCACTGCAGACACATAGGAATCCACTTCTTTTTAAAGTAACTTCTTATAGAATACGTTCATATTCTCACTGGTGGTATTGACCATTCTTTTGCTTCCAATTTCAACATGAATAGAAGCGCTTGATTTCTCACTCAACTTGACCAAGAGGGTCACAATGAAGCCTTGGCTCAGGATGAGGCATCTACCCTTGCTGCTTTAGCTGGAAGGTGCGGTAGGCGCAGAACGGCCTGGATATGAGAAGTCCCTATTGAGGCGTCAATGGTGTCACAAGGAGTTCCTGGGGCACCTGCGTTCGATATGCAGGCATTCCTAATAGGGATAGAGGCTAATAATGCTATGTCAATGATGATGATGCAGCAGCAGCAACAGCCAACTCCCCCAGTGGCAGTCCCAGAACAAGAAAGGTCGGATATGCAATTATCTATGGCATATGCAAGATTTCGTCCGATAGAGTTTGACGAAACTAGGCCTCAGGAGGCTATTGATTTTCTCGATGAGGTGGAGATGCTGGTAAGTCTGGTAGAGATGTCTCTGCAAAGGATGACCAAGGATTGATATCGAGATCATATCCTTCCATACTTCGGTACAATGACTTGGTCGCAGTTTAGAAAGAGATTTATGGACTACTTCCTCTCCTTTGCAACTTGTAAGACACTCAGATCAGAGCTTCTGAACCTACGCCGTGGAGATAGGACAGTGGACAAGTACAATACAGATTTTATTCGGTTGAGTCATTATCCCCTAGAGATTGGTTCAAATGAGCTGAGGAAGAACAACCAGTATGTGTTAGGGCTGGGACCTATTTTCGTCAGCATGACTATGAGCTGTTAAGAGAAGTTCTCTACCTTAGTGGATATAGCCAAGTAGTTATAGAGGATTCTGGTAGAGTAGGGTACCTTGTCTACGGGAGAGCAGAGTAGGAGGCACTCCATAGGTTCCTCTAGTTTTCAGCAATGACAGTAGCAACAATCAAACTTTTCGCCAAGGTTCAGCCAGAGTGGGAGTTCTTAGTAAATGGATGTTCGAGCTTATGGCAAGGTGAGATATGGTCGTAGACATCTGGGAGGATTCAGGTTCACGCCTAGTGTAGGTAGTAGTAGTAGCAATAGCGGGCAGAGATCAGGGCACAGTAGTTCAGGCTCAACTTCTTCCATTTGTCAGTAGTGTGGTAGAATGCATCAAGATCCATGTCACATTCCACCAGGAGCTTGTTACAGATGTGGCCAGTATGGGCATTTGATCAGAGATTGCCCTATGATGGGGTATCACGAGTCCTCTTTTAGTGTGGCGTAACCTCCATTTCAACAGCCACAAGGGGGATTACAGTTTGGTGGTTAGTAGGGGAGAGGATTTAGAGGGAGACAGTTGGGAGGTAAATTTGGAGGCTGCAGTTTGGGACAATCCTCTAGCTCTCAATAGGTAGGCCGTGGTTAGGCTAGGGCGTTCACTCTCATTCCTCAAGATGCACAGACTTCCAATGCAATGGTATCAGGTGTCATTCTCGTGTGTGAATTAGAAGTTATGGTTTTGATAGATTCAAGAGCGACTCATTCTTTTATGTCCCCCAACTTTACTATAAGGTTAGAAATAACACCGGATAGGATGGATGAATCTCTATCAGTATCTACACCTCTGATTGATGCCACTCATGTCGCGTGGAGATTAATGGTAGGAGATTGGTAGTGAATCTTATTGTATTGCCGGTTATGCATTTTGACGTAATATTAGGAATGGACTGGTTATCCCATCATTATGTTACCTTGGATTGTAGAGAGAAGGAAGTGATGTTTAAGATTCAAGGGACGTAGAGTTTATCTTTAAGGGGGATAGAAAAACTACCCCTTCCAATATAGTTTCAGCAGTAGTGGCCAACAAGATGCTCAGACAAGGGTGCCAAGGATTTCTAGCCTTAGTCAGGGATTTAGCTATAGAGGGCTTTAGTCTCCAAAACGTTTCGGTAGTTTGGAAGGTTCCCGATGTATTTCTTGAGGAGTTACCAGGGTTACCTCTAGAGCGAGAAATTGAATTTTATATTAACATAGTACCTAGTACGACGTTGATTTCTATACCACCATACAGAATGGCACCAGTAAAATTAAAGGAAATAAAGAAGCAATTGCAAGATCTATTAGATAATGATTTTATCAGACCTAGCACTTTGCCATGGGGTGCACCGATACTGTTTGTGAAGAAAAATGATGGTTTTCTCCGATTGTGTATTGATTATCGACAGTTAAATAAGGTGACTATCCATAACAAGTATCTACTACTTCGATTTGATGATTTGTTTAACCAACTTCAAGGTGCTAAGTACTTTTCTAAAATTGATCTAAGATCGGGATACCATCAGCTAAGGATCAGAGGAGATGACACATCTAAGACTGCCTTCAGGACTCGGTATGGCCATTATGAGTTTTTAGTAATGTCCTTTGGCCTTACAAATGCTCCAGCAGCTTTTAAGGTATTCAATCCGTTCTTGGATAAGTTTGTGATTATTTTTATTGATGAAATTTTGGTGTATTCGCGAACAGATAAGGAGCATGCCAAACACTTAAGATTGGAATTGTAGGCATTTCGAGAACATCAAGTGTATGCCAAGTTCTCAAAATGTGAATTCTGGCTTGAGAGTGTTGCATTCTTAGACATGTGGTATCTTAGGGCGGAATAAAAATGGACCCGAAGAAGGTAGATGCTGTGATGAATTGGGAATAACCAAGGACCGTGATAGAGGTATGGAGTTTTCACGGGTTAGCAGTTTACTATCGAAGATTTGTTCAAAATTTTTGTAAGATAGCAGCCCCGTTAACCCGATTGACCAAAAGAATGCCCAATTTATTTTGTCTGATGCTTGCGAGGAGAGTTTTCAAAAATTGAAGGAGTACTTAACCTCAGCTCCAATATTAGCTTTACCAACAAAAGGTGGAGGATTTCAATTGTACTGTGACGCTTCGAGAGTTGGCCTTGGATGTGTATTAATGTAAATTGGTAGGATGATTGCTTATGCTTCCAAGCAACTAAAGAAACACGAACAAAATTATCCTACGCATGATTTAGAGATAGCAATAGTTTTGGCGACATTACCTGTATAGTGAGACATATAAGATTTTTACGAATCACAAGAGTCTAAAGTATATATTTCAGCAAAAAGATCTAAATCTGTGGCAAAAAAGGTGGATGGAATTACTAAAAGATTATGACTGTACGATCCAGATCATCCAGGGAAGGCAAATATTGTGGCAGATGCTTTAAGTAGGAAATCCTCAGGTAGTTTGATGCATATCGTAATAGAGAGGAGAGCTTTGATCAAAGAGTTGCATGATTAGATGGATCGAGGTACTCAGTTTCAGATTTTAGATGCAGGAATATTACTGGCCAGCATCAAGGTGTGGTCAGTATTATTGGACAGAATTAAGATTGCCCAAGGTCAAGATCCTAAATTTCAATAACTAATTTATGACATTCAAGAAGAACGATGTGTAGATTTTGAAATTGATAAAGAAGGCATCCTCACAATGAATGGGAGACTGTGTGTTCCAGGTATAGAAAATTTGAAATAGGAGATTCTAGAGGAAGCGCACTATGCTGCATACAATGTTCATCCAGGTTCCACCAAAATGTACCATAATATTATATATACGTATTGGTGGGACGGTATGGACAAAGATGTGGCAGAATATGATTCTAAATGCTTGACATGTCAATAAGTAAAAGTTGAGCATTAGAAACTCTCAGGTAAGCTACAACCACTGCCAATTCCTGAATGGAAATGGGAGAGGATCACGATGGATTTCGTGGATTGCCTACCTTATACAAGAACTCGATATGATTCAATCTTGGTGATCGTAGATAGACAAGCGAAATTAGCACATTTTCTACCCGTGAAGACTACTTATTTGGTGTCTAAGCTCGCTCAAGTTTATATGGATCGGATAGTGTGCCTCTATAGAGTACCTATATCGATAGTTTGGGCTAAGAATCGCAGTTCACATCTCAGTCCTTGAAAAAATTACAGGAGGCGTTGAGCACTAAATTGAATTTTAGTACAACATTTCATCATCAGATCGATGGACAGTCTGAAAGGACAATTCAAACCTTAGAAGATATGTTGAGGATGTGTGTGATAGATTTTAACGGTAGTTGGGATTGACACTTGCCTTTGATTGAATTCACTTACAATAATAGCTACCACAGTAGTATTGGGATGGCACCATACGAGGCATTGTATAGAAAAAAATGCAAGTCATTGATGTGTTGGGAGGAGGTAGGCAAGAGGTAGTTGGAGGGCCCAGAATTAATCAAGATCACGTCAGAGAAGATCCCATTGATCAAGCAGAGGCCAGAGACAGTTGTAAGTAGATAGAAGAGTATGTTGATCCGAAGCGTAAGGAAGTGGAGTTTCAAGTCGGAGATTTTGTATTCCTTAAAGTATCTCCAATGAAGGGTATGATGAGGTTTGGAAAGAGAGGAAAATTGCCTCCAAGGTATATTAAACCTTACGAGGTAACTGAGAGAGTTGGAAATGTGGCATACCGGTTGACATTACCTCCGGATATAGCCCAAGTCCATCTAATATTCCATATTTCTATGCTTCGCAAGTACATGACCCTTCCCATGTACTCCAACCGCAGAGCGTGGAAATGAGTGAGAATTTAACCTACAAAGAGAAGCCAGTGGCTATTGTGGATTCACAGGTACGACATCTTCGATCAAAACAAATTCTCATGGTTAAGGTGATGTGGAGGAATGGTCGCATTGAAGAAGCTATTTGGGAGATAAAGCGAGAGATGAGAGAATTGTATTCATACTTGTTTCTTTAATAAACCTTACCATAAAATTAAAGGATGAATTTTTTGTAAGGGGAGAGAATGTAACATCTCGTATGCTATATATATAAGAGACAAATTCCTTTTTGTTTTCTCATTTTCTCATAATTTCATTTTAACCCCTCCCAAAAGCTACCATTCACGAATTCCCTCTCTTTAACCATTCTTCACCGTCGGTGACTCAAACCGATTAGTGTTATATACCAATCTCTTCCTCTCTACAAGTCCATCACAACCATACCCGTTTTAGTCACTATCGTCGCAGAATCGTTTCAAAAATTGAGGAGAAAAACGAACAAAAATGTCAATTATCGATCTATCGCTTCCAGTGATTTTTTTCAGCCGCCACCACCACCATTCGACTCTTCTCAACGCCAGGAACAAAAGCCTCATGGTCTCGTCGCCATTCACTGCCCAGATCGCCGCCGATTAACCGCAAATAGAAGTTAGGGTTTTAACTTGTTTTTCTTCAATTCGTTCAAATCTGTTGAGAATCTAAGTATGTTGCTTTGGAGAAAGTTGTTCTACTCATCAAGAGCTTTCATTTGGTATAAAAATCATTAAATTATAAGATTGGAGATTTTCAGTGATCGGAGGAATATCGGAAGGTACTGTTCTGGTAACCATTTTTGTCACTATTGTTAAAAATTTTCTAAAAATTCAAAAAGTTATACTGATCATATTTCTATAAAGAACCATAGTGAGATTTTCAACGATTTGCGAATTAAAAATACGGAACTTCTAGGCGAGAATAGGAGAAAATTTCGAATTTCATAAATGGGCTACTTAGGCAATTCAGATGATACCTAACTTGTTATTTGAGCCCAATAACTCCTAATTAGCATTGATTGAGATATTTTCTTTCGATTTACTAGGTATAGTAAGAGTGAGACCTATCGAAAGAATCGGGCGGACGAGTTTGGTTACCAGGTAAGTTTATACCAACTTACTATTACTGTAGTTGTACCAGCAAATGAATATTGTTCAATGTTGGTATAGATGACAGCATGTATCAATGCATAACCATATTGATATTATATATATATATCGTTCGATACTTATAAACTTATATAGCGAACACGTATATACAGTAATGCATACCAGCTTTAGTATAAGCCTTTATATTGAATTAACTGAGTGGATATGTTGGGTTGGATATTGCATACATGCATTAGTCATTGCATAACTGAATGTTTACTTGATAAATTGCATGCTTAATAATTTGATAAGTATTGCTATGTTCAATTGTGAGGAATAAAAGATCTGTAGGACGTGCCACCTGATGGGTATGTATCATGACCAGATGTGCACTGGTTATGACTATAAGAGTTGTTTTGTTTATGATATTAAGATATGTTATAGGTCGATCCTGGTTGATGCTTGGCTCCTGATCGGACCCTTATTTGTGATTCTTATGACTTTGGATGCTTTGATTAAGGGCTAGTCTATTGGTGATGCTTGGCTTCCTACAACCCCTTTGGATTAAGAGAGTCTTACGACTACATGAGTATAGGAGCATGGCTAGGCTGTTGGTGATGCATAGCTCCCCGCAACCATTCGAGGTTTAGAGTTGTAAGGGCTCACCTTTAGAGATTAGGGTCTTACAGATATTCTTCCCTACAATTTATTTGTGTTGTTGATGTGATTGGATGGGTTTTGATATTCATGCATGACTGTGCGTATAACATTGGGTATTATAAGACGGTGTGAGCTTACTCAGCGAGGTCTGACTCCCCTCAACTTTATTTTTCAAGTTAGCTATCGCTGACTTCGCAACAGTGACTCCCGTGACGTGTCCGTTGTGGCCTACCTACGTTTATGTATGTTCTTTCTTTATTTTCATTTATCCTATTTTGCAGCGTCCATAGTCACAGGATTTCACGAGTTGTAAAACTTCTTTCTGACGCACACTATTGTTATTGTATTGTATGGACTTGTTGCGTTCTTAGGGTTTGAATTTATTTTGTTGCTAGTGGTAGGCTTACGTGCGATATGAAGTTTTACACCTTGGGTACCATGTGCCGATCATGTGCCCATTTCGGGTCGTGACAACACCATATGATAATTTCTTATTTTTTCATGATATACACTATTATTGAGCAAGAAACAAATTCAAAGGTAGATTTTCTCTTATCTAAATCTTCCCCCAAGTCTATATCCATCCTTATAGTCTTGTATACAGGAGTCATTGCCTTGATAGCACTATGCATAATCAATAATAACTTTATATACCTTAATATTACCTTTACTACTTTCCAATGTGCTCATCCTAGATTTAGTTTATATTTTCTCACCATTATTATAATGTGATAAATCTCTAGCCTTATACACATCATATTATACACTAGACTTCTAATTGCACTGAAATAAGAAACTTTTTCATTTGTTCCCTTTCTTGTAGTGTTGACAAGCAATATTTCTTATTGAATCCTCCTTTAGTAATAAGATTATCAATTAGTTTACATTCTTACATACATAATCGTTTTAAATTCTTTAGAACGTAGGTCATTTAAGAAAGTGATAATAATATCTTTGAATAATCTCTTAAAATCTTAAATCTAAGATATATGCAGCTTCGCACTTGTCTTTTATCTCAAATTTATACGATAACTAGTCTTTGATTTACTTAACAAACTTACAGTCATTACAAACAATGAAAATGTCATCCATATATAAACATTAAAAAAACAAATTTATCTTTGGATCTCTTAATATATCTATAATGGTCTTCATCAATCATATGAAATAATACAAAATAATTACATTATGGAAATAAATATAACACTGCCTTGAGGACTACTCTACCCCATAAATTGATTTTAACAATTTACATACTTTTTGTTCTTGCCCTGTCTTAAAACTTATGAGTTGTTTTATATAGATTCTTCTTTTAATTCTCTATTCATAAAAGTTTTCTTTACATCCATTTGTTTTAATTCAAGATCCAAACTCACTATTATAGCCAAAATTAGATGAATTGAAGCAAGCTCATAATAGGTAAAAATGTCTTGTTATATCAATTCCCTCGTATTGCATATATCCTTTAGCCACAACATGTATTTTGTATCTTTTGATACTTCTATCAATTTTGTTTTATTTTAAAAACTCATTTGTTCCTAATAGCTTTGCGCCCATTAGAGAGTTCATCCAAGTCATACTTAATTTAAGCTTAAAGAAGTCCCTTTTTTTCATTGGTTTCGTCCATTTTTCTTTTGTAAGACTAGTACGAGCCTCATATACATTCCTTACCTCATCCTCTACTTATAGGATAAACATGTGAATTTCCCCTTTTATTTTAAATGAAACCAAAGAATTATTTCATAATTACTTTGGTGTAAAGAAGGTAGATTCTTGAATTTCTTGATTACTCTCACTCAAGTCAAATGTAGTAGGTAAACTTTTAATGGATTGTAACATTAATTGATCTTGAGTTAATTCTTCAAGTTTTAGACTACTCTCACTCGAATAAAGTCTCACGTCATAATTCCTTATAATAAAATCATTCTGATTAAGAGTCTCATATAAAGTATTTTCCTATTTAACCCTGTTTTGGAAAGTCATTTTCTAGAAAAGTGACTTCTTGTGATTCAAATTCAAGTAACTTCATAATTACAACATTCACCTATAAATGCATATCCTTTTATAGTTCAGATTATATAATAAAGATACTTCTCTTCCCTTTTGGGCCTAGTTTTTTATAATTGTGAGAGAGATCATAAACGCAGGTAACATAATCTAATGGTCTTATACTTTTCATATTAAATGTTTTACCTATCCATAACTCTTACGGAGTGTTATAGTTGATTTTGTGGGAGCTTACTTAAATACGTAAGTGACTATAAACAATGCATCACCCTAATAGGTGATTGATAAATTTGCTTATATGGTTATGGACCTAACCATTTCTAATAGGGTTCTATTTCGTCTTTCCACAATGTCATTTTGTTTTGGGGTTTAAGGAATAATTAATTGTCTTTCTTTTTCTTTTTTATATCATAGTATCTTGAACTTATTAGACAAGTACCATTGATTAGTTCTTAATGCTTCTATTTTTCTTATCTAGTTGATTCTCAACTAAATATATATACTTTATTGTTAATCCCTAATGACAACTAAGAGGGGGTGAATTGGGTGTTTACAAATTTTAAATAAAATATTACTAACTAAGTGTGTTAATGAGCATAATTTATTAAAGATGAAAATATGATATAAAATAATAAATTTCAATAGCAAAATTAAGTAATAATTTAAAAGGTTAATGGAAGAGAAGCACCAAATCTATTTAGTGGTTCAATATATAAGCTTTCTGTATGTCCACTCTTAAGACTTTTATTTGAATTTCATTTTCACTTTTAAGACTCTTATTTGAATTTCATAATACCAAAAAGGCTTACTAGTACAAATACGAGATAATGATGTTCAAATCTTGGTAAACACTTAGAATTGTGTGTATAAGTCATAATACCAAAAAGGCTTACTAGTACAAGTACGAGATAATGATGTTCAAATCTTAGTAAACACTTAGAATTGTGTGTATAAGACACCTAAATACCTTTTCATGCAAGAAATAATGGAAAAACATGTATTTATAGAATTTTAGGATTCCTATTAACTGTTAAAGCCAAAAATATTAGTTAAAACAACTAGTTATGGAGCATTGATTGATAGTGTAGCACAATAGTCCATTAGCGTGCACTAAATGCATAGATTCACAGGCCATAAGATATTGGTCAACCACTAAAGCATATTGGTAGACCAATGGTTCCCTGAGAGGTACTTTAGCTAACCACACCACTATATTAGTCGACCAATGTGTCAAGAAACATTCCTATTACAAATTTAACTTACATTAGTCGACCACTAAGTTATGTTAATGAACCAATGTACATTTAATGCACTGAATCTTCTAGCCATTGCACATTGGTCGACTACTCAACCATATTAGTCAACCAATGTGTCCATTTAATGGATATTGTTCGACCACATCACCATTTTAGTTAATATATACATCAACAAACCCACATGTTACATATTTAACTTACATCGGTTAATCGCTAACTATATTGGTTAATTAATTCCCCCAAAACATGATTTTAATAACTTCATGATTTGTTTAATGCAATTATAATTTAAAAATATTAAAAATCCATCTAAGTCTAATGTCAATAATCTTATTCCCCTTTTTAGGAATCGTAAAAAAGAAACAATTATTCAAAAGATGCAATATGTAAATTGTCATCTATTATGCTAACTTGATCAAAAGCTCAAATGAATTTGATTGAGATTGATAAACTTGCTTAAGAAAGAGTGATATTGAATATATAAAGTATCAAAACAATTATTTAAAAGGTCAATTTTGATTAAAAAGTCCCTAATTGTGTCTAATTTAAAAAATTCCTAATTTTTTATATTAAAAAATATAAGCATAATTGTAATATTCAACCATCAATTTCATAAGAGTATATAATTTTAAAAGTCCCAAAATTTACAAAAAAATGACAAAATACCCAAAATGCCAAAGATGAACAAAATCAAAGATTTATTTATATAACTGAAAGGGAAACAACCTTGAATCCTTTTTCAAATTGACCATAGAAGCATCAAATTCAAAAGATAACTCCAAATTAAGAATTTTTTTTGAAATGCCTAAATTTGAAACCTTGAGACCAAAAATTTTCACTTTAATGCAATCTAAATTTTTAAATTAAAGCTACGTAACTTATATGAATCATACAATACTGTAGAAACAATTTAAAGAGTAAAAGCATCATCCACATATTCTAAAATTTAGAGGAACTAGGATTTATCTAAATAATGTATATGAAGTTTAAATGATGAAGTGATCCTAAAATATGAATAATGCCAATTGGTAAGGTTTGGGACAAGGTTTGGAGAGTTTTGGGGGAAAAAAGGTGAATGCCATGAAGAATAAATGAAAAGGTGAGAGCAAAGAATCTTAAAAACGTGGAGACTGTTTAACCACATAGGCTACTGGTCAATCATTATAACTATAATCAACCACACTCATCATCTATTGTTATTATAAACTCACCAAAACTTAAATTTTCTCCTTGAAAGGGATATTGGTCCATTAGAACTCTATAGTAGTCAACCAGTAGGGGCCTATGGTCGACCATTCATGTAACCAATCTCATTACAAACTCCCTAGAAAAATAGCTAAGTTTTAAGGACATTGGTCAACCACTCTCTGATATAGGTCGAACAGTATGTTTTGAAAAGTTAGGAAACATCCTTAAAGCTCAAATCAAAACATTAAAACATATAATCAATTAACTAAATATCAATCAAGAATGAGTTAAATCAAATAAAGGGTCCTTATCATAAAGAATTCCTATTAATCAAACCTAATTCTCTTCTACTTGCCCAAAATCTATCCTTATTTATTGGTTTAATAAAATTACAACCTAATTAATGTAGTTTATTAAAAAAGTTTCTTTAAGTTTAGGAATTAAATTCCATACTATACTTTTTTAAAAATTATGTGATCCCTTATTCATAGTGTAAACTTGAAAATCATCATAAAGGTTTTAGATTTGATTTGAAAAATAAATATAAGAAGTGACCTATTTCTAAAATATGAACTAAAAATGATCTCATGTTGAATATCACCTATGATATGATAAAGATAATGATTCTTATTGAATTTGCAATTCACTGGAAGCATCTTATCTTCTTATCGCCCTCACTTGTTTAACAATTGGCTCTTTTGGAAAGTCTTAATGATCATTCTTATTCTTTTAAGGGTTAATTTCTCCACATTCTACATCAATATTTTCAAAATTTTCTTAAAGGAAAAGTTGTTAAGAAAAAAATTTATAAATTCTTCAAAAAGAACACTAAATTTAGTAAATAGTAAATTTGATAAATACCATCACTACTGCACATCATTTGCTTTTCACTTTCTTGAAGATCTACAAAATAATTAATTTGTTTTAGGTACCTAATAAGTTTGGGTCCTTCTTTGTTAATATATTCCTTTTTAACCCACAGTTCCACTTGTTTTCATGTCAATTTTTGTTTGAGAAAATAAAATCTATTAACATATCTATATTTACCATAAAATGACACTATGTTATATAAGTAATGATGAAGCATAAATGCATTGCTTGGGCTTTTATGTGTACATTCCTAATAAGGATTCTTCCTTTAGATATTAAAGGTGGTAAATGTTCTAGGATAGTGAAATTTCATACGATGATTAAATATATGATGCCTACTAAGAATAAAAGCTTGATGTGTGATTCTTTGAGGTTTAAAAGGTGAGAGTAGGTTTGCATGTTATCATAGAAGCTATTCACCTTCTTCCTTCAAGAGTATTGAAATATATCCCCTGGTGTAAATCTATAGGCAAAAGCATGAGGTTTGTTTTTAGGGTGATGCCTAGTGTACATTTTGTATACATATGTTTGCTTAGATATAGATATAACATTCTAATATGGTATCTTAGGTAAAGGCTCTTTACTATGCATGTTTTCTCCCTTGACAAATGTAATATTAGTGTTGGGTGCACTTTTATGAGTATTCCCAATCTCGTGCCTATTATTAGAATTATTTTGATCTTATAGCATGCTTTCTATTTTTTTTAACTCCCTATAGTGAATTTGGATAATGAATCCTTGAGAACATTAATCTCCGTTTTTAATATTTTTTTATGATTTAAGGCATCTAATGTACATTTGTCATCAATGATAATAGTTTTAGATTCCCTAATGTTATGCAATTCACTTTTCATCTTTTGATTTTCATTTATGTATGAATCCAAAAAAAATTTTAAGTTCGTTGAGCTTGAAAGACAATTTCTTCCTTTTCTTACTTATGATATTAATTTTTTGACTAGTTCATTATATGTTGAATCACTATCACTATCACATGAATTAGAGTTTGATGTTACCTTATCCTCATCCTTAGCCTTAAAGTACATTCGAGTTATCTGTCTTTTTAAATGCACATATTCAGATTTCCTTGAGTCATCCTAAGTTGAGACTTTAAGTGCTTTCTTCTTGTTTTTGTCCTTCTTTTCCTTATTATAGTTTCTTTCATACTTGTCATTATATTTGAGTATAGGAAATTATGATTTCTTTTGGTCTGATTTCCTATATTCAAAACAAATAATGTTAGAGGATTTACATTTTAAAACACTTGAAGTCCTTTGTTTTGGAAAAATTATTTCTCTTTAAAAGTTTTAAATTTCCTACTGATAAAAGGTGAGGTCATCATCATTTCTTCCACTTGTAGATGTCTCTTCTTCACTTGAATCCTCCTTTGAGACTTTAAATATTAAGTCCTTTTTCTTTGAAAGGGTTGTTTCCTTTTACATCTGTTGGAGTATCATTTCATATGTGAGGCAAGATCCAATAAGTCATTATTTGAAATAATTCATATTGATGGGTTAACATGCTCACTTTCCTTTTCTTAACTTGATTTGTGCCTTTATGTGTAATTTTTAATATATGCCAAATTTTATAAATCATCTTACACATATAAACTTTATTGAATTCATTTCTTTCTAATGCAAAAAATGCGATGTATACGACCTTACTATTTAAGGAAATTAATTTATTATATCAAGGTTCTTTTAGTTTGGGAACTTTTTTGTTATCTATAATTTTCATAAGTATAAAGGGGCCATTTGAAATTGTTTCCTATACATCTACACTTTTGGCCATTAAAAAATTTTCGTACTTGTTTTCTAATAAAGATAGTCATTTGCATCAAAGAATGGAGCTCTACCAATGTTTTGCCTATCTTTGTTGAACAATGATGATGATTCTTCTTATAAATATGCCATTAAGATCTTTGCTATAGGATTTTATTTGAATGCTAACCTAATTGACTTACTCTAATAACACTTGTTAGTCTATAACGGCACTTAAGAGCGAGACTGAATTGGGTATTAAATTTTTTTAAATAAAATACTTACTAACTTACTGTAATAATAAGCATAATTTATAAACGATGAAAATATGAGATAAAATAATAAATTTCAACAATATACTCAATTTATAATGTACAAAGTTAAGGGAAGAGAATTGCAAACTGATTTATAGTGGTTTGAAAAATAACCTTATATATATCTACTCCCAATACTTTTATTGGAATTCTAATATAACTATTCTTTCAAAGTGAACAATAACCTTTGTATAATCTTTTCATAAAAAAAAGGAATCCATTTACAATCTTCCTTCACGGTGAAAAGGAATTTCAATGCCACTTGGAATGCCCCTAAGTACAATATATAAAACCTCAATAAAGGCTTACTAATTAAGCATATCTTAGTTTTTCTAATAATAATAAGGTTCACTCACACAAATATGAGACAATGGTGTCCAAATGCTTAATAAACACATAAAAATGTATGCATAAGACACTCAAATGCTTTTCATACAAGAACTAATGAGAAATTATGTATTTAGAAGATTTCATGAACTTTACTAGACATTGGAGCCACAATTAGTCATTACAACGACTTATTACAAAGCACTAGTCAGCCAGTCTAGCACATTGGTCAACTAGTATACATTAAATACATAGGTTCACTAATCGTTGAGCTATTAGTCGACCATTAGGGCGTGTTGGTTGATTAATGTAACCTTAGAGAGACATTGTTGACCTCATTACCACATTGGTTGACCAATGTATCAAGAAAAAGTCATATTACAAGTTTAACCTATGTTGGTTAATCACTAAGTCATATTGTGTCAATCAATGTGCATTCAATGTATAAAATCTTCTAGTTGTTGTACATTGGTTGACCACTCAACTATATTGGGACATATTGGTCAACTAATATGTCCCTTAGAAGGACTTTGATTGACCATATTACCATATTGGTTAGCTGATATGTCAATAAATTCACCTATTACATATTTAACTTACATTGGTTGACTTTTAACTTATATCGATTGACCAATCTCCCAAAAACTTAATTTAACAACTTCCTCAAATTTGATTTGTTTAATAAAGTTATAATTAAATAACATTCAAAATGTCCCTCAAAGAATGTTTAAAAGTTTGAGGGGAGGGGGGTGGAAGATGAATGAAAAGAATAATATAATAAAGTGATATGAAATATTTATACATTGTGAGCCTTTAAGATCATCAAAGTGACCAGAAAAGTTTACAATTAATATTAAAAAATAGCAAAAGACCTTAATATACCTGGATCTTCTTTTGTTCTTAACTTGATCTTCTCTTTGACGGTTGCAAACTTTAACTTTCTTTATCAACTTAAAGAAGTATTTTCTTAAGTTTATTGTTACATCTTATTCTTATAGTGCTTCTTATTAAAACAATAAACTCATTAGTAATAAATATATTTTATTATCATCAAAATATTGATTAGAATCTCCCTTAGTTCAACATTTATGAAACTATTTAATGCTGCTAATTTGTGAGAAATCAAATAGATGTGAACATACCAAGTATAATTATAAATAGAAGTGATGAAATATATATCCCCAAATTGTGCTTACATTTGTTGGACCATAAATGTTAGAATGAATCAACTGGAATGGATAGGAAGCTCATGTTCCCTTTCCAAATGGCTTTCTTGCCATTTTACCAACTAGACAATGTTCACAAATTAGTAATTCTACCTGACATAAATCACCTAAAAGACCTTCTTTAGCTAATCGACTTATTTAATTTTAACCAATATGACATAGTCTAACATGCTATATAATTGCATCATTATTGGAATTGATAAATAATGTAAAAAAAGAATAAGCTACATTATTGTTTGAATAAACAATATCTAAAACATTAAAACCATCCAACATAAATCCATGACCATAGTAAATGGTTCCAAGATATAAATCTATGCCACCACTGTAGAAATTTACATCAAAATCAAAGTTAATCAACACTAACATATAAATAAGATCTCGTCGAATCTTTGGAGTAAACAACACTTTATATAGGATTAGGGATTGACCATCACACATGTCTAATTTGGATGTTTCAATCCCTTATATAGCAACTCTTGAATTATCTCCTATAGAAATCTATCATGTACCATATGGGATTTTTCATAATTATCCAAAAACATCCCATCCTTTGTTATATGGTTGAATGCTTATGAGTCTACAATCCACAAATGATGTGATTTAGTTAGAAAAATGAACAAAATACATTTATAGAACAAATGTTTATATAATAAGATTGTATCTTTTTAGGCTCACCACAATCATGAGCCAAGTGACCTTCATTAGCACAATTAAATCACTTAAAATATTTTTATATTATGCTTTTTGAAAGGATGATTTCCTTTTCCATTTTGGTTCCACTTTGCTTTCTTAGAATCCTGAGTATAATGGATATTTCTTACCCTTTTTATAATACTTGCACTTTCTATTCATAGCTTTATACAAGTTAAGACCAACTGCATACATCACAGAATATCTTGGAGGCTTCAAGACATTCTTCTTCCAGTATAAGATGCCTCGTAGCATCTTTCAACGTCTTGATGCTCTCGTTATGAGTTAAATGCATATTTATATAGTTTGAGGTAGCAAATGAATCACAGATTGCACTTACTGCTCATATGATAACTCATGACCAATGTCTCGCATCTCACTTATCATGTTTGGTATATGCCTTAAATGATTTTGCATTGTGTTATCCAATAAATACTTTATATATTTGAAAATTGACGATGAATGAGCTTACTTTGGTCATTAAGGAACCTCCAAAATTTACAGTTAAAGTGGACTACATGTCTTTCGTAATTTCTTATTTTTCAAACTCGTGAATTATATCATTATCCATGCTTCTCAGTAATGAAATGCAAGCATAATAAGTTTTTCATCCATATTTTATAAGCATTATAGTCCCTTTTATGTTGGGTCGTATTGTCTTTTTTAAGAACGCCCATGGTTATATTTAATGGTTCTAAAGCCTCCTATCACTCCAATACAAATCAGATTTTCATGCTCTTTATTTCATAATTTTCACCATATAATTTCTCACCCTTGTTAAATTTAGTAATAACAATATTCTTTGATGCAATACCATAATTGAAACAGTAGGTTTTTGCAATAAGAAAGAAATAGTAGACACTTACGTTAATGTCATATCAAACATACATACAGTGAGTAATCAGATTTCAATTTCTTATGAAATTGAAAGATCACGTTTGTTCTCAATCATCATCTGTATGACAATTAAATATCGATTTTCATACTCAAATGGAACTGTTATGTAAAAAATCATATAAAATAGGTACTGAGAAATTGAAAACATTAAGATTGACATATATAAATGAACACAATATATATAGTTCAGTACATCATAGTTGGCTCAATACAAAATGATTATTTAACATCAATATTGCCTAAATACAACGAATCTTATATAGAATGGAGTCAACTAGCTCATGTGACAAAGCCTCCAAAGCTCGGTATGCAATAGTTCTAATTATTTTGGTTAGGAAGTTGATATGATATGAAGTCCTGATCAATCCTATTCTTCAAATTTCTCTTATGAACATTATGACCAACCAACTATTTGTTTTTGAATAAGGCAAATCTAAATTTCAAAGCGTGCTTAATAGTTTAATTTCTACTTATGGCTACGTTGAGGGTGAAGCCCCGTACTTCAATTCAACATCTACGAAAACCGATCAGCCTCTAAACTGCAACTATTATATTATGATTATCTTCAAAACTAGTTATTTTGCTTGATAGATATAGACAAAATGATACTAAAAGAAAAAGATAAAGGTATGAACTTTGAGCTATTGTACACAGAAGCCAAAAGTGTCAAGTATTGGTATCAGTTGATGAGTGTCGAAACATGAAAGTCTCAACTGTTGAGTGAAGCAGAAGAATCGATTATAGTACTCTAAAAAGGAAGGTTTGTCGTTTCCCGTCCTCTTTCTTCGTCCACTTGCTGATTCCTGGAAAGATTTCTGGGAGAGTTCTCTAATCTGATCTCTCTGCTACTATCGTTAACAGTATTGCTTTTTGATGCATAACCACTGGCGAACAAAGTGAAGTAAATAAAGTTAAGGACTCCGAGACCAGCAATGACATAATAGTAGTAATCAAGCCGACTATGATTGAGGTCATGACCACCCAACCATGAGGATTTGCCACTTTTGTCCCTGGTTACTTTGTCTATGACGTTGACAAGGATTGAATTTATGTAACTCGCAATCGATGAGCTTAAAAAGAACAATGCTCCCCCAATAGTTCTCATGCTCTCTGGCATTTGCGTGGTGAGGAATTCCATGATAGCGATTGCAGCAAAAGCTTCAACTAATCCTGACAACACAAACTGTGGAAGGAGTACAGCAATGCTTAAAGGGGAGGGAAATGTCTGCTGTTTTAGTGCCGAGTCTCGACGGTGCTTCTCAACAATTGCAGCAACCACCATGCACAGAACTGAGATCAATATCCCAATATTGATCCTTTGCTTTATTGTCAATCTTTTCCCCTTCCCAGTTAACTTCTTCATCCAAGTGACATAAATGCGTTCGTAAATGAAGATCCATATTGAAAGTGCAATCATTGATGTAAGATTAATCCATCCAGGTGGGACTTTAAAATGTGTTCCAATCTTTCTGTTTGTTTGAATTGCTTGGAGTGCCCCAAATTGAGTCTGTTGATCCATACACAAGAAGCAACCAATCCCAGATAACCAAACCGGTAATATGCCTACTAAGCATTTCAGTTGCTCCACTTGTTGCAAACTGCATAGTCTCCAAGAATTCTTGGCCTTGCCTTCCATGTCTAATTCATTTGGATCTGCAATTATAGCGGCCTTATCAAGGAACTTGAATCTTCCAGTATGAGCAAGCCTTATAGTCTGCGAGTCTGATCCAAAGCTTGGAGGATCATAAAAGGAATGCGCAGAATATTGCCCAACAGTGATTCGGTGCTTTCTACTTGCAGCTACGATCACTTTGGCAACGTCCACAAATACGCTGCCCTGAGGCTTCTTGTAGATATAGGAATGGCGACCAATCAGGAAAAGGGATATGGAGACAACTAGGCAAGCTGTTGGTAAAGCAAAGCCTATAATCCAACTTACTTCTGTCTGAATGTAGACAATAGAAGTTAGAGCCACCAATAGAGCAACTGTGAATAAGAAGTACCACCAATTGAAGAAGCTTTCCAGTTGTGCTCTTCCCTTTTCTGTTGTGCTATCAAACTGATCAGCTCCAAAAGCAATGTTGCAGGGTCTAATGCCACCAGCTCCTATTGCCAGTAGTACTAGACTGCTAAAAAGAAAACCAAGCTGCCATTTCTGTGGTTGTGGACAGATAGATTCTGCAGTGCATGCAGGGGGTCTTAGCTGAGGTATGCTCGCCGTCATAGTCAATACTGCCATTCCCTGCAGAAGTTCCAAAATGAATGCAACTTATTTAAACTTAATGAACTAATATGTTTCCTCGTAAAGTTATCAGAAAAAGGGCATTTTACCAGAAGAGTTGATATGCTTCCATAGAGAAGGGTAAGAAACTTGCCCAAATACGCATCAGAAAGAAATGCACCTGCTAGCCCTGTAAAGTTGGAAGAGCCACCCCAAACAGAGGTAACTGTGACAATGCTGACGCCTTCCATGTTATATTTAGTTCGTAGATAAACACTCATATTCCCTATCAAGCTCATTGAAGCCACCTTCTCAAATGACTCGTTCCCTTCATAAGACAAAACCCCCCACGCAAAGAAATGAACGTATAACCTTAGTATCATGTAGAAATAGAAAAACAGAAGGCCAAGCATGCCCTTCCATACTAGAGTGCGAAGTAAGTACCAAGAATGTATCTTATGGCTCGCCATCCTCCTGCTTTCCTAGCAAGAGGAAGTTCTGATGCGTCATCATCCCTCTGCGCACGTGAAGACATTTGTCTTGCATCTTCCATCTTTGTTTTCTCCCGCTGTTCTTCCCAACAAGTATAGGCTCAGTAACGCCTTATAAAGATTTTTATGACATGTATTGATTCAATGTGACAGTTTCCGGAAAGCCAGTTCTAAGAAATTTTAACTAAGGCCCAATTTTGGTGGAGGATGACTAGAATTTTCTTCTCTTTTTTATATCATCACAATTCACACATGGTTAAACTAATTAATCAGATACTAGAGCGCTTCTCCTGCAGGAATAAGAGTTAGAAGAGATTAAAAAGTCAATCTTGCACAGAAAAGTAGCTTTTCTACAAACTCAGTAGGGAAAGCGGAAGATGATCAGGAGCTGTCTTGTCTGATTTATTTGCATACATTTATGAAAGGAAAAAAAGAAGAAGAAGAAGAGAACTTAGCTGTACAAAACAAATTTGAAATAAATCGAACTTTTACAAGCTCAAAATTTAATTAAAGAAAAGGAAGAAGTTGGTCCTAAGCTTAAATTCCACCATAATTTTGCCAAGAAAAATTGATTTTTAAATCCTTGCACATTGTACAGATAACCATATTAAATATAAAAATAAATAAAATTGATACTAATTCAACTTTCTTCACCATTAAATATTATTTCAATAAGATAAATACAGAAATTTAGACTTATCAATCAAATTCAAATATTTTAGTTGACCAACTGAGGTTCTAATCATTGTATTTTGATGATAACAAAATATATTATTAATACTATTTTTATCTTTAGTTATATTAATAATTTAATATGTGAAAAATCAAGTTTAATGGAAGAGTGAAGTGAATGAAGGAGCCAATTGAATTAATTGAGCAATCAAATGATGAAGAAAATGAGCAAAGTGGAGCACATATGCAATTCAAATGAAGAATAACGAACAAGGAGGAATCGAGCACACTAAGTCTTAAAAAAATTATTCTAATCTTATTTTGGTTATTTCATTTAATTATGGATTCAATAATTTCATTGATCATTTTTATACATGGTATAATCCATAAATCCTTTTATAGTCAAAAGGAAATTTATATATTTTGACCTTTAAAGAAAATATTTTAATCTTTAAACAAACTTTTGGGAAACTTTTGTAATAGTTTTTAATCGTTTTTAATAAAAAATGTGTTTTGATATTTTAAATAACATAAGAAGGTTTGGAAATTTTATTTATGAAATTTTGGTTAACTAATTTGGTGATTTAGGTGACTAATGTTAGAGTTTTGAATAGATTGGTTGACAAGTATATCATTATAATTCACTAATGTCTTTTGTAAAGATGTCCCATGAGTTTTTAATCACATTGATCAACTTATGTACCAGAATGTACTAGAATAACTGGCCATTATGCATATTATTAGTTGACCATTTTAGTACATTAGTCAATCAATGTGCATAATAGTTTACTAATGCTACTGTTACTAGTCATTATAATATTTCTAACAACTATTTTAATTTTTTTTAATGTAAACAAACCATACATAAATTATAAGAAATAGATTAGACATACTAAAGAATTGTTAAGAGCCTTTAGATACTAGAGAATATATGTTTGCATCATATAATATATGTCAAGCCTTTGTTCATTGGTGTGAGTAAAAGAAGGAGTTATTGAGTGGTATACTTATTGCAATTTAGGAAATTTCTTGGGATATACTTTTCGTGAATTCCTCTTAACATCGAATAAGATTTATAAAGGGTTACCATTTAATTATGAAAATGTAAAATGATTGTTAAGGTTTCTCTTCACGTATCATAAAAAAAAGATAATATATAGATGACACTGCTCTTCGACCATTAAAGTAAGAAGATAGTTAATTTCTATTAACAACTTGGAAAGCAGATTAGAGAATGAGTTATTTGACCAAGCTAGTTTATAACTAGTTTTGTTCTCTTTCTCTGCTCTCTTTTAATTATTATTATGATTACTTTATGGTTACCATATTTCAGTTTACCATAATTATTTATAATATAGAAATTTCATTTATTAGTTTACAAATAGGAAAAAAATAAACACATAATTCACCCCTCTCTCGTATGTCATCCTTAAACCAACAATTGATATATGATTAAGTCTTGTTTCTATCAAAACTTGAGCAAAGTTCACTATGGCACAATTTAACTCACTTTTTTGCCAAGAGGGGTAAAAAATACTAATATTAGTATATTTTTTCAATTAAATGATTACTTATATAAGATAAATAGGATGAAATTCTTTCTTATAATATAATATTTTGCTTTATGGGATATTTTAGAAAAGAGTGAATAGAATAGGAATAAAAATGGACTCATTTTCTTAAACACTATGGCAATTCACATTTTATTTTTATATTAGATAGAATTGTGTTTTTTGAATTTTCAATGTATTAAAATGCTTGTGATATTTGGCACATACTCGATCTTAAATATGATAATTATTATCATAATGATATTGATTTTAATGATATTAATATTACTTATAACGAGCTTGATGAGAATTTAGACGTAAATTAAAAATGGAGTTAAAGCCAAATTAAAAATGGAGTCAAAGTAAGGAGAAAGATCAAAGCAAGTAGAGAGCAATAAAGATCAGATATGATGATACAAATGATTATGAAAGTAGAGATTCAAATAATAATATTTCTCATTTGTGCTTTATATATAATAATAATAAGTTATCCTTAATTCTAACTCTCTTAATAATAATTGTTGTGATGATGATGATTTGTTTATGAAAAAATTATTAAATTCCTAGAAATGATGATCTTAAAAAGAAATAAATGTTCTTTCATGTATAAAAGGATCCAAGAACTCTTTTTTTTTTTTTTGAAGAAGGGATCCAAGAACTCTTAAATGCATTTACAATTGAGAATGAGAAATTGAAAATTGATGTGCTTGAAAGGATAAAATCTAAGAGTGTGGTTACTGATAAAGATAAAATAGATGACTTAATGAATAACAATGATGAGATATTGAAGAAGGAGACAATGTACTTAGAGAATCATTTTTCGAGTTCACTTTGACAATTGAAAAATTGAATAGTATGATTAGAGCTTGAAACAAATCTAATAATATGAATGGAATTTGTTTCATGTATAGGAGTATACCATCCAATTCTAAGACATCTTTATAGGGAGAAAACATTTACATGGTGAGACTATGACTAAATTATCACATGGGTATCTTGCATCTTCTAAAGATCACATGCTCATCCATCATCCTCTATTTCATAAGCAAAAGAAATTGCATTCATTTACGAGTCATGTACTAAACCTAAAGGGTATAACATTTAAGGTAAAAATAGACATAATTTTTATGCAAGGTCATTTTAAAAGAACATAAAACATCCTACCTGTTCATATAGGCTTCTTTACCATCAAAATAACATAAAACAAGCTCATAATCATTATCTTTCTCATTATAAGTATAAAGGTATAATACATACTTCCATTCAATATAGGTCATATTTCTATCAGAGAAGCATGCCATTTTTAATTCATATGCAAGTCCTTTTTCTTACATAAAGATAGCTTCTAGTCTCCTATATATCCAAAATAGAGCATCATATAACCACATTATCCAACAAGACCTAAAATGGCATGCAAGACATAATCTTATAGGTCTTTCTTATATGACACTAAGAATTTTAATTCTCATCATAGAAGATGTTATTTTCGTAGTGATTGTGGACTTATCTACAAAAATTACTTTTTAAAATTTTTTAAGTAAATTTAAAAAAGATATGAGTTAAAAAAAGGTTTAACAATGACTCAAGCTTGTGTAGATGCCTATAACATATTGATTTCTTTACCTTATAGGTTGATATCAAGTTGCATAAAATGAATATAAAAAATGGTATCACCTCTACATATAACAAATGAGATAGATCATACTATATGTGTAATAACTATCTTCAAAGAAAAATTTCAAAAAGTCCTCACATGATCCAAGTAAGGAAATTAATATCAAAATAGCAATTTTTAAACCAAAGAAGGAAGAAAAGATGCAACCTTTGAGACATATAAAAAGAGATAACCATTTACTTCCATAGTGGCAATATCAAAGAACATTTACATTGCATGCATTTTTAGGAGGAGATAGCATTATTATATGTACGTAAGGGGGGAAATATAGATTGATTTTTAAAATTAATGCTTGACAGTTACAAGAATTGCTCTTTGATTTATTTAATGATTTACATATACTCTTAGCCCATATGAAAGAGTTTTTGAAAAAAAGGGGAAGAGAGAATTTATTTATTTTTCATTTATATATCATATGCCCTTTCTAATGTGAAAAAAAAAACAGAAGAGAATGTTGATATTAAAACTTGATGATTCATGATATATTAATTAAGGAAGAGCATGCATCACATATTACTTTAATATAGGAAAAACATACTAAATGTCATTTATTTTTCTCAATATTACTAAATATTTTGTCATCATAATAAAAGGAGAAGATTGTTAGACTGAGTGAGGTTCTAATATATTTTGATCATAACAAAATACATTACTACTATTGTTTCTACACTTTGTGATATTAGTAAATTAATATGTGTTACACAGATATGGAAGATAAAATTAAGAAGCTTAAATGCATTATGATCAATTATGATATTAGTTCTTATAATTTTATCTTCCATATCTGTGTAACATATATTAATTATCTAATATCACATAGTATATATATAACGAATTCTTTTAACTTTCAAAAAAATATTTAATTAGATATTGTTTATATATTTATATTTATATATACATTGATAAGCCCTTAAAGGAAGTAATAAAGTAATATTACAAGGATGTGCTAACAAAAATGTTTCAAAATAAATAAACTTTATAACCTGTCATCTCTGAAACTATTAGAAAACTAATAGCCAAGTTATTCCAAGTTCCATCTTCTTCTAAGTGAGAAGCTCAAGCCTTTAGTGACTTTATGAGTAACAAGGATTTTTCTGATCTAACAACAGATCCTATATGCAAGTTCAAGCTTCTTTATTTTAGTATTCTTGAATATTCTTTGGTTTTTTTCACTCCATATTATATACATAGAGCAATTCAGGTTAAGGCTTAAACATTTATTTGTCTTTCCCCATCCTTTTGCATTGGTTTTCATCCTATACCAAGATGGTATCTAATAGTTAAAGGTTACATTATGTTTTTGTGGGTAATTTAGTATGTTTTTAGTTGTCAATTAGATGATTTGTGCCTTTTTAGGTTTAGAATTATGTTAATGTGATTATGTGTTTGAGTCTTTTAGTGTTATGTGGTTTAGAGCAGATATTAGGCTTTAATTTTTTGTGTTTGAGGTGTTTTGATGAGTTTGTTAGTGTTAGAGATTAGATAAAAAAGACCGAAGAAGATTCGGAGAAAGTTCAGAGGAGTCAAGGCCACGATCTTGACAAAAACCTAGCACATGCCACGATTGTGACTCACAAGCCCAGATTGTGACAGAAGCCAATAGGATAGGCCACGATTGTGACTCATTGGCCACGATTGTGACAGAAGACAAATTTCAAGTGTCACGATCATGAATCATTGGCAACGACCATGACAGATGTAGGAACTACTTTTTTCAAGGGTTATTTCGGACATTTAGGCCTGGGTCAAACCTATTCTTTACCTTAAAAAGCCCTAGGACTATAAAAGACAAAAGAATGACCTAATCTAGGGGGCCTCCATTTGCCACCTTAGGAAAGAATACAAGGAAGAGAGAAGGAAGAGAGAAGAAGGAAGATGGTAAGAGGAGCATCTGCAGCTACTATCCAGCCATTCCATCCCAACCATTTCAAGTTCTTTTCTCTTTTCTCTTATTTATTTACCTCATCTTGATGAATGATTTGGGTTTGAGAATGTTGAACATGTTGTTAATGATGTTCTAATTTCAATTTGGAATTGAATCTTGAATCATTTTGTGACCTATTTGCTTGTGATGATAATGAAATTGTTTGGATATTTTGATATTTGCGTTTGCATATACGTCGACAATAAATAAAGAGAGAGAATCAATACTAATCCGATTAGGTTGGGTAACGAGAGTTAACAACCTAATAAGTCATGCAATTATCAAATCGATAATCATAAGAAGAGAGATCATGTGTGAGCACTCGATTGTCTATTATATTACTTAAGAACTTTAGAACGTGGGTTGTTTTTGTTAATCAAGAGATTGCAAAATTGGAATTTTGGAATTAATTAGGGATTATTAATTAGGTTTAATTGATTAGATCTTGAGAGAGAGTAATCAAACCTTCAAAATTTTAGGACTAATACAAATTAAATCGAAAGTAATTAGGGTAGCAAAATGATGATAGATAAATCCCATCTTCTCATAATTCTTTGTTCTTGTCTTATTGCGATATCTTAATTGCTAAGTGGTTGTGCTCCATTTTGATTTACTTGTGTTAATTTTGGAATTTTATTTTCATTAAATCCCTACTTGATTGTTTAATTTTCTAGTTATCTTTATCTTCATTTAATTCACATTTTTACAACCTTAGACAAAGTTAGGATATTAGTTCACTAATTCCTCGTTGGATCGACACCTCAACTACCACGTTT
>JANKOD010000001.1:5082516-5101626 GCA_026284645.1 Erythroxylum acuminatum
TAATTAAATCATATGAATTTTAAAAGGTTAATTATTATATTTTAGAATTTTAAAAAGATAAAAAATACTAAAAAGTCGAAACGGTCTTGAACTATATAAAATGTCATACCCATTGGCACCTATGAATTAAAGACGCCTTCTTTCTTTTTTCTCGAAAAAACAGAAACGAAATTGGTTGGGTCGGCTGGGCCGGCCTTACAAGGCCCAACTTCAGGCCCAGATGTCGGCGACCCGGTCACAGGAGATGATCTCCCATACAAACGTAAAGACTCACGTAAAGACCTAAACCTAGCGGTAACCCCAGGTATATAAGGTATTATTCCTCTCTGATTCAGGTATGACATCTTAACCCTAATTCTCCTATTTGTTACAGCCGAAACCTTCACAGAAAGACTGACTTGAGCGTCGGAGGGGCCTCCCGGGAATCAACTCCCGGCACGTCATTATTTGTTTTGCAGGTATTCCGTAGCCAGAGTCGCACCAGTCATGGATCCAAACAACGACGTTCAACCCCAGCAAGATCAGGCTGAACCAATCATCATCATCATCATTATTATTATTACTATTATTATTATTATCATCATCATCATCATCATTATTAATTTATTATTATTTTTAATTATTTGTATTTTTATTATTAATTACTATTATAATTTTTCTACTTTTTATTATTCTTTTTATTATTATTAACTATTGTTATTATTATTATCAATTATTGTTATAAATTTTCTACTTATTATTATTCTTTTATTAATAATATTATTATTTTTATTAATTTTATTATACGAAATTAATTATCATATTATTATTATTATAAATTTTGTACCTATTATTATTATTATTATTAATTTTGTTATACGAAATTAATTATCTTATTATTATTATTAATAATTATTATTATAAATTTTGTAGTAATAATAATAATTATTTATTATTGCTATTGCTGATATTATTAATTATTATTATAAATTTTGTACTTATTATTATTACTATTATTGTTATTATTATTATTATAAAATTAATTTTCTTATTATTAATTTTATTATCATTATTATTCATAATTAATTTTCTTATTATTATCGTAATTGTTAAATTCCTTATTATTATTAAATTTCTTCCTCTTCTTCTTCTATCATTATTATTATACGAAATTAATTTCTTATTGTTATTGTTATTATTACTATTTGTTAACTTTTTACTAATACAAATCATTCGTTTTAAAATAATCATTGAATTATATATTTTCAATCATATTATGCTGCAGGGGTATTTTAGTTATTGATAATGTTTTTATGTTCTGTCAACTGCAGCTAAATACATTTCTGTCCTCAAGACGGAGACAATTTTATTTGTTTTGTCCATTACAATTAAATATCTCACTGTTTTAAATTTTTTTCTATTCTATTCTTAAATTTTTGTCTTATTTCGTCTTTACATACAGGAGAGAATAACCAATCACAGCCTTAGAATTTGACATTTTAGACACTCATAAATTTAGCCTAGATGTAGCTGGTCGAGTGATATTCCCATTAAATAAAAAAATATTTGAAGCAAAATTAGAGACACGGAAACGGAAACGGAAACCGAGTGTTGTGTGTGATAACTGGGGGGAGGCATATGCTTCCTCCAATCACACGCAGATTCCTTCCTTTCTCCTCCCCTCCCCACCTATTCATGTCCAAGTCCGTTACACGCTTGTTCCATTCAATCCTTTTCCTTTTCTCCCTTAATTTTGTTGTATTCGGATTCAATTATTTGGTGTTTTGATTTTATACAACCACACACACGCTACTTGTCTAACTATGGAGGCCATACAGAGCCGAGTAGAGTCGTGGATGAGAGAGCAGCGGGCCAAAATCCTTAGACTGTCCTGGGGCCCGTTCCAGTGGAGAATGCGATGGCCACCGTGGATCATCAGCGACAGAGAGCAGAGAAAACAGATTCAGTTGGAGTACACGCGTCGCAAGAAACAGCTCCAAGATCTCTGCCTAGCCCTTAAGGTGGACTCTGTCTCAGACTTGCAGGATATTCTCTGCTGCATGGTCCTTTCTGAATGCGTTTATAAGGTCAATCAACTTACAACTCTATCCCACCCCATTTTTTAATTTATCTTTTTTTCAATTTGCTTTTTGTATTAATAAGCTGGTGCGAAGGATAAGTGAAGGCGTTTGAAAAATGGACTAGGTTTCTTAGGATTTAATTTAGGTTAATGGCAATGATTTGTTTTGGATATATATATTGGCTTCGTTTGGTTGAAAAGTTCTGTAGCAATTTAACAGGTAGTTAAGAGGGAATTTGATGTATCCAGTCTTTCTTAGATTGGCTTGTTTTGGAGCGTAAGAGCTAGTTTTGGGAACTATAGATTATTCATTTCTTATAAAAGGCATCTGAATTAATCAATATTTCAGGAAATAAACGTTTGAAGAATCTTATTAAGTGAAGTTTTGAGCCTCCAAAACTTGCTTCCTTGACTTTTCCTCTATAGCGGTAAGCACGGAGAATAAAAAGTTGAGAAAATGCAAAATACGCTCTTGATGTTCTGGGCCGTCTTTCATGAGTCAATACTTCCCATCAAGCTTTTGCGTGTCTGAGATTCCCTTAACCAAAATTTAAATAGTTTAATGCCTATGATCCTGTTTCAGTGTTCATTGCAATTCTACCGCATAGATGGAAGCATTCATGGACTTTGAGCTTTAGCAACTTCTTTACATCTGCATATAAGAAATTCGAATATTTAAAGTTCTCAGAATCTTAAATTGGTTAACAACCAAAAATGACACAGTAATCATACAGAATGGCTTTTCATTCACTACTAGGACTATATGGAGTTACTTAAGGAACTACCTTTTGTGCTAGGATCTCGTTTTCTAAATGTTTAAAGGTGGAATATTATTATGAATGTTGTCCACATGTAGAATTGTTCGTGATTATCATACTTACGATATGGCTTTGTTATATGGTAGAGACCAGCTAGTGAGATGGTTCGAGCTGTGAACAGGTTTAAGGCCGATTTTGGAGGACAAGTTGTCTCCTTGGAGCGAGTGCAGCCCTCCTCGGACCATGTTCCTCACAGGTTTTTCAAAGCCTTTTGTAATTGATTGTTTATACATCACTCTTTACTTACCAGCCACTCCAGTTTTTTGATGCCTGTTAATTGTTCCTTAACTGTCTTAACTTTATCTTTTCAAAAGATTATGTAACTTAATATTTGCACTTTTCAATTCTTATGCTTTGCAAGTTTGAGGATACTGAAGACATTGATCTGGGGTTGTCATTGTAAAGATATGTCTCTTTTCATTTTAACCTTCCATGCATGATGTGAAAAACTGAATTTCATCCAATTGTGTAGACGCTTTATTTGATTTTGATCTTCAAAATAAATGGTTGGATTCTTGTCTGTGATGCGTCATCTATTTTTCTGATCATTCCTGAGCATGTACGTTTCTTTCAGGATGATTCACTTGTTTTTTTTTTCCTAAGTGGCTTTATTCTTGTCGATGCATTATAGCTTCTTTTCATTTTTACTGCTGAAGGTACCTATTGGCTGAAGCGGGTGACACATTATTTGCATCCTTTGTTGGAACAAAGCAGTACAAGTAAGCTCTATATCTTTATGGATAAGCTGACAACCTTATATCTTTTACATGGCATTTGACCTAGTTCTTATAATCAGGGATGTTGTGACTGATGTCAATATACTACAAGGTGCTATATTTAATGAAGATATAGTGGAGGATACTGCCAAGGGAGAAGCTGTTGAGTCCAGACCAGGTGAAAATTATAAAGGTAATGAGGAAAATCAGAGGAGTTTACTTGAATCAAAACCTAAACAAGTGAAAGATCAACCCAAGCCTGCGGCTCACCGAGTAAGTTCTTACTCATTTTTGCAATATTTTTCTAAGATGGTGTTCTATGTGCATTAATACGATCCTTCTTTCTCTTTTATATTTTCTGTACTGCTGATGTTTCAACTCAGATGTGTACTCATCCATCTGGTTTTCTTGAACTTTGGTATTAGGGATTCTTAGCTCGTGCTAAAGGGATACCTGCTTTAGAGTTGTACAGGCTTGCACAAAAGAAGAAACAAAAACTTGTACTATGTGGACATTCACTTGGTGGTGCAGTAAGTTAGTCAACTTCTTCACAATCTTTACCGGAGATCTTTCTTTCTGTTCCCATATGGCTCATCTTTTCAACTTCCTATCCATTTAGGTAGCAGCATTAGCTACACTCGCTATTCTGAGGGTTGTTGCTGCATCATCTTCATTGAAAGACAATGAAAAGGTTAGCATTAAGTGCATAACCTTTTCTCAACCCCCAGTTGGAAATGCTGCTTTAAGAGAGTATGTCTCCTTTCATTTTCCAAATAGTATTTCTATCCTCTGTTAGATAACAAAAGATATTGCTATCTTATGTTGACTCACTTATGGAATAATAAGACTAATATATTCAAATATGACTTGTTCTATCTTCTCCTTCACCAATTCTATAGTTATGTCCATGAAAAAGGTTGGCACCACTATTTTAAGAGTTATTGCATTCCTGAAGATTTGGTTCCTCGCATCCTGTCTCCGGCATATTTCCATCATTATAATGCCCAACCTTTGTCTACCAATGCTGAGGTTGAAAGTACAAATGAAATGGTCTCAAAAGGCAAAGGAGGGCTAGGAAAGTCATGGGCACAAAAGTTAAAAGAGAATGGAAGGGAGCAGTTAGTTCTGGGTTTAGGTCCTGTTCAGACTTCTTTTTGGAGACTTTCAAGGCTTGTTCCTCTTGAGGGATTAAGAAGACAACTTAACAAGTACACTGGAATGCAAGTTGATCTTACAGACACATCTTCAACCTCTAATCCTGTTGGAACATCTTCACTTCAGGATATAGTAGCTGAACCCCAGTCTCTTGAGATCCAAGAAGGTTCTGATGGCATATCTCTTAAACCAATAACTGGGACCAATTCACAGTCATTGGATGATGCAATAGCTGTCCAATCAACTGAAAAAACAAACAGTACAAATGGGGATGGAAGAAACTGGCGTCAAGTTCCTTATCTACCCTCATATGTCCCATTTGGTCAGGTGAGAAAGCAAAGTTACTTCATTTAAAATTACTGTCTGTTCTCTTAAAGTCCAGCTGGTGGAAAGCTGTTTGAAAACTGTAGAAAACACTGGTGTTAAATTGATTGCTCTTTGCTATTTCTTTAGATTTATCATAATGATAAATCTTTAAGTTTGATTGAGATCTATGACAGCTATCTTGCAAATCAGTGGATGTACAATGTTCCTTCCCGAGTTGTTCCTCTTTCTTTTATCTTTTACCATAATACCTTTATTATTTAATATATTTGTACCAAATGTTTTCTATGAAATCCTGATTAAGGTTATTTGTGCTCTCCTAAAGTAATCCTTGTGAAGAAACTTTATGGGTAGTTTAAATTTCCTTTATTCTTTTTTTTTTTTGGTATGCAATGTATAAGCTTTCACTGTAATGCCTTTACTCGTATTTTTTTCTTGAATTTTGTTGAGGAGTTGTACATTCTAGGCAATGAATGGTCTTACCTTAAGAGCAGGGTATATGCACTCATCTCATTTTTGCTTCTTTACTGGTCTTAACATGCTCTACATATTTTGTTATGCAAATAATGGAGTAATTTTCTGCAACAGCTATATCTGTTGGGGAATTCGTCAGTGGAATCGTTATCAGGTGCAGAGTATTCAAAATTGACTTCGGTACGAGTTTCCTTTGCATAACATCAATTATTCTAATATGATTTAGGTTCTGTATCTGTGAGAAATTGAGGACCAGGCCTGACATAAATTTCTTGATACTGAGAAGTATGCTAACTATTGGTGGAGGTAGTTACTATGGGATCCCTCATTTTGTTTGCTGTGTTTTGGCAAAGATATGTTCAGGTCAGATCTGTAATTGCTGAACTAAGGGAACGATTCCAGTCACATTCAATGAAGTCATATAGGTCTCGGTTTCAGAGGTATTGTAGAAATTTTTATGGTTTCTCAAGGCAAGAAAGCATAAATTGAAAACTTGCACTTTCTTGTGCAGAATTTATGACAAGTGCATAGACGATGGTGGTTCATCTTTCCTAGGAATGGAGCAATTGCCACACCTTCCACATTTACAACAATGGCTTGGTCTTGCAGTTGCTGGCGCTGTAGATCTTGCACATATTGTAGAATCACCAGTTATTCGTACAGCTACTTCAATTGCTCCTCTTGGATGGAGTGGTGTTCCTGGTGAGAAGAATGGAGAACCATTAAAAGTTGATATCACAGGTTTTGGGTTGCATCTTTGCACCTTGGTTCATGCTCAAGTGAATGGTAGCTGGTACTATACTGTCTTTTCTTACTTATTTCAATTTGCCTTTTGACTTTTTTCTGGTGCCAAGCATCAACTACAACTCCCATTTACTGTCTTAATAATATATTTAAATCTTAATCTCCCTAACAAAATGTGCTTGTTGACATTGATTTTCTTATTATGACAATGCTCCATTAGGCATCTTGGTGATTTCTTATCATTTTCTATGCTATATTAATTGTGAATGAACTGAATATTTCCGACCATTTGCATGTCCATTAGATAACTTGACGTACTGCGAAAAGTTGGTCGTGATGCACTCATCAATGTTTAATGTTGTCCTTTCCATGTGGAAAGTTGTCTTCCAGTATGCATACCTTAATGTGTCTGAACACTTTTATAAGAAGTTACTAAAAACATTTTCTTATCCTTTTTAAATGTACCTTAAGAGGTAAATAGTCTGCTTATACTTTGAACTTGATTTTACCTGAAGTCATACATTTTTCCCATCCAGGTGTTCAACTAAAGTGGAATCATTTCCTTCGGCACCCAGCTACTCTTCAGATTATGGACTGCAATCAGAACTACAAAAGATGAGGGTTATAGTTGGAGCTCCATTAAGACGACCGCCAAAGCATCTGATAGTGGCAGATCCCTTGTTGCCTGTTTTTCCTTTTATAGAATCAGATGTTGTTAGTAATAATCGGGAGCATGTTTTAACAGAAGATAAAAGTGTCCTCTGTCCAGAAGGTCTGAGAGATGTATACATTTTCTGCACAAGTGATTTTGCTACTGTCTCAAAGGAGGTTCATGTCAGAACCCGTCGAGTGCGGTTGCTTGGCCTTGAGGTGATTAACCTTGTAGATGCGAACTTAAAAAATGAGGATCTTGTTTCTTATTAGTTTCTGCCCATGCATATTACACATCATCTGTTGTGCAGGGTGCTGGTAAAACTTCATTGTTTAAGGCAATTATGGGTCAATGCAGACAAACAACTATCACTAATTTTGACAACATGCACATAGAGACTGATGTTCAAGAAGGCATTGCTGGTGGTATTTGCTACTCTGATGCAA
Organism: Erythroxylum acuminatum; assembly: GCA_026284645.1. Taxonomy (NCBI): domain Eukaryota; kingdom Viridiplantae; phylum Streptophyta; class Magnoliopsida; order Malpighiales; family Erythroxylaceae; genus Erythroxylum; species Erythroxylum acuminatum. The sequence continues at coordinate 5,089,905 of JANKOD010000001.1, forward strand.
TGGGTGTAAATTTACAGGTACGTGTCTGATCATATAATCTCATTTGTATGCACTTATATGACTATAATAATGTGTAGTGTTGATCATCATCGGGTTGGCGGGGCAAGTGTCTTAGCTTATGTGGTGCCATACAATATTTTAGAATTTTATCCTGAGTGCTTTGGATGTTTCTACACAGGAGCTGAATGCAGAGGCCTCACGCTTCAGGGATGAATTGTGGATGGGGATTCGTGATCTCAGCAGGAAGACAGATTTGGTTATTCTTGTGCATAACTTGTCCCATAAGATCCCACGGTCTAGTAATGCAAATTCTTCACAGCAAAAGCCGGTCCTTTCACTCTTGTTAGATGAGGCTAAATCCCTTGGAATTCCTTGGGTTCTTGCCATAACAAACAAATTTTCTGTCAGTGCTCACCAGCAAAGAGCAGCAATTGACACTGTTTTGCAGACATACCAAGCTTCTCCAAGTACCACAGAAGTTGTCAATTCCTGCCCTTATGTTATACCGAGTGCTGCTGCAAGTGCTTCCTTGTCATGGATTGCAACTGGTGGAGATTCTGAAGTAAGGATAGCTGCTCAAAAGCTTATGTTTGGACCAATTAATCTTTTCCGAAGGCCATTTCAGAAGAAAGACACAATTTTTACCATTGAGGGTGTTAATTCACTTTGTCAACTTGTTCACCGCGTGTTGCGCAGTCATGAAGAAGCCTCTTTGGAGGTACAAAAATCCAATCCTATGTTTTCCTGTTTGCCATTCTTGTTTTCCCTTGTGTCCATACGTGAAGCACCTAAAGGAGGCCCAGTTACTGAAGAATACTCATGAATTGTCATTGAGGAAATGCGTCACATTCATTTTGCAGGCACACTAAGGATATACAGTGAGCCAATTTGCTATATGTCCATGTTTTAATTGAATTTTTTGTGCAGTACAAGGTGTGACATTCATCATTCTAAAGAGAATGGCTAGCTCCTAACATTCTTGACTGGGGTTCCTACCATCTTATGCACTGCAGAATGGTTTATTGGTCCATGATTACGTTGCTTAGCTATAATGTGTCGACTATTCTTGAATGAGCTTGTAAAGTAGATGATGATTGGTTCTCAAAGATGAATGGATTGGAGATTCTGGTTCTCTCTTTTTTTTTTTTAATTGACATGATTATTCCATAATGTACACATTATTATTTTATTTCATTCAAGGAACTTGCTAAGGATAGGCTTTCTGTGGAGCTAGCTCGAGAACATGCATTGGCATTGGCAGGGAGTCGAGACCCGAAAGGGAAAGCATCTTCAACCACAGCTGCAACCGTGGGTGCGTCTATTGGGGCTGGTCTTGGCATTATTTTGGCCGTTGTGATGGGTGCAGCCTCTGCTTTGCGGAAGCCCTGAATGTATATCATTAGCCATCTCTTTTGGTAAATTTAGGTACTAATAGAGCAATTAACAGGTCATTTGTTTATCTGATTAAGGTAGATTAATGTAAACAAACTTAATTAACTTTTAAATATTTTTAATTATGCCTACATTCAAGGTGCTGAGTATCGTTAATATGTGATACAAGTGCCCATGTATACTTAATAGCAAAAGGAATATGCCGTCATTCCTCTTTCTGGAACCAATAAGGTTTTGTCGACTGTTTGCCTCATTATGGGTATTTACCTTTTTCTTAGTTTATGCCTTAACCAATTGTTAAGAGTAGTACCATTCACTAACTCTTCCCCGAGCCACCCCTCTAAAACGTCGACATGTTGAAAGCCACTGGAAGTTTATCCAGACAGCACGTCTTCTTAAAACAAATGGAACCAAGTAATTTAGATACTAGAAATCCATGCTTAAACCGAGAGAAGAAAGATAAGATCTTTATATTGCACCGAATATAATCGAGTAAGCAATGAACCCAGAAACGCTGTTTTTAACAACACTGGCCTGAACCAAAAGCCTCAACAACATATCAGTGGATGCCTCTGCCAATAATGAAGCAACTATGATCAACATAAATACCAGGAACCAGCCTTGGAACATTTAGAGTCGCAGGAAGGCTCATGACATGATCCGAACCTGACCATATTGGAAGATGAGTTGGAAGACATCCATGAAATGAACCTCCCTTCTTAGTTCCATCAACTACTCCAAAACTCTTCATCCTTATTTTTTTTTCCCCCTAGTGAAGGTGTTGTCGTCATACCAAAGTTCTCTTTGGTACTCTTTTAAAAGTTCTAGCTTCTCAATGGGCTTTTTCTTGAAATTTTTGAAAACATGAAAGATCAACTTCCAATTTCTCTTCCTGTTCTCAAGACAGAGAGAAGGAGAAATGGGAGAGATTGAAAAAGTTGGAAATTAGAAATTTGATCCTTGATTGAATTAGAGAGGGTGTTGGGCTGGCTATGGATTAAGGATCACAGACCAAGAATTTAAATGTTTGGTCAATTTAAAGTGATTAAAACTAATTTTTGCAAAAACTAATTTTTGCAATCTTAAAATTCCTTTTATATTCAGAAAACTGTTAGCATTTTATATTTAAAATGATCTCGAAATAGAATTTTAGTAATAGACATTAACGATAACGCAGTGTATGGTTGTTGTCCCCGTTAGTAGGGACAGAAGATAAAACAAAAAAATCTTGTCCCTCTTCCATGTTTGGTTGTTGACCCAAGACTTTTATCCCCTGTCCCTGGATGACAAAAATAAAAGTTTTTGTTCTTTCGAAAATCGAAGGACAAAAACTTTTGTTCCCGTCTCCGAAAATCACAGAGCCACGCATAGAGGGGCCATCACCATTGGCTTAGTACCGCTGTAAATACCTAAATGCAAGCTTTTGCATCGGCTTTCACTAAACCCAATTATCATAATAATAATAATAATAATAATAATAATAATAATAATAATTATTAATTTTATATTTATATTTATTATTAATTTTGTATTTATTGTTGTTGTTGTTGTTGTTGTTGTTGTTATTATTATTATTATTATTATAATAAATTTTGTATTTATTATTATTAAAATTTATTATTATTATACATTTTGTACTTATTATTATTTATTTATTTCATTTTTATTTTCTTTTTATTATTTTTTATTATACGAAATTAATTATCTTATTATTATTATTATTATTATTAATTTTGTTATTTTATTATTATTGTTGTTGTTATTTGTTAATTTTTTACTAATACAAATTATTCGTTACAAAATTATCAATGAATTACATATTTTTAATCATATTAAGAAGTAGGTATTTTCGTCATTGACATAATTTTTATATTCTGTCCACTGCAATCAAACACATTTCTGATCTCGAGATTGAGACAGTTTTTTCTGTTCTGTCCATCACAACCAAACACTTCACTGTCTCTAATTTTTGTTCTGTTTCGTCTCTAAATTTTTATTTGGTTCCATCTTCACATGTAAGAGATGGCAACATACGCAGCGTTCGAGAGAAGAAAAACAAAGGAGAAGCAACTTTTCCGTCCTCAGTCGCTTCTTGTGCTCTAGTTGGTAGTCAACTTGGTGCAAATCCATATTCGCAGAATCAAAATGGTCAAATATTGAGCGGCTCTGTTTAATATTTGTTTGAAGTTTAATATATTGCCACTAAGGGATCGTTACTTGTCAGATTTGCCAAAAATCGCGGAAAGCTAGTGCCTAGTTGGGTTTGTTCTGCAATGTCCCGGCGAATTGTCCACCAATAACATCGTAACTCACATTTGATTTGTGTATCATCTCTCTTTTTTCTGTTAGTTTTCATTCAATTGCTTATCCTTCCGATATAGTGAGCAATATCAAATCGAGGTAATGAATAATAGCCCAACCCAATCTGAATACGTCAAAATCTCGAATTTTTCTTAAGAAAAAGGAAATATATGAGATAAGTTGGAGCTTGATAAGGTTAAGTATTTCAAGACTGTGACCGGTGGTCCTAGGTACGTACATCCTATGATGTTACTTGTCCTTTAATTTTAACCGTATAAGTTTTGTTCTCAATCTATTACTATCCACAAATATTTGCACGTGTGTAACAAATGTAAAACTATTGCATTAAATTTGGAGAAAAGTAACAAAAGATTAACAGTTATACTTTAGATTCTAACCAACCCATGCGTCAAATTATGATTTCCATCAAAACTTCAACGCCACAATTTTGTTTGTTGAACTTTCAATGAGAATCGAATCTTTCGTATCAAAACCGGAAGATTCGTGAGATCCGATCAAAGATACCAGCAACACTGGGAAAAAAGTAATCTCTAACAAATCGAATGCAACTACTCACATGATCACTCGGAGAGAACTGAAGCCAGAGGCGACGGAAAAAATTCGTCTCCGATGAGTTCTGCGACCCCGACATCGGCTGGAGGTAAGCCCGGGCCGCCTGCTTCAGGAGGCGGTTGCGGATGGAGATATCGTAGGCGGAGGAGACGGCGGCGGTAGGAGTAGGGGAGTTGACCGGAGACGAAGGGAGGACATCCTTAAGAGAAGTATACGCCAAAGAGGAGTTGAAATCCAAGTCGAGACGTGGTGGTGGTGGAGAGAAGACGCGACCGTTTTTGCGCGAAGCAGGGAGGCTCTTAGAGTTGAGGAGTTTTGGTGATGGAAGACTGAACTCCGGCTGTAAAGGTGGAGCTGTGTTTTGACGGGAGAGGAACGGAGACGGTTTGTGCTCTGCTTGCTGCATTGTTGTGCTCAACGGAATGAGGTAAACAAGTAATGGAACGGAGGTTTAGAGTGAGAACAGAGGCGTTGCTCTCTAGGTTAAACGTAACCACCGAAATGTGGAACAAAAATTTGGATATAGTAGTCCCTTCTTCAACGTCTCTTGTGTGAATCTTTTTAAAATATTATCTTTAATCAATATTATATCTCTTAATATCTAATTTAACGATACTGTATACCTCTTCACAACAACCTCCGAGGGTATCGGGACTTACTCAATTTTAAATTGGTATAAAACGATAACGAGAGTATGCGATGTTTATATAATTTGAAATCGATTTTACTATAATTGATTTAGGATAAACCTGAAAATAATATTATCTAATACTTCATTCTATTTAAAATAAGTGTATTTTATAGGGATTTTAATTATTCAAAATAAGTGTTGTGACTTTTTATGCATATTTATGATTTTACTTCTAAAATTACCTTTTAATTTCTCTTATATCTTAATTACACAGATTATATTTTCAAGGCACTTTAACATGTAATTAATAAGGGTATATAAGATATTTCATTAATTTTCTTAATAAACGTGCATTCCTCTAAAACGACTCTTATTATGAATCGGAGGGAGTATTCATGATATTAATTAATTAAAATGGCAATATGAGTTCATTCATATATTTTGTGAAATGTAAATCACTTATTTGAACTAATTTTAATTAGAGCATTGTAAACTAAAGAAAATTTATATTTATATGTGATTAACTTTTAGCATTCCCTTTAAAATTCATAAATGTACATAAGATTTAAACATTCTCTAAGATTTTTTTAACTTCATTTTAATTATGATATTAAATCTATTTCAAATGGGTTGAATTTGATTCTATTTGTTAGATCTTAAGTTTTTATAATTTTAATTCATTATTTCAGTTCGATTTTGTATAGAATTTTTTTTCACTGATATCTTAAACAAATTTTAACTTATTATACTATTTTATAAATACATTCATATAAAATTTTATTTTTGATATTGATTTATATTGGAATGGCAAAAGATAAAAATAAACTAAGAATGTATCTTAATTTTATGAATGTATTTATTTAGTATTATTTATATTGTATCTCAAACTTTAAATTTTTTTTGAAATAAATGTAAATCTAAGGAACAGAATTCATTATATTATGAGTGTTATTCAGCTTATTTATTTTCTACTTATTGTTAGATCTTTTTGTGAAAATATATTTAATCTAGCTTGGACTTTATAGATATATTTAATTTTAGGAAAATATATATTGTATATTTAATTTTATGATTTTATGAATTCTTATAAACATCAATTTAGGATAAATATAAAGTAGAAAGTATTTTCATCATGAGAAACAACTATATCAAAAGTTCAAGGATCAGTGATCAATAATTTCGAGGACCAGTTAGCCGAGTCAGCGGTCAAAACAATGGGCTACCTAGTACCAACTGTAGGTTTTTATGTTAAGAATTTAATAAAACTTGCGCTCCAGCCGTACGCTGTAAACGACCCATCAGAGATCACCACGTCCTTGGTTATCCGCAGTGTGGATTAACTCACCAACCACCCTGACGTTACTTGACTACAATTTTTAGTTTTCCCATGTATCTTAATTCTTACGAATTCAGATACCATGTCTGATATTACTTTGTCTTATTTTATTTTATAGAATCTCAGTTATTTATTTTGTGGGACTCACGTAAAATTTATGCGAGACTCATATAAATAAATACTAGCTAAGATTTACTATTAGACAGAATAGACACATAATATTAGACAGATATCTGAAATCAATTCCTACGGCTTGTTTTTTTAGGACTTTCGAGTACATTCTATCGGAGGAGGTCATTCAGCTTCTAAAGTCATAAAGTTTCCATCTTTTATCTTCACCCGAGACTTCCAGCGTTTTTCTCAAGGAAATGGCTTCAATCCAAAATGAATTTCCAATCCTCTCATATCTTCTATCACAGGTTGATCCCAACTCCAACTCATCACTCCCACAAGATGTTTATCAGAGTCTGTTTGCTCAATTTCCTCACTTGAGCAACCCAAAACTGCTATCGTTATTAACTCAAGCGATTCCGGCCACCGCCGTCCAGGCTCACTCCCTCATCAAATCTCTTGGCTGCCGGCCAGACCCTTCTGCCGTGTCTGTGGCCCGGTCCAAGATGATCCAACTGGGTGAAGAAGAGAAGAATAACGAGATTGAGATATACAAGGCAGTGATAAGACTGGAGGAGATGCATGAACAGTGCCATAAGCAGCTAAGGGAAGCGGAGGAGAAGCTTGTCGGGGTTTATAAAGAAGTTGTGAGAGAGTTAGAGGATGGTCAGGTTAATGAGGAGGTGGTTGCTATACTTAGAAAAGCAGAGAGTGGTGGGGTTGTGGAAAGAGTGGATCTTTCAGGGCGTCTGTTGAGTTTGGTTCCTGAGACATTCGGTAATCTTCATCAGCTGATTTGGCTCGATCTTTCTCGCAATCAAATACAGGTATGTATGGTATAATTGTTTCTGGCCTTTGATCCCGTTTTCAACTTAATCTGGGCTTTTCAGTTCTTTCTTGATTTATCTTATTAAATAAAATTTGTAATTGAATGTTTTGTATGCAGAAAGTGTTTATTATGTGATGGTATGCTAAGCCTTGGTTAGAAATGGTACTTGGCAGACCTCCTACACCTGTCATAATACATGTTTCACCCACCTTGACTGAATGCTATTCTTCTGTCTGTCTGTCTGTCTGTATGTATGTATGTATAGTTTCAACTTGAGAAGTTCCTTGCATGTTCTTGCTAACTAGATGTTGGCTTTGTTGTGTTTGCTGTTGGATAATGCTATGGACGGAGCATATAATGGAGTGCATGTCGAAGGACATAATTATTAGAATTTTGATACTTGGCCATTAAGTTTGAAGAACAACCAAAGTATACTTATTGCTTTGAGTCCTAAATGCTGGCTTATAGTTGTGTTTTCTCGCTGTTGGTTTCATTCTTTTGTAAAAACAGGTCCTCCCTGATTCCATATCTGGACTTCAAAAGCTTGAACAGCTTGATGTTTCTTCCAATCTCTTGGATTCCCTGCCAGACTCCATCGGATTATTGTCATCTCTGAAGATTCTAAATGTCTCTGGAAACAAGTTGCAGGCCCTCCCGGAGAGCATAGCCCTTTGCAGGTAATTAGTTTTGCCTGATTGCCCTCCCTTGCGTAACTCTCTCATATAGTGCTTTTGCTACTTCTGTTTGTTTACGTTAAATATTAATTTTAACTTTGTTTTAGATCGCTGGTGGAGTTAGATGCAAGCTTTAACAATTTAATGTCTTTGCCAAAAAATATTGGGTACGGACTATTGAATCTTGAGAAGCTGTCAATCCAGCTGAATAAGATCCGGTTCCTGCCTACATCAATATGTGAAATGAAATCTCTCAAATATTTGGATGTTCACTTCAATGAGCTCTATGGTCTGCCGCATGCTATTGGGAGATTAACAAATCTTGAGGTCCTGAACCTGAGCAGTAACTTCAGTGACTTGACCGAGCTTCCTGAAACAGTTGGTGATTTAACCAACCTAAGGGAGCTTGATCTGAGCAACAACCAAATACGAGCTCTTCCTGGTACATTTGGCAGGCTAGGAAAACTAATTAAACTCAACTTGGAAGAAAATCCAATTGTCATTCCTCCCAAGGATGTTGTTTGTAAAGGGGTAGAAGCTGTCAGGGAGTTTATGGTAAGGCGGTGGCAAGTTATGATAGCTGAGGAACAACAGAGGAGTATTCCTGAGGCAAACCAACAACAAGCAGAGTCTGGATGGCTTGCATGGGGCACCTCCTTGTTGAACAACATGGTAACAGGGGTTTCTCAAAGCATTTCAGGACATTTAGGAGGAGGAAAAGCTCCAAGAGACCCATATTTGGACCAGCTGCTTTGAATTTCATTGAACTCAAATGCTTTTACTTTCTGTATATTGTATCTATGGACGTTCCGTTTATTTGAACTCGTTCGTTGTACATATGTTTTATGCTTGTTCTGTTCACGAGATAGTAACTTTCGGCATTTTTGATCTTCATTTCCATGTTCTGTATGTTGGTACTTTTAATACGGTAAACTAGAGCCTTAGAGCCTGATTTAAGGGATTGTTCTGTTTTTTTTTTTTTTAATTTTCATCTCTTTAATAAATGGGCCCTATGGGCCTGGGCATGATTGCTATTGATCTTGTTCTAAAAAAGAAGGTCTGAACAAAATTCTCCATTTGAATTACATTGAGATCTTGATTGTTATTTGATTTGGCTCTTACATATAAAATCATGAAGATTGCGTTAGTGGTAAAAGGGAATAGAGTGTGAGTTCGAAAGAGGGTAAAAGCTAATTTACGTTAAGCACAAGAGCAGTGTTAATTATTACGGGGGAAACATACGAGAGAGTGTTTGTTATATGTCGCGGTCGTCTGCTTCCACTCCAATTCACCCACTGACCCACACACGCTCGCCTCCCTACGACATCTTCACCATCTTCTTCAGTGTCTATCTTCACGCTTCCTCCATCGCGGTACTGTCTTCGCTCATTCATTGTCACTGCCTCGTTAGGGGTGGACTGGACTATCGCTGCTCGTTCATTCGTCTCTATCACTCGCTGGCCACTGCTTATCTCAACAATTACTACTCACTGTTGCCGCTGTTTGTCTCCACTGTCGTGTAGATTGCAGAATCCAAATTCCAAAATTCCAGATTCATTTGCATTTGGTTGAAGTTGAAGTCACCCAACCCAATCTGATCTAACCTAACCTAACCCAACCCGAATTAACTTGTATGCAAACTTGCAATTTGTCTTTTTTTTTTTTTTTTATGTGCTTTAAGTTGCTTGTTCTATTGCGAATGGTTGATAAAATATGCTTTAGGGAAATTTGACTTGAAATTGGGATTAGTTGTGTAAATTGTTAATAGTTCAATAATATTTAGATATTGTGAATTCACTATGAGATAAGATTAAAATAATAGTGTATAAACTATGGAAGAGTGTTCAAGTATTATGAATTATGTATAATTCAAGAACATGTCTTATTATTTGTTATTTTAATAATCATTAAAATGAGATCAAAATTAATTTATTAAAATGTTAGTTTTAATTAATTTATATAAAACATGCAATTTACTAATTACTTTTTTATATAAAAAGTATTTTACATATGATTAATTATTTAAATATAAGATTTAATATATAATTAAATAATTTAATATTTGTAATTAAATTAAGAAAATTAAATGTTTGCATTTTCATATTGTTCATTATTGTCATTAGGAAATAATATTATAAATACTAATCATCTTATGAGTAGCTGTGTAGCAAATATAAATTCATCCTCCTATATCATAAGTGTTTAAATACATAGTAGAAAATAGTATCTGAATTTATGAGAGAATACTTGTTACTCAACATAATGTGAAATTGTAAGTGTTTAAATCATTTTTGTGATGAGTATTATCATAAAGAAAAGTCATTTTTGCAATGTGTGTTATTATAAAGAAATATGTAAGATAGAGTCTATCTAAAATCCGAATATGCTTATAATTGAATTTTGAATTTTTATAGTTATGTAATTATATTATATACACAAAGTATATTTTTGAATATGAATTTATTAATTTAATTTTAACACATTTCTTCATTTATTGTTTTTAGAAAAATGGAGGAGAGTTTAAGCGCTTATGATAATTTAGTCGTTTCGAAAAGATTTGATGATTCAACTTAGGCTAATGCTAGATTGGTTCTTGGAATGAAAAACCATGCCATTTGTGTGTATTACAACAAGCATTTCAAAGGTGGGGGAATAACCAAGTTAAAGAATCATTTAGCTAGGATCAAAGGTGAAATAAAGTCTTGTAAAAAAGTGAGTCATGATATGAAATGACAAATGAAGACTTTACTTTAAAGGTATCGACATAAAAAAGATAGAAGACAAAGGTTAAACTATGAAATTGGTTATGAAAGTTCTTTTTTTGGTGGTCAAAATGATAATGGGGATGATGAAGGTGGTGATCCTGCCCAATAGGAAGGGATGTTGCACGTGATGTGAGGAAAAGAAGAAGACAAGTGTCTTACTTTTTTGGACCATGAACAACTCTTAAAGTTCAATCTTCAATCCACAGTGCCTTAAAATCTAAAGAAGCAACTCAAAATGTAGACAAGACAATGACTAGATGGTGGTATGATTTATGCATATCATTCAATGTTGTCGAGTCTTATTATTACCAACCTATGGTGGTTGCTATTGCCTCTTGCAATCTAGGATATAAGACTACTTCAATTGATAACTATAGGAGTAAAATTCTGAGCATCTCTGTTTACGAAATAAAGAGTTAATTGGATGATAGAAGAATGAATTGGGCAACTTATAGATGTTTAATTATGAGTTTTGTTTGGAAAAATAGAGGATATGAACCTATTATCAATTTTTTAGTTATTTTGCTAAAGGGACAATGTTTTTGAAGTCTATTGATACATCTGGCCTTGTTAGAAATGTTGATACTCTGTTTCATATATTCAATTAAGTTGTGAATGAAGTTGGTCTAGAAAACATTGTTTAGTTCTTTATTGATAGTGATTATGCTTACAAAGCAGTTGGGAAAGGATTGCAGAGAAGGAATAATTCTTTTTATTGGACTCTTTGTGTTTCACATTACATTGACCTGATGTTGGATATATATAAGATGTTAGATATTTTTTATCATGAGACTATATAGAACGCAAAGAAAGCGACCAAGTTTATTTATAATCGTGCATGAGTATTAAATATGATGAGGAAGGATTTCATCAATGGTAAGAATTTGTGCCGTCCTATTATAATAAGGTTTTTAATAATTTTTTATGTAACATCCCATCACCGGTGGGAAAGGTAGAATAGTAATTTGGAATGGTTTATGAGTACTTAGAATTGTCTTGATATAGTCATGCATACACATACACGTGAATAGAAAATTTTGCACATGTAAATGATTGTACATGCATTCATGACATTTCCCGGTATAGTTGTGAATAAATGTGGTTGTTATG
>JANKOD010000001.1:5101726-5126119 GCA_026284645.1 Erythroxylum acuminatum
ATTCTTAATGCTATTATTCAATTTACCTATGATCGTATCTAGGTTATTGTTTAATAAGATTGCTAGAATACATGTTTATAGTCATTACACTTAAGAGAAACTTCCCCCAATGAATGTTTAGTAATGATTGCAATTTTATGTCGAGGATCCATAATAGCATGGTAAAATCGGTGACCCAAAACCAAGGTATTTTTCCTATTGAATTCTCAGATTTAATTATTGTTTTCGATTTGTGATTTTTCCTTTGATTTTACTATTATTTTCGTGAATCAAAACCCCCCTTTATTTTCGTTATTTGTCTCGTTTGAACTAGCTAACCTTTACCGTTAAAGATTCCTCGTGGGAACGATATCCACTTACCGCTACTACATTAATTTGTTTTAACAGAAGTGATTTCTTTTATATTTGGTTGCAGGCGACAACATCACCAAACACATTGCATATGACATAATAATATGGGAACTCTTTCTTATAGTATGATAATGCTCATAAGCTTAATGTGATTTATGAAACAAAAAATAGTCATAGGTATATTTGGAAGGAAGTTTTATTTTATAGATACAGTATGTCTCAAATTCTATAAAGATGTATGTGTAAAACCTATAATTCACTTTAAATTACATAATGGACATGGAAAAGCCTACACATACCATCTGAAAAGCTATCCCATTTAGGTCATCCTAAGCACATTTCTTTAAGTATAGCAAAAAATCTTTCAAAATTTTACGTATTTTCTTGAGTATATTCCATAAATACAATTTATACTTTATGCTTGGGAAGACCAACTCAGTGGCCTTATATATACTCTTTCACTCATATTAGTAGTACCATCAGATAACTTGCCATCTAAATAACTCAGTCATGTATAGGAAAGCCAATAAAAATTTTCAATCATCTTATTGCCTAATAGTTCACAACCAAGGAAAATAGACTATTTATGATGGTTTTCATCGATAAATGGAGCGAACGACATTTGATAATGTTCTTCAAATATATGGTATCAAATGGCAGCATATCACTAAATTCAACATAAGTTGTTTGAATCTTCCCTTTTACCCAAAAAAACATTCTGTGCTCACAAAATTCGAATTTGTAGAAAGATATACAATGTTTTTCTTTCATTCTAATAATGATATATTTGGCAAGAAATTCATGTCAGGAATTAACAAACTTCCACTATAAGTTTTTTATTTTTAATTATCTCAATTACAATTTTATCCGTAGGCTAATCCTAAAACAATAGAACTAATAACATAATCTTTTGTCACATGTGGCAAATGATAGCCACAAAGTTTCTTTGCAAGGGATATTAATGCATATTTTTTCATTGATAGTTATCAGTAAAGTAGCAACTTCCTCAAGTTCCTTCAAGATTTTAGAGACTGGGGGTCAGGTGGAATTGGATAATAGGCCTGAATCTTTTTCAACTCACCATTGGAAAGATGTAGTGTGGATAGTGTAGTGCTCAAAATGACATCCACGAGTATCTCTACCATGATAACAAGGGGGACCCTCTCTAAATGGCCATCTCTTTTTATTTCTCTCATGAATCATGATTCAAAGTGTCGAAAAAAGTAAAGGTAACAAATGGAAGAGGAATAGAAGAGGGTCCTGTTGATGATGGGTCTTGGATAAAGTGGTTGAAGCATTAACAAAAGCACAATATGTAGGTGAGAGACGTTGAAAGAGATGATCATTTCACTCGTGAAAAAGCGAATAGATATTGCCATATCGATTTCTTGTTCTAAACGGATACGGCATACCATCAAATCAAAACACCTAGTGATTTGTACAGTCTCGTTGCATGACCAAAGTGTTTTGTACACCCGAGTTGGAGTAGGTTATCGTTGCAGGAACAAGAAGGAGACCATTCAATGGAAGGCGGAAACTTTTTGAGTAAAGAAATGAAGTTGGAAATACAAGAAACTGGTCATCAACATGATCATCAATTGGCCAGTGGTGGCACAAAGTTTCAAGTGACAAGTCCTATGGTGACTGGACTTCCTACTCTTACAAGACAACCAAGTGCAACTAAGAACACTTGTCTGTGCTCTCCGACCAATCACGTCGGCTCATTCCGGTGCCGCCTTCACCGTGCTCCTAACCTCCAACGAACCAAAAGCATCGAATCAGGTGTCCTCCCGGACTCATCTGTTAAAGATGATACGGCAACCACCGATGGCGATGCTATTGCTAATAGCAAAACAGCTGAGGGCAATTAGAAAGCTTACGTATATATAGATGCGTGCATGGGAGTTTACAGTGTTTGTAGTTCATGCTTTTGGCTATAATGTTGTATCTAAGGTCAGGAAGTATTATTTACTTCGTTCATTTTCTCTTAATCTACCTGCTCTCCAAATCTCTCTTTCTGTTTCTTGCATCGATCAGGCACTAACTAAAGTAACTGCAACCCATATATGCTTGTTGAACAGTTGAGCCTGGAAACTGGATTCTGTAATAAAGACATAAAGTTAGGACCTCATAAATTAATAGAATTCACTTGCGATTGAGTTCGTTTCCAATGTTTGTTATTGCTTATTTATGTAGCTTTGTGCTGGACAAATCTAAACTAGTCCTAGGCCTACATGGTTAAAAGGATTTTAGGAGTCTCTATCTTTTTTGAGTCGCCTAGATCTTGTTTCAATGGAATTGTTGGGCGAAACAACAAATAAGCCAGATGTGAGGTTAATTCTCGACCAAGTCTTGCTGAAATGTAAACTTATAAATGAGAAAAATCTGATCCAACAAGTGCTTAAAAGTTAAAACCATAAAACAATAATATTTTTATGGTAGAGAGTTCATCTACTGCACGTTAATTTCGCATGTGGTTGGACCAATCTAAGTTTGGTTCCAGAATAAATTGTACTCGCCCATATGATGTCTGGAAACAACAAGAGACATGCAAGCGGTCCACTCACATAATACTCTCATGAGAGGTGGAAAAGGACAGGAAAGGTGAGAATTGCCTACAGAAACTGAAAGCCTTATCTGATACGCGGATTCGGTGCTCCATTATTAATTCAGTTTGGAGATGGGCTCTAGGGAACTTGAAAGGACTGATAACACTCCAGCTGACTATTGCCATGAACATTGTCTTAGCTACCACCAACCTCTCCTAAACTCATGCCTAAACAGAAGGTTTGTCAGATTTTGAATAGAGATTTTCAACTTGATTTGACGAGTGACAGTTCATTCTACTGTTGTTACATGTTGAATCCAATTTTACTTTCATGAGCATCAAGTTAGTCACTAGGTTTTTGGACGCATAGAAAATTGTTTGGGTTCAAAGTTAGAAACTTCGCAACTTTTACCTCTTAGCAGTGATGAATGGTAGGAAATGAATCGTATTTACCGTCCCAAAATTTCTTTTATGCTGTCTCTGAAGCCCTGTAGACTTGGAACTTAATTATAACTAGAATATTAAACTTGTTTTTCTGTAAATTATTCTTGGTTTAAAAATTGGTAACTTGGAATGTTGTGTAAATGCTAATAAATGAACCTTGAACCATACTTAAAAAGATGTTTTCAAGTAAATGACTCGACAAAAGGCAAAGACAAACAGAGAAACAAATCATACAATTGACACCTTGGATGTCTAATAGGATAGACTGGCAGAGTGAAATGCAATAGCTTGAAATCAGGAGTTTAGTGAGGAAAACAATGATGGCCACAAGGACTGCAATGATCCCAATAATGATGATGACCAGGAAATAATTATAGCACCAACGGTCTGCTATTAAATATTCACCAAACCTCAATCTGTTCATTTGCCTTGATTTTAAAGTAGGGTTAGAGCTTAACAACAAACTAACTTTGAGATTACAATGGATTTTGACATCTTAACATTCATCTGCAATCTTTAGGCGTGCATTTCTGCAGGAATATGCATGCCTGGATATGGGAAACGACAGGTTAATCTAGCTGATCTTATGCTGTCCACTTCACATATTCTTTACCAAATCCTTAAAATATCCAACTCCGCATGCACCATTGATTTCAAAGTAAAAGGTCAACATTAGTACAATAATCATTCATTTGATTACTATGTGGAACAACAACTCAACAATCCACCAACAACCCAGAAGAGAAAAGTCCTCACAGTACATGTCCCATTAAAACCTTTGCCTTAAAAAGATCTCTAACGTTCTACTCACTCTACCGTGATCAAGTATTCTTCAGTTCGTTATTATCTGCTCGGTTACTGATGATTACTGTTTCATTATAGTATCAGAATTTCCTGACGTATCAAATGTGAATTTGTGCTAGGTATATTATCACAGTTTGGTCTTTTCTTGAATAATATCATTGGTGAAAGAAAGGCACATCTATCCTTCGGAGGAAGATGTAGGTCGAGTGATCAATGGAAAACCAGACAAGCATGGGTTCGCTGCAGTGATTAGTTGCCGTATAGAAAGATTGCATAATTACATGGTACTGGAATGTCAACTTACTCAAACTAAGGCAATAAGACAAAATAAATTCAAATCACAACAGGCCAACAACTCTGAAATGTATCAAACATCTGACGAACATTACTTTGCAGTGAACAGAACATTCAGTGAGCTGCAACAAAGAGACAAAGACAGGTGTTGTAGATTTACAGATACAAACAGAAATCTTCGTCCCACGTTTCTGTTCTACAGCTAAGATTTATATTTTGGTTCCCAAAGTGAGATCCGGCAGGAGAATTTGTTTCTACATTCTCAAATTTTGATTCTTATTGTATATTTCTATCATCACATTGGCAATACACATATCAATTTTGATTTTGAGCTAAAATAAAAGGATCATTTCAAAAGGGCCAAAAGACCAGTGTATATATAGAGTTACAGCTCAGATTACCTTCAATGCCTGTATTCTTAGACAAAAATTTAATCAATTCTTTTCGCTTGAACTTCTATTGATAGACAACAACTTACTAAACATTCTTTTGGGTCGTGTAGGAAGAGCACAGAAAGCTTTAAACTTGGAGCTTCTCCCAAGACCATCTGATCGCAAATCATGTTCATCCAAATTATCATCTTCAGCCAATTTCATTCGTAAAGTTGAGAGTTTTGAATTTGGTGATTTGAGCCCCGAAACACTCCATTGATCCTCTGCACGGATGCTAGTAGTAGTGCTTAATGTTGCTGTAGGCCTTGAGGGGTCCATATCATGTGAGGCTAGGAGGGCTTTGATGTTACTAGGCAGCTCAGTGACTTTGCCACCAGCCATTAGAGCTCTTGCATGCTCAAAGAAGAGAACTTGCACAACCACTCGCAGTGGGAGCAACTCATTTTGTGCAGCATGCATGCAGACTTCAACAGATAATTTCTTGCAGTCCAGGGTTCGACACAATTGTTTTCTTTCAGTCTTGTTCAAGTCTGGATGTGCCTGGACGTTTATACATGGGATTCAGGATCAATTTCCATTTTCAAGTAATAACAACTGGCCACTTCTTAAAATTGAAAACTTCCATACGTCCAACTAACAAGAATGGGTAAGGTTTAACCCCACCATCATTGACTACTCTTTGTTAATCACTGGAGGAAACTCAGCCAGAGGTTTTCTGCAACAGCTGATATGACGATCAAAAAAAATTATGAAGTCATAAGCCTACTTCCTAGGATTCTGACTACTGATGTTAATTAGTTAGGTCGGTCTAACGCCAAATGCCAATGAATTGCCAATATGACCTAACCCAAGTTCAAGAAGTTGGCTATCTAACAGGCTAGAGTGGCCCACAACCTAGGAAATGTAGCCGTATTGTATGGTAAATTGTACAGACCAAGAAGCAACTGTTATTTTACCTTAAGGTAGATGTCAATGGCTCTGTAGAGATAATCGTGATCAATCCTTGAGAAATCTGGTATGGACTCGGCTAGTGCAATAAACTTGGAGAGAGGCAAATTCACATCTCGGGCAATCTCCTGAAGATAACCATCTACAATCTTTGCCACCTTCAACTTCGAGCTATGGGATGCTGAGGATGATCTCCTGCTTTCTTGGAACTCCAAATCAATGTTCTCTGCGGAGCGAGACCTCCTCCTTTCAAAACCCAACTTGGATCTTGGAGGACTTGTGACAGGACTCTGCCCTTGAGCCATGAACTGTTCTACTATCGTCAGAACCAAGTCTACATCATACACAGTATCACTTAATTCTGAGAAAGAGGGTATTAACAAATCATTCACCGTTGCTTCCTCTAATTGTAGTGCCACTCTTCTAGCTAATTCCACCTTTGAAGACGATGAGGCGTTAAGAATATTGGCTGCTTTTAAAAGCTTAAGAAGGAAACTGCAAGACACCGAGCCTTTTTCTGCTGGAAGTAAGCTTACTATTGACTCCAAGATCAGCCTATGCTTGGAAAATACCTCACTAGTTGAGTCTGAATCCGAGTCTGAGGCCTCTCGTCTATGACCGTTTACTTCTCTTGATATGTTTGGTAGCCATTTAGCTGCATAAATTTTCAATGCTTCTCCAATAAGATTAGAGGGTATTTTTCCACTGGATTTAACTGTTATCATGCTTCTCCAGTATAAATCTATGCCTAGTTCTGCCATATCTTCAGCCCACCATCGTTTGCTTGTTGGCTTATGCCTTAGGCTCTCTGCTCCATTAAAGGAAACATCATCCCGCTCCCTTCTAGAATAACTTTGTGACAAGCTCACTTTTGAAGGATGATTTAAGACTTTAGAGGCTACAGATTCAATACATCTGCTTGTAATTCCAAGGTCTTCTGACCACACGGGAAAGCTTTTGGTACTTTGAAGGGTAACAATAGAATCTTTCCAACCTTGAAGTATGCAAGAGTTGAAGAAAACTTCGAGCTTGCATATTAGGTTCCCCTTCTCGACATCCTCAGTCATTTGCAAATATTCTGCGGCACATCTTGCAGCTACAATGTTGTAGGCACTAAGAGTGATGGTAATACCATAACAGAACTTGGCACAAAGTTCAAATGCTTCAATTCCACCGGGAAAATCTGGGAGTTTGACTACTTGATGCTGTGAAGATTCAGGGAACTCGGAGCAGAGTCTCTGTAGTCGCAAGCACTTGGAAAGCAGAGGAAACTGCACATGATGAATTTGTGTAAAATCTACTTACGAGAAAGCCTGAAATTACAAACAAATTGTGACCAAGGGAATGAAAAATTTACCTTGTGAAGCAAATATCTACTTCCTTTAACTTGAATTATGAGGTCACTAGAGACTTCAGAGGATACAGACCTGCATTAAAGGAGCAAAACATTATGTCATCTGGAGATAGTACGTACTATATCCATCCATATCTCCATCTCTAGCAAGCGGGAAAGTTTTTACCTGACAGCCTCAGTAGTGTAGAACGTGTCTGGCCTGGACCCTAGTTTCATAAACTTCATGATTCTTTCTTCTTATTCTTCTTTTTTCGTTTCGTTGTTTATGTCTTCATCAACTACTTCTCAACATGGATGGACCAGATAAATCAACCTAACAACCTATACAGGATTGTCCCTCAGAAGCCGTAAAAGGTTCTTCCTCCAAGAGCCAGCTCTTCTCTGTCTTCCAGGGAAGGTAGAAAAAAGAACTAGTTCTTTCCTGAACCAAAGTTTCCAAATTAGCTAGTTTGAAAATTGTTAGTCATTTTGTAACCAAGTAAATAAAAAAGTGAAAGAAAAGGTGGAATTTCAATGGAGAGAGGATATCCCAGAAGAAAAGAACAGCAAGAGATTTTGCTGTAGGTATGGTAAGCTTCCTAGTTCTTATATATCGAATTACTTGTCAAAGGATAGGAACTCCGTAAGATCAAACTCTGCAAGGTCCATGTCTTTCCAGTCAAATTCTATGCCCCATTGATTTGGAATCCCATCCCATCAACATCAAATATAGGTCGCTCGTACCAAGTCGATCAACTAAAAATCATAGCCGAAAGAAAGGAAGAAAGCGGGAAAATCTAAATCTATCTTCTCTAGAACCAAGATACAAAGCTTACCACACGCTAGAATTCGACTATTACCTTAACTAGATATAATAAAGAATATTATAGCCTCAGAATCTAAAGCTCTTGATATGGTCAACAAGCATGAACTGACAATCATTCATAGCAAAAATTGAACCTGAAACATGAAAACCTGTGAATTAGTACGATTGTTTTGCAACTTAAGAGGAGGAATGTGGTTTAAGGTATAGTTCTCCAATGGCGTGCCAGCGTGCAATGAGAAGGGCGACGCCCACGTGCTTGTCCTGTGCCCACTTGTGCCCTTCTGTCTCATCATTGCCACATCGATTTTTCTCAATACACTTCTTTGATTATTTTAGTCAAACACTAGTTTATACGCAACATCATACACCTCTAGAACTCCATCATCAATATCAGATGATGGATATCAAGCATAATTGTGGGAATGAATTGTGTTTATTCTTCTTTACAGGAACCACAGATATAGAAAAGCAAAGGTAGGCCAAAAGAAAGAATAGGGTATGTGTTTCACTATCAATTTCTGCTTTAACTGTTCTCATCTATATAGTTTCCAGGCCGTACAAATAACCTTGCATTTAACTAGAATATCTGGACGTACCAGAGTATCTGCTAACCATTAATGGTATATGGTCCATGACCATGAAACATATCCTATTATTGGTGTGAAATGGAGAAACAATGGTTTACCATGGTGTTATGTCTGGTATAAAATAAAGCTAAATTTCCATTAATCAAATGTTAAAAAGTTTAATATCTTGGCAGTTGAAGGATCATTTTCAACTTCTCTGGCATTGGATTCTTAATGGTTACTATCATTTATATTAAAGAGCTTGGTCTTGCAAACAGTAAGGTTGAGATTTATGGGAATATGGGCCCTAGTTGATTGATTCAACAAACCTTAGACTGATTAGCATATGATGTTAGCATTCCACAACTTTGACAGATGCATTTGCCTTAGCAAAAGGTGTCAGAATTGTTTATCAAAAACTAACAATGAACAATCATAGAGTGCTGCAGAATCTAACGTATAAAACAGGGTCAACTTGTAATTACTTCGTCGATTCTTGGCAAAGCTAGGCAACCCCACATCAGTTGTGAGCTTAAAAGGATTTGCAGCTATTGAAAGTAGGATGTTTACATCACTTTAATGATGGTAACAAGTGCTTTTAGCTCATAAATTTTCCTTTTTCACTTTCTTCCTGATCTTGCTCTCCAAAATTCTATCCTAGCTTTACTTTTTCAAGTAATGGTCTACCATTAAGTGCAGCATCAAGATTTGAACACTAAAAACAAGAAAATAGAGAAGGCAACTTTCATCTATCTTATGACCATAACTTTGATTTCATTACGCAAGGACTGTCTGAGGATAATCTGGAATCTTTATCCTTTGCCAAAAGCTTACTTTGGTGTGGTCCACCCACTAACAACTTCAATGGGAAAAGGATGACGCTTTTGATAGCTATAACTGCTCTATTTTAAGTTTAATTTGATCACTAGCAGGTTTTCCTCGTTACCATCCAGTCGCAATATCTTACTTACCAGAAGATGCTTTTCTGCAGAATAGAAAAGTACAGGTCAACAGAATGCGCAGGAAAGTTGTAAGGATATAGTAGAGTAGTAATCCCGGAAAGTTGTCAAGTTTCTACTTTTATCTTGCAGTCCATTTGTATGAAGTTACAGGAAGATGAACCAAGAAACAAAAATTGTAGCTAACCAATGTAATTATTACTAATATAAAACACATATCGACAACTTGTAATCCCAAGGTAGAAAGAAATAAACACCTACGTAGGTTCTCAGTTGCTATTACATTGTTGGAATTGTTGAATAAGTCGCTAACTTTGGGTTTCCTTCAAACATTTTTAGCCAACTTCGTCATTTCCACTAGGTACTAAAGGAATACATATAACTAAATAAGTTCATTTCAGCGAGGAAAGGGTATTGGATTTGAAAAGGAAAAAAAAAATAAAGAAACAAACAGTGAGCCAGACATGTGTTGGTTCAATCTACATCCTGGAGAGAACAAGAGCAGAGCTTTGAGCTGGCTCGAACACTGCCAAACCCAAAGCTGTGGAATTGCGCAGTGGGTTAATGTGACATTTGAGTAGAGACCAAAGGAACGAGTGGCTTTGGAGAACAGTGAGCATAAATTTGATGTCAACAACACTACGTGAGAAAAGGGGTGATCCACGATTGCTGCAATGGTCCTTCTCTGTGCCAACCAACGGGGCAGCCACCCAACATTTCCTGTTTTTGTGGGGCCATGTCTTGGTTCTTTGTGGGTCCCCTTTGCCCCCTTAGACGCAGGTCGGAATACGCAGACTTGACTTAGGCTTCTCCGTGTCTTCAAGAGCTAAAATTGAAAATAAACACTAGACAATCAGCCAAAGTCCAGTTGATGAGGTCTGTTTTTTGGCTTTCAGCAGGATGACAAAATTGAAGCTTCTGTCGCGTTAATACACATGTATTCCAGTCAGTGTCTTCACCTCTAATTTCTAGAGAAGAAAAAGTCCTAGCACACAGCCTTATGTCAGGCCTTGTACACCTAAAGACTTCCAAAAAGGTATATTTCTTTTTTAAAATTAAAAAATGCATCCTAATGTATATGAGTTATACACAACAATCTCCACCTTAGTAAATATATTTCAAGCACTAATCTAAGAAAAATCTAAAATGATTTATCAGTAAAATGTTCATAGGTTTAGCCCTAATCATTCCAAATTTGTCTAGTACCTTCTCAATGTACATAACTACAATTTTCTATAGCTCTATTCCCCCTTTTCCCTCCTTTTAGTATTTTCTTAGTATCATCCAAATCCTTTATCTTAAATTCCTTTCTCGACAAGTTTTTTAGTTTGTTCATATCATGCATACTTTTTGTAGTAATTAGCATATTATCTACATATGGTAGTAGAAAAATAAATAATTCATCATTAAGGCTCTTAACATATGTACGATAATCATCTTCACATCTCATATAGCCAATTTAGATCACACCGAAGTTTAACCTTTTATACCATTATTGTGGAAATTATTTCAACCTATAAAGCGACTTCTTCAATTTATACACCAGATACTCTTTTCTAGGTTGACTAAACTCTTTTAGTTGCTTCATGTGAATATGTTCCTCTATATCACCATAAAAAAATTGTCTTCTCATCTATTTGCTCCAAATGCATATCCAAACTAGTTACTAACACCTTCAAATAAATAATAAAGCATATCTAACTGCTAAAATAATATTTATTATAGTTAATCCTATTTTGTTATGCACATCTTTTTGCTACTATTCGATTTTTAAATTTTTTCTCTTATTTTTCTGCTACTATTAACTTACTCTTATATACCTCATTACACCCTACAGGCCTCTTTTCTTTAGGAAGCTACACCAACTCCTACATTTGACTTTTGTGGAAAGACTTCAACTCCTCTGCTATAGCTCTCATTGATGTGTCATTTTCCTAACTATTCATAATCTTTTGAATGTCATATGGATCCTTATTTACTGCATTTCACTTCATCTATAACTACACTATGATGATGTTCTTCCCATAACATTATCTATTTTCTATATTAGAATTTTCATTCTCTTTCACGTATAATTCAAGCTTATCTATTTCCATTTATACCATCTTAGTAATGCCCTCTGTTATTCCTAACACATTCTCTCTATATGTTTATTTTGACATATGTTGATCATCAAATATTACACCCCCTACTAATCATACTCTCTTTCAATGTTGGGTCCCAAAATTTGTATCCCTTCATACCTTTAAGATAGCTATAGATTAAACTTAAACCTCTCATCATTAGAAACATACTTATAAGCAAGATAGGTAAAGATTTTTAATTTAGAGATATCTACTTATTATCCACACTCCCTCTGTCACTTTCTCATCTAATGATCTCCATGGCAATCTATTTACAAAGTAAAATGCCATAGTCTGATAGTCGTTTCTTTCTTATACAAAATTTTAGGGAACCTTATATTCATCCTTAAACATATGACCTTTTCAATTACGAATATGTTTATTCTATTTGAAATTTCATTTTGTTATGGTATTTCTCAAATAGTGTAGTGACTTTAAATCCTATGCTCCTCACATAATTTTTTAAATTATGAGTACATGAATATAGTCATATCATGTGTTCTCAAGTAATTAAACCTTTTGCCTATCTAGTTCACCACCTTAGCCTTCCATTCCTTAAACTCCTTAAAGACCTCATATTCTGCTTTGTAAAGTATATCTAGACTTTTCTTAAAAAATTATTAATTAATGTCATAAAGTGTTAAAATCCAATTAGCAATAACTCTTTAGTAAGGCCCCACACATCAGTATGCATATAGTTTAAAATTTCTTTGATTTTGTGGTTCTTGGTCTTAAATGCCACCATAAACTACTTACCAAGTATATAAAACTTATAGAAATCTAACTTAAAGTGTTTGATGCCTTTTAATAGGATCCTCTTTTGAATTTTTGTTATCCCTTACTGAGATGACAATGTCGTGTATACCATAACATAATACTAACATCAACTGACTCCAATATAGAGACCTCTCCACCTATAATTATATTTTAAGTCGATATATAAATGTTTCACGCTAGTGTTGGCCCTTTTATCATAGTTAATGTACTCTTTACCACCTTAATAATGTCTCCATCAATTTTATAATCAAAATCATCCAAACATAAAGTGCCTAAAGAAATCAAGTTCTTCCTCAAATCTGACACGTGTCAAACATCACACAACTTCCTAACGATACGATTAAACATCTTAATCCATATTTACTTCAATGATTTTGCAAGCTTTATCATCCCCAATCAAATAGTGTCAAAGTTTCCTTATGCATATGAAATAAACTAATCCTTGTATAGTATCATGTGATCTGAGCATCTTGTATACAAAATATATAAGTTCTAAATTTGACTTATTAATATAGAAATGATAACTTCGTCACTGCGATTTGAGTCCTTGCTCTACACTACATTAGCAAATCTTTGACAAATCTTTAGATTTTCTTATATCATCTTATCTCTTCTTGTATGGATAGGTCCTCCTAATATGTCTAGTTTGTTCACACTTATCACATCAAAAAGTGTCTTTCTACCCTCAGATTTAGATATGAAACTCCTGTTAGACAACTCATCCTTATTTTTCTTGCTCCAAAAATCCTAGTTTCCCTTCATATATAACCATTAACCTTGAGAAATTTAACAGATATTGAGTCTCTATTGGTTTTTAGCCAATAATGTGAATAGTGATGTCCTAGAAACCAACTTTCTCCTTACCCAATGCGAGTATGGTCATTAATTGTTCATATAATATATGTAAAAAGCAAAGCAGAATAATTACTTTGTCCTCATTTGTATGATAGGTATATATTTTATATATTATTTGAGGTTAATTTACTTGTTATTTGGTATTTTTATAGCATGTTTTATATTAATCTTATTATGTTTTCGTTGTTTATTTCATTGACTTATAGGTGATGAATTTGAGAATAAAAGAAAAGAATTAGTACATATTTATCCATAGTTGTCTAATTGATAATAATTTAGTGGTTTAGAAGATAAGAAAATAAAAGGACATCTTTATAGAAGACATTTGGAGCTAATTCTAAATCAAAGATGTTAAAAAATAGAGAAGTTAATTGAATAAGACACAACAAACTTTGTACTTATATATAAAATAGGTACCTAACTTTCACAAAGGCTTAAAAATTTGAGAAGCAGAACAAAACTGGCACCAAATTTGATCCTAAAAAAATGTTGTCAAACTCATCTTGATTTTATAAGTAGAAATAATACAAAATTGGTTCCAATAATGTTACGTATCAGTTATATGTTAGTATAGAAAAAATAAAAGCTCCAAAACAAGATCAACACTAGTTTTGGTACTGGTTTGGCACTGGTTCTTAGACACAAATTACAAGGACGTGTGATTTCTCACTTTGAAACCTTCTTTAACTTTATTTTGTTAATTATAAATACTTGCATTAGAATTAACCTAGTGAGCCTCTAGCATCTTTTCGCTTTCTTTTAGTAAACTTTAGAGAGGCTTCTTGTTTTCTTTTCACAGTTTTGTTCTTTCTTAGCAATGGAGGAAGATTTAAAGTAAATATTAGAGGATCATGTGACATCTCTTCTTATTGTTTTATTTTTCATCTTTTCTTTTACATTGAAAATTATTTTTTATTTTATTTTCATTATGTTTTATAGATAGAAACCCTAGTTAAGGTTAGGGATTTAGCTTGTAATGATTCTTTAATTATTTATACATGATTTGAATATTTTATTAGTTAAATTTATTCTTTTTGTTCTTAATGTTGGATTTAAGATTGGCCTTCATAAATTCAATTTTAAGGATTCTATGAATGACTGACATGCAACAGCCCAGACCACCCACCCACAAATATTTTCCGCTTTGGGTTGCCCCTCGGGCCAAACCCCTCACGATTTTGCTCTTCCCACCCTTGGAAAAACACGTCTTGTGGGGGAGAGGTATCTATACCCTTATAATACATACTTCGTTCTCCTCTCCAATCGATGTGGGATATCACACTCTCCACCCCCTTAGAGCCCAGCCTAGCTGGCATAATGGTTTGGGTACTGGCTCTGATACTATTTGTAACAGCCTAGACCACTCGCCCATAGATATTGTCTACTTTAGGTTGCCATTACGGTTTTGCTCTTCCCACCCTTGGGAAGACACATATTATAGGGGAGAGGTATCCATACCCTTATAAGGAATACTTCGTTCTTCTCTTCAACCGATTTAGAATCTCACACTCTCACCCCCTTTAGGGCCCAGCCTAGTTAACACAATGGCTCGGGCACCATCTCTGATACCATTTGTAACAACTTAGACTACCCACCCACAGATATTGTCCACCTTGGGTTGCCTCTCAGGCTAAACCATGCCCACAGATATTGTCTGCTTTGGGTTACCCCTCAGGCTAAACCCGTCACGGTTTTGCTAATCCCACCCTTGGGAAAACGTGTCTTCTGGGAAAGAGGTATCCATACCCTTATAAGGCATACTTCGTTATTCTCTCCAACCGATGTGGGATCTCATACTCTGCACCTCCTTAGGGCCCAACCTAGTTGGAGAGGTATCCATACCCTTATAAGGCATACTTCGTTCTCTTCTCCAACCGATGTGGGATCTCATACTCTCCACCTCCCTTAGTGCTCAGCCCTCTTTAGGGCCCAACCTTACTGGTACAACGGTTTAGGTATCGACTCTGATACTATTTGTAGCAACCCAAACCACCCGCCAACAGATATTGTCTGCTTTGGGTTACCAATCGACCTAAACCTCTCACGGTTTTGCTCTTCCCACTCTTGGAAGACGAGCCTATAGATATTGTTCGCTTTGAGTTGCCAATCGAGCTAAACCTCTTACGATTTTGCTCTTCCTACACTTGGGAAGACTCTCGCCAAGGGTGGGAAGAGCAAAACCGTGAGGGACTTGGAGCTCAAAGCGAACAATATTTGTGGAAGGGTGGCCTAGGCTGTTACTTCGTTCCCCTCTCCAGTCGATGTGGGATCTCATCATCCACCTCCCTTAGGGCCCAGCCCTCTTTAGAGCCCAGTCTAACTGGTACAACGGTTTAGGTACCGGCTTTGATACCATTTATAACAACCCAGACCACCCTCTCATATATATTTTCCGCTTTGGGCTCCAAACCCCTCACGGTTTTGCTCTTCCCACCCTTAGGAAGACGCGCCTTTGAGGGAGAGGTATCCATATTCTTATAAGGCATATTTCGTTTTCCTCTCCAACCGATGTAGGCTCTTACAGACATATTCCCAAATGACAGTCTTAAAAAAATTGGAATAGTTTATGTGATTATTAGGTTAACCCGAAAGTTTAGGTTTGTTTTCTTTGCCTTCACATTTGCTTTTATTAATCTTGTTAGATGATTTAACAACTACCTAATCTTTTTTATTTATTTAGGAAAATTGTGAGAAGGCAAAGATCAGTAGAGCAAAATTGAAATTACCTCATAATCAAAGGTCAAAATCATTTGTAGTTGTCTGAATTGAATACGTAAGATCTTTGTTTGCAAGTTATAATTATATCAATAAACACTAAATTATTTATTGTACCTTGTATTTTTTTTCCATAAAATAGAGTAAGAAGGAACTACATGGACAAGAGTGTGATAGGATCACACTATACAAAGGCACTCACTATAAGGAAAGCAAAGGTGGATGTCAGAAGAAGCAGAAAACAACTACGTAAGTATAAAAATTTGTTTAATATTTTAGTTCATTTATTAATACAGTAGTAAGTAATAATATTTGGATTGAATATTAGTTTTATTTTTTAATTTTATAATAAGATGCAATAGTTGGTAAAGAAATCTATGTCTGAGGTGAATGAGTTCAGTATAGAAGATATTTGTAATATTGTACTTAATATACGTTTTGGCTTTGTCAAAAGTCTTAGCTATAGTCCTAAGCCAAATGTTTCAACCTCATCAAATAAAGCAGTCATATAAGAACTTCAAGAGAAATTATTCAAAAAAAAAAGAACTTCAAGAGAAAAGCAAGGGGCTTAAAGACTCAACTACAAGAAACTCTAGCAAAATTAGTAAAACATTATAAGTTATCCAAAAAATTACTTGGCCTAGATTATGATGGAAATCAAGAGGAAAGTGAATGATATTAATTGTATCTCTTATACTTTTTTTCTTTCAATTCCTGTTTGTATTATAATTTAAATTTAATACGTTTTTCTAGGATTACAAAATTGATGAAGATGCAACTACTGAGTAATTATGTTGTGAATGGTAAAGTTATATGATTTTTGCTTTAATTAGAACCTATTATTTTAATGTTTACAATATTTTTACTATATTTTAACTAAGCTTTTTGGATTAGTACAAGTTTATTGACATGGACAATCTTAGGTAGTCATTCCAGTTATGTTCTATTTTTTTTTTAACATGAGCATTTATAATTTGTAAACTGATTTTTATTTATTATTTTGTTTATAAGAATTGTTAAATTTGTAATTAAAATCTTTTATACAAAGAGTATTCCTTTTGTTGGTATAATTTAATGATATTTTACTTTTTATATACAATGCTTCATATTTTGAATTATTTTTGTACAATTTATTTGTATAATAAATTTACAATTAAAAATATACCGATACATTATATACACTGATATGGATTAAAAATATAACAAATAAATTATTCCAAAATTGTCTAACATTTGGTTAAAACCTAGCTAAAAAAATTTGGCTACGTTTTATAAAATTTTTGCCTACGTTTTTAGAAATGTAACTAAAAACTTTTAGCTATGTTTCTGAAAACGTGGCTAATTATATTTAGCTACATTTCTAAAAAAAATTTAGAAACGTAGCTAATAGTATTTAGCTACGGAAGTAATCGTACAAAAACTATTAGCGATGATTTCTAAAAACGTCGCCTATAGTTTTCAACTATGGAGATTTGGCGATGTTTTGGGCGGCAAAATGAAAACGTAACTAAAAACTATAGGTGACATTTTATGTAACTTTAGCTACTATTTTTTTGTAGACTAATGTCAACTTTGTTGTAGTTAAAAAATATGTACATACATAAATAATGTTCTATTTCGAATCCTCATAATTAGGTCAATTCAATGAACTTATTCTCTAATAAATATCTGCCCATTTTTAAATATCTTTATATTTTAATTTATGAGATCATTATGTGATAATTTTGTTATTCCATCAATATCTCGTCCTGATAAAATTACAATTAAGATTAATACATAAATACAAATAAAATCTCCTAAATATTATCTTATCATAATTTTAGTTTTATAGTAATTAACTAATTATTTTAAAGATTTAATTTTTACTATCAAACATCAAATATAATTAATAAAGAATATATTTATTAATTCAAATAATAATATCATATATTAAATTGCAATCAACCAAGTGGATAAACTAACACGTTTTACATGCTTTCTTTTCCGTATAATCGGTCCGCTGTAGGATTACACTTAAGTCTTCACCCATTAATAAACGATTCTCTTGAATAAGTAAAATATTCTGTGGTCTACAGCCCTTTCAGGTAACATGGGCAACAGTTGTGATGGGCAGATCTTTAACAAGGTTTGGCATTTGTCGGCTACAAACTCCGGTATACAATGTATTACGTGGTGACTCTCTGGCCTCAAGTATTCGGTCTTGTCACTGATCTGGACATATGAACAAAGATCTTGATATGTTTATCTTGCAGGTATGTCAAAAACTTCTAGCGGCACCATTCTTACACCGAACCCCAGATGGGAAAAGATAGTGAAGCATTTGTTTAAGATCTTCTGGACAAGGGATCCTGTGTGTCGGGGAATCGTGGGATTTCCATGAATTTGGAAAGAAATGGAAAGATATCAAAATAGTTTAGTCATCAGCTGTTTCTGTTGTGATGATCAAAGACAATAACCAGCTTTAACTAAAAATAACTTGGTGGATATTGATGAAATGAAGTGATTCACTCGCTCGAACCCGACCCTTTGGCTTGGCTTTAGTGGTTTGTCTTTCAAATCTCCAAACACAAACGAAGTGTCATGTATCAAATAAATAAACTATGTTACTTTATAGTTAAAAGAAGAGAAAATTTTGTATTTTCAGTACATTTTAACTGAAAATGATTGTACATGGCATCTATTTTCTTCAGATGAAAAAGTGGATTAGTCTACAAGCATATGGTCCTACCTTTTGACATTGTGTACTCCATTGCTGCCTACATAAACCACTAGTTCTGTCAAGCAGTCTCTAGTTTCAGCCTCTTCTCTTCCGTTCATATCTTCTCCTGAGATAACTACAACCTTTGGTCACTTTCTGATTTATTTTCTTTCAGTTTCATAGAATTAGTAGCCTCAAGGTTCTTCATACAAAAAGAAATTCCTGTTGTCTGAAACAGAAAGTTGTACTTTCTTAATTAGCTTTTATCAGTACATTACTCTCCATTGTTTCTAGTCCCAAGTTCTTTCCCCTTGGGTCTCTTTCTTTCTCGTCTTTTAGTCTAGTTCTTCGTACCGAGATTCTTTATCCTCATATCTGTGCCTAACTCAACGACAGTGATGAGTCTCCCTCAAAAGTTGTCTTCGGAAAACAACAGTGAAAACCTTCGTGATGTTTCCTTTTCTTCATACGCGAACCCCGGGGAAACCTTTACTCGTAAACTTGCAGAGGCAACTATAAAACGCAGTCCAAACGATACTTTTCAAGAGGGACATCATGAACTAATGGGAACAGCACAAGAAGAACAGGAAGAGATTGGGGTGTTTAGTGCTGAGAAGTACTTCAAAGGAGTGATGGATAATGATGCTAGTCCAAGAACTATCACCAAAGCTGCGGGGAGCAAATACCAAACTAAGAGAGATAGTGCAGTTCCTGTCAAACCTCAAGTTCCTGATAGTGCAGTTCCTGTCAAACCTCAAGTTCCTGCTGGAACTCCTAGTATTCGTTCTGAATCCAGTGGGAACAGCCAAAGTGCACTTTTAAAGCCGGTTATGAGGCATCCATCAGGAGGAAAGACAAACAAGGTTAAAGGGAAATTTTTTCTTTCAGGTCTTGGCTGCAGATGTTGTTCCTGTCCTGATAAGGATTTCGTTGATGTCCATGAACATGTTGGTGAAATCAGTTTCAAGAAAACTCCTGATTCTAGTCTACTCCAAGTCAAAGAAATTGGAATAAAGAACACAAAAAAGAATCCTGGCTTCCAATATGAGCCAAGATCAAGATCCTGGAATAAGGAAGAGATCCACCGGCAGTTCAACAAGTTGGGACATGGGTTAAACAAAGAAACATGTTTCAGTTTCCCAACTTCGATTACTGCCACTGCAAATCTTCCAATTAAGTTACAACAACAAGATCAATTTGACCTTCTTCCACGAAATTCAATCGAGGTATTTGGCTCAACAGTGCATGATTGGAGAAGCAAGTCGTTCAATCTTGAAAGGAGGCTAACAATGTTGTCTTGGGACGCAACTCCAAGAGCTGAGCAACTTGCATATTCTGCAACACCGACTAGACTTTCCAATGAAAATGACAGTGATGAGAGCTCGGATTTGTTTGAGATAGAGAGTCTCACCGGAAAAGTCAGGCCGTTCCTCGCAAGACAAGGATCAGATGCAACTCCAGGCTGTGTAACCCCAACAACTTGCTATGCACCAAGTGAGGCTAGTATTGACTGGAGCGTGGTCACTGCTAGTGCTGTAGATTATGAAGAACTTAGACTTCCAACATCTGCAACAAGTCCAGCACAAGCATTTCCTGTGTCAACGGACGTGAAAACCAAAACTCCAAAGCGTCATCCCAGCATTTTATTGGGGTGTAAGAACCAAGATGCTGTAAGAGTCGACGGAGTCGCACACAAAAGAAACGAGAAGGCAAATTTGGACCTGCAAATGCGTCAAGTTTCAGATTCCTACTTTCCTGCAACAGGGTTTCAAGCGGAGTCTAACATGACGGGGTTCAGCTACGCAAAGAGGCAACAAGCTCTCGGCCACTCACTCCCAAGAGCACACTCACCGCACGGGTCTTTTGTACATCCGGTGATACAGCTCTAGTTCTAAAGTTTGGTTGTTAAAGTTTTAAATCAAGTCCACGCAGGGAATAAGCCGAAACTCTTACAGAACTATTTTGCTCGTACTCCTCCTCCTCAGTTCCTACCTTGATCTTGCCTTTCATTTTAAATATTACCCTGTAAATCTTCAAGGGAAAGGTTGTCTGAGAATCTACTGGGGGATTCGCGCAGCTCAGGTATTCTTGTAACTAAATGTATTCTATTTTCAATCGAAACCTGGATGTCTACAATTTATGTTGTGGTTGTCCTGATTTTGAGAATCTGAACTTAAGGAGCATGGAAACATTCTTAGATATTCTGATAACTGCAAGTTTAATTGTACTTCCAAAATGAAGCTATCAGAAGTTGATTATCGCTTTGAGGAACAAAATTAAGGAAGACAGAACTGGATTTGCTCCAAAATCTTTATTTTCTCAACCCAACGACAGAACGCACAAGGGAAAGGTTAAAACAACTTCACGGAGATTTCTCTGCATGATTCAGAAACCTGCTTCATAGTGAAACAGTTTTCCTCGCATAATACTAGCTTCTCTCGGCAAAGTGAAATCTTTTTTGTTCAGAAATAGTACATTAACTGACAACAGTCGGCAAAGACTGTTAATTCAAAGTCGCTGACTTCCAACAGTAACACCTACCCTTGCTTGTTTATGAAAAATCTTGTCAAGTAAAGATGCGGTAACGATTGGGCTATAAATGCTGCATGTTGTAGGGTTCAAACTCCATTATGGAGACAGTAACGTCCAAGGTTATGAACTTACCTCATCTCATCAACTTCTTTTTTATTTTCTAGCAACTTCAGCACGTTAACGTTAACTTTAGTTCATACATCTTGTGCCATACACCAAAACCTCTTCGACACGGGAAAAGTCTGATCCAATCAATTGTTCTGAAGCCTTTAGCAAAACATTCTCGTCTCCCTTTTTGCTGAAGGAACTGTCCTTATATAATCAAATTTGCCTAATATCAAACACTAAATATTATAATCAAATTTGCTTAAGATCTACTTAATTTGACCATTTATTTCGTAAGAATTTACAAGCCTAAGGAATTTTCTAACAAACTTTTCCTTATCTTAGGAATTGTAGAGTTTTTAATGTCAAATTAATTCATCCTCTTGATGTTGCTGAGTTGCTACTTTTACCTCTTCATTTCGTGACTTGCAAATCTTCTCCATATGTCCAATTTGTCCACATTTTCTGCATTTAATATCAGGCCTCTACCGACATTTTCTTTATAGGTAATTTGTTTTTTTTTTTGCAATGTGGGCATGGTGGATATGAATCATCATTGTTTCTGTTGTTGTTGTTGTTGTTGTTGATCTTGTTGAAACTCTTGTTTTTGTCTTCTCCTTAATTTGTTTTTTCTTTTGCTTTGTGCATCTTGATTTGAGTCATTGTAGAATTTGTTGACAATGGAGGTACTTTATAGTCTTCCTCCACAGCTTCCCAAACATTCATAGCATCAAGATAAGCTTTCATTCGAACAGCTCAAACTTGATAGTTTTCACCATAAAAAATTGGTAATACGCCTTGAGACAGTTGTGTTTCAATCCTCATTGCTTAAAGATGGTTGTAATTCTTGTTGTAATTTTGGGTTGTAAATCAAGTTTGTGTTTTATTTTCGCTCATCTCACAGGTCCCTTAAGACAAATGCTCTGATACCATGTTGTTTTTATAGACCTGAAGCATAATAACTAAATAAAAGAGAAGAGAAAGCAAAGGCTTTGTCATAGAACATCATTATATTATTGGCAAGAAACTAAGCTCATTATATAGAGCTTAAATGTAACAGAAAATCTTAGATATTTGCTAAATATTCCTAGAATATCTCTAAACTTATTTCTAAAATCAAGCACTAAATATCATAATTAAATTTGCCTAAGATCTACTTAATTTAACCATCTATTTCGTAAAAATCTGCAAGCCTAAGGGATTTTTCAACAGTCCTTATATAGATCTGATTGTATAAATCAGGAGAAGATAACAAGTACTGAAAAGGAAAAAGATGAACCATTATTGAACCAGCACCAAGAAAAACAAAATTGGGCACATGATATAGCTGGAAGAAGTTGGTTTCTGGTGACCGCAAGCAGGTTGAAGTCACAAGCATCATCAAAGCCATTAACCATTAAATTGACCTAGCTTCCAATCTGCAAGATGAATCTAAGAATAATTTGTTGTGTGGACCAATGGGAAAAGGTGAGCATTTAAAACGTACAAGTCAGATTACAAGAAAATGAGAGTGGTACATGGACAGGTGAGCTTCAAGTTATAATGGATAGCTGCTTGAAGCTACCAACAGAATTTGATGACATAAAGGTGTCATATGTTAGATATTCCTATCAATCTCTAGTTGGGTCTTTATCTTCTGAGAGGATATAGGTATATTGGTTCCTAGCAGTAAACGCCTGTGGAACTCCTGTGGTCCAAGTTTAAATTCTGCAATTTCCATGTACGCTCTTGGATTGAATATGCAATGTAGTGGTTAGAGTCATTTACTCGTGCTTTTTTCATTAAACTTTTTCTCATATCAATTTTCAAGTAATGGTCCCAAATCGGACTAACACTGAACTCTTGCCCGAAACATAATAAATTACTTCGCCAAGTACATAAAGACTCCGTATTTAGAATCTTTTAGTACACACAATCTGCAATCCCTGGAACTCTCGTCTCTTTTCCCTTTGTTCATGCATTATTTGATTGGCTACAAAAACTGGAGGTCCAAACGGTAATAGAAAAGTGTGCTGGAGCAATTAGGCAAATTATCTCAGCTGTGTACGAGGACTGAGTTGTCGGATAGGACAGGATTTATGGCATTGTCGACCCAAGGACAGGATGATCACGTTGTGTCGTTGTCTCAATGGTTGAGATACAACTTTCAGATGTAGTTTCCTCGCATTTTTCACCTATAATTAATATTTTTAAATTTTAAAAAATACGATTAATCTATAAAAATTAATTTTTGGTAAAACCAAACAATAGAAGCCTATAGAAAAATACATTTGCGGTTTAAGCATAATTTTATGAGTATTAGATTTTTTTTAAATATAGGCAGAGTGTAAAGTCCATTAACAATAATTGGGTTTAGGTTAATTATTGTCAAAATAACTAGAACTAGTCATTTAGATAATTGACCCTTACCACTTATAAACTCTTTTAACATTTTCATGTTTAATCAATATAGGATACTATAACATTTCCCCTCAAATACAACTGGGACTGGACATCCAATTGTTACTTGAAATAAACGCGGTGATAACCGGACCAGGCCGCTGGGACTGGACATCCAGATGGAAAACTGAAAAAGTAATAATCTGGACCAAACCTATTCTGATACCATATTGATTAATGTGAAAATTAGCTAGAATTCTACTAGCACCAGTTGATCATCATACCATTAGTCTTTTGGAAATTATCTATTTTGATATTTGGGGACCCTTTCCTATTATTTCTAACATTGGTTTCAAATATTTCGTTCTTTTCATGGATGATTTTACGAGATTCACATGGATTGTCTTTCTCCAAATGATCGCGGCCCTGCCGTTCGATTAAATTAATCGACCTTGGAAACCGGTCAAAAAAAAAATAATTTCAAGATTGCAGCAAGCTGAACCTCGGGTCGTCTCTCTCTATGGAACTGTAATGAAATTGATCCTAAGACTAGCCTAAGTTTGAATAATGCAATTAAAGCAACTTAAAATGGGGGTTTTGTCGATTGATTTTAAACTAAGGAAATAAAAGTATGAAAGAATATTTTTGGATTTTGGGAATTTAAGCGATTGAAAATAAACAAGATTGAAATCAAATTACTAAAACTCTCTTGAAAATGCGGCTCGGGTTATCATCGTTCAAAAT
>JANKOD010000001.1:5144654-5158771 GCA_026284645.1 Erythroxylum acuminatum
CAGATATCATTATACAGCCGATGACGCTTACTACTTAATTGTTAACATCATGGCAGATGATACTTGTCATAAAAAGATAAGTCTTCACAAAAAGAAAGAAAGAAAGAAAGAAAGACGTAAGCATGATTTTTCTGGTTTGCCATCCTTCTCCAAGAGATTATAATTGAGAGTGCCTTTGTTTTATTTGCTCGAGCCTGATTCTCCAAAGAAATCTAATAGAGATGGCATATAAATACAATCATTGTAGTGATTGTACTAATAACTCATAAACGTGGGGCCAAAACCCAATGATTAGGATTAATAACCAACGGGGCACTAATCCTTGGTTTTTAACGTTAATTAAAGTAACTCAACAACCGACTTCATGAGCACAAGAGAAGAATGATCAATGGGGATAACTCCATACTTTGGTTTTATCTTTCTGTCATATTTAACATTGATTTGTTCAAACGTAATAAATTAATCCTACAAAAAACTATACAAATAATATTTGATGGATATTATTAAATGGTTATTATAAACAATAAAATTACTATTTTTATGAAACAAAATTTTTAATAAAAATAATTACCTATTTAATCCCTTTGAATAATAATCCTTTTGCTGGGGTATTTTTGTTGTGTTGTAGGACCTAGTATGTATGAATTGTGACATTCGCATTTACAGAGACCTCTCTCTCTAACCCCACCCAACTTCGCTGGCATTCCATGCTTCTCTACAAAACTCACTTTGAGCTTCTTCTTTTTTGTTCCCGACATCGTAGTACCCTGTCTTTGGCATTTATTCATACCTCTTGTGGGGTCTTATTATGACTCCAATATGTTCAGTCTGCATCTTAGATAGTTTACATGTTGCCATTGGATTATATTCCCAGTCGTAAACCCGTCCAGGTTCCCCAACTTGTACCTTCAAATATCAAGATTTTTCGTTATGAAAGGTGGATAAAACTCGATTAGGTCATGTTGAGAGATCTAAAATGACCAGAAAATAACTAGTACGAATCTCATTTTTAATAGTAGAAAAAAAATTATACATCCTGACTCAAAGGGGCAAATTAGTTGAGATTCGCACAAGTTATTCTAAAGATTCATAGGGCAATTCAAGAAGGAAAATAGAAAAGGATGTGTTGCACAATTCGAATAGGGACATTTTGAAAACCTATCTATCCTTAAAAATAAGGAACATGTCAATCCGAAACGAAGATTACACTAGAAAATCTTACTTAGTTTAATTGAATTTGATTTTATAAATACTTTATTATTGCTGATTTTTTATATATATTTATGTATCTAAAGTCTTTGCTGTTGGAACTTTGTTTTCATATTTGAGGAAATGTCTTTTTAAAAAATTGTAGGTGACCTACTTGTTTGTAGTTTAATTCTTCAGATTTTCTTATGTACTCTCTAATTTTTGTAGTTACACTCGTAATTGGTTATTATAGACTTAGATTTAAGTTTTAGAGTTGTTTAAGTGAAGGAGATAATTAAACAAAATAAGAATCATATTTACTTATCATATAGTAAGGTTAATATTTTCACTTTTTAACCTTTTGTTTTGTGTTTATATTATATATTTACATTTTTGCTTACTTGTAACTTAGGTTAGATCAGGTGTCCTTAGCTACGTTAATTAGTATGTCAATCACGGTGGAAACTCAAACAATTGTCAAGGTCTATCTCCCTCTCTCCTTTACTGCACTGGATTGAAGAAATTAAGGTGAACAACCAAGCCTTGAATTCTCATCAAGGCTTGAACAACTAAGCCTAGAACAACTAATCATATGAAATGATGAGGCATTGACCTACACTGTTGTGCTAGGCTAAACGTACAGTTACCATCATTTTGGTCAATATTAGGTAGATTAAGGACAAGTGCGAATTGCATTCCGAGGACAATTAGTCAAAAAGGAAAACTAAAAAGTTAAAAGAGCATCAAAATCAAATTTCGTAGGTAGTAAATTAAATATGAGTTGACACAACACAACCCCAAAGGAAAACAAGAGCTGAAGGGAGAAAAGAAGAAGACACCAAGAAAAAAAGAGATCAGTGAAAAAAGGTTGACGTGGAGATACCTTCATGATGAATATATTGACCCAACTATAGAAAATGCACTCTCCAAGATCTGTCTGCATTATTGTATGTAGGATTCATTGAAAAGAAGCAGTTTTGGTAAAGTTCTATTGAAGGAAAAGGAATTTCTAGGGGGGAAAAGATAGAAAAGAACTAAAACATTTTTTTTAAAGACGACCCTTATTTTTTTACCAACTCTTTTGACTCTCTCTAACCCCTATACAACCGAAACTTCACATCACCTTGAAACTAACCATATAACAAGCGTAAGGAACTCTTTTTTATTATTTTCTTGAGTGCCTTATCAGCGGACTGTGGATATATTTGGAGAGAACCGAAGGTTCAACTAACACGATTGACCTCTTCGATCCTCCCATTATCTTTCCATTTTCAAGCATCGGCGAATCAAAGATCTTGTGTTTTTTACGAAATTTGTGCTCTTGATGACATGTTTACGTAGTTGTTTCACTTCTTTTGTCTAGTTTTACTACTTTTCCTTCCTTAACTATATGAAAACTATGTATCGTTATACTTTTAGATGTTGAGAAGCTTGGCATTCACACTTTTGCTGTTTGGGTTGCAGGAAAGTTTTCTTTCAGAGAATATGTCTGCAATTGCCTTATATCAAGATAATTCCCTCAATTTATTTTTTGTTTAACACCTGCAAAAGGGAGATAAAGAGCATCAGGAAAAGATTTTATAATCCTTAACTCATGCAAGGAAAGTCGTAGGTTTCCAATGTTTTATAGAAGGGTTAGGAGCATGGTGGCCGCAATTAAATAGTGTGATGATGATAAATTATCTAAAATAACTTATCTTAAAGTGCTCAACTAAAATTTTAACAATTTAGTTAAAAAGTTAGTTTTTGTTGATGTAGCTAGTAAATAGACATTTAGGTAGCATTTGGTAGACATATTATATCATCAAAAATAACCTTTTAAACTGAACTATTAAGGTTTAAAAGGTTAGTAATTCAATTGAAAATTTTAAAAATTTGAGCATTGAATTGAAAAAATCCTTAAAAAATTAAAGCACTTATGAATATGTTATCCTTAAATTATACTTTTAATCTTGAACCATTTGATTTAACTTTACAATAGTAACTAAAACTACTAAAAATATTAATCAAATGGTCAAACTTCTAATTTATTATAAAACATAGTCCACTTTTAATTCTTTCATTAACAATGTTCACATAGAATGTCATGTAAACTAGTCATTTTATACATCAACAACAAACATGTAACATTCAAAAAAATTAAAAAATTAAAATAAAGAAAAATGAATAAAAGAGAGAGAAAACTTTATATTTCACAATCTCAATCCTCTTCTTCTCTAATAGAGCAAAAGAAGGATTCAAAAATTGACTCAAGAGACATATTTCACTCATTAATAAATAAATGACCAAGAACTTTAACTCTAGCGGAAGGGTAAGATCATTTAAAGGAATGAAGAGAAATTAAGAGTCCTTTCATGCGATATGTATTGAATTTATAGTGACTCAATCATGTTTATAATTTGACCTGATTTATGATTCGATGAAATCTTGAAATTATGACCCAAGTATGTCGTTTGAGAAATTAGAAAAGACTTAGAGCTATTATGAGACATGGAATCGACATCAGACTCATATGAATTAGAGAAAATTGAGAAATCAGAAGATACCGATGTTCATGTAAAGAGTGTGTTCGATACCAGACTCATGACATGAAATTTGAAGACGCAAAAAAAGTATAATTTCATTGGCCTTAAATATCATACAAATAAAACTAGACTATAAATACCCTTAATTAGCATTGTATATAGTGTGTGAAATGTCATACTCTTTTAATTTTGTATTGTTTTCTCACAATAATAAGAAATTTATCTATCTGCCTGTG
Organism: Erythroxylum acuminatum; assembly: GCA_026284645.1. Classification (NCBI taxonomy): domain Eukaryota; kingdom Viridiplantae; phylum Streptophyta; class Magnoliopsida; order Malpighiales; family Erythroxylaceae; genus Erythroxylum; species Erythroxylum acuminatum. Next base: position 5,148,604 of record JANKOD010000001.1, read on the forward strand.
GACATAGGTCACATTGACTAAATCACATGAATTCTACATTTTTGTTTCATTTATTTTCTTCCTTTATAATTTGATTGCAGAACAAGTGGCATTAGAATTTATGGTTTCTTTACGAATCTAGGGTTTGTGTTCGAATGTCTCTCTATAAAATCAATTTTGAGAAATTTAATGAATTAAATAATTTCACTCTATGGAAGGTGAAGATGAGAATGCTTCTTATTTAGTTGGGATGCATAATAGTGCTGGAAGGAGAAGAAAAATTGTCAAAGAGTTTGAAGGCATCAAAGAAGGAAGAGAATTGTTAATAGTACATATCGTTGCACTGTTGTGTTTGAGAGAAGAAGTCTTAAGAGAGATGACTGATGAAAAAAGTGTTGCATCATTATAAAAATAACTTGAAAGTAAATACAGGTAAAAAATTAGATTGATTACTTTAACTGAATTGTCTTATATTTATAAGGTGTTAAGGTTAAAATTGAAGAAGAGAATCAAGAAATAGTCTTTTTATGTTCATTGCCTAATTCATAAGAAAGCTTTATCGATACTATGTTGTATTGTGAAGAGATCATCCTTGTTGGTGATATAAAGGATGTTATATAGTCCAAGAAATTGAAGAAAAAGTTTTTTGGCATATATAAAAATGGATCATATTTAAGTCTAGTTGTTAGTAGAGAACAAGGAAAGAGATTGGAAATGAGAGTAAATCATGATTTAAATCAAAGCCTAAAGTTGTTTAATTTTTTGACTATAAAGAAAAGGGGAACTTTAGAAAGGAAAGTCCATAACAAAATAAGGGAAACAAAAAAAAAAGAAGCAGATGGAAAAGCAAGTGTTGTTGTAATATAGGAGAGTTATGAAAAAGAGGATGGAAAAGGAAATAATATTTTGACTATTAGTAATTATGATTCTGCAAATAGGAGAGTATTAGACATAGGTTTATTATATGATTTTCAACAAGGACTATTTATGTTATTTTAAAAAATGGAATGGTATTATCAAATTTGGTGATGATGGAGAGCACGCTATCAAAGGTAATGGTTCAGTGTAGATCTAAGTACATAATGGAGTTGTTAGAACATTAGATGTTTAGTATATTCCTAAGATTTAAAACAATTTTATTTCAATGGACACTTTTGAAACTCAAAGGTATGAGTTTTTTGGTAGTGATGGGAAGCCCAAAATGTTAATGAGCGTCATTACTATGATGAAAGGGAAATTACAATATAGAATTTATATCTTAATGAGAAAATAGTAATGGAATTGGTAGTTATTTCTCAATCTTTAGGATAAAATGATGTAGTATGGAGTTATGGCATTGTCACATAAGCATGGACTTAAAATATTAAGAAAGTACTTTTGGATCAAACTGTAACTAGGATGATAAAAATATATGAGTTTTGTGTTTTTAGCAAGCAGTGTAGGGCCAAATTTAATTTAGGTAGGCACATTTCCATAGGCATTCTTAATAATATTCATTTAGATTTATGGGATCATACTTCAATTTAATCATATAGTGCTTGTAATTACTTCATTACCTTCACTAATTATTATTCTAGAAAATTTTAGGTATATTTTATGAAATTAAAGGATGAAGTGTTTGGAAAGTTTAAGGAGTGAAAGACTATGGTTAAAAAACAAACTAAAAAATAAGTTAAGATACTTAAATAATTTTATGAGTTATATAAGAAGAAAGGTATGGTAAGGCACCACATTGTACGCTATATACCACAACAAAATATAGTTACAAAACATATTAACTAAACTCTACATTGTACGTCATACACCATAACGAAGTTGCAAAACATATTAACTAAACACCACACTGTACATCATACACCACAACAAAATTGCAAAACATATTAACTAAACACTCATATAATGTACTACATATATGTAATTAAATGTTGAACTTTCAAAACAATTTTACATTGAGACAGTTAATATTACTACTTATCTGGAAAATTTATTGACTGCAATAAATTTTAGGACTTCTCAACATGTATGATACGATACTTTCTCTCATTATTCTAGTTTACATACATTTATTTGTCCTATTTATGCTCATGTAAATGATGGTAAACTAGAGGTAATAAAATGTACATTTCTAGGGTATGTCATTGGAGTTACAAGTTATAGATTATGGTGTGCTAAAAATGATAGAACTCCAAAGTTTATTATTAGTAAAGATTTTACTTTTTTATGAATCTACTATTTTGGCTAGAGAGAAGATTTTGATGATCATGTAGGTAAAAAGGGTATGGGTGTTGACCAGAAGGTAAATTTTCAAATTGAAACTCTAAGCAAAGTAGTTATAAATCATTATATGGAGGAATAACCACAAAGTATAGGAGAAAAGAGAACAAGGAGATAACAATCTGCATACCAAACTGTGCTCCCATCTATCACTTCTAAAGGGGATTTTGAAAACCATTAACAAATTGATTAGCAATTTCCTATAGAATGGAACAGATAATAAGTTAAAAATTTTCAAGGTGAAACGTTTTAAAGTTTGCTTACCTAAGCAAAATGAAGGCTTGGGCATCCCCTCAACTCGAATCGTGATTAAAGCTTTACTCATCAAGAGCCTATAGAAGCTATACATAAACATGAAAATCCTATTGGTGAAATGGGTACATCATTACCTTTTAAAAGGAATAGAAATCTGGTTTGTTAAGATAAAGTCTTAGAATTTCTAGTCCTTAAAGCAATTATTACTAACTATAGATGAAGTGCAAGCCTTCTTAAAGCATATAATAGGAGATAATATAAGGACATCATTCTAGTTAGATCAGTGGCACGACATGGGACTTTTATACAAGTTGACGGAATAGAATATTTTAAAACAATCGTCTTTATAGACATTAAGCTATAAGCTCTACTAAAGGAAAATGTCTGGTTTTGACCTATATACACCACTAGAGTCTACAATGAACTTACAGAGAATATGGCAAACTACATACCTAATTCCACTAAAACATATATAGCCTCTTGGTTGTAACATAAGAAGTTGCAGTTCACAACCTCCTCATATAAGAAACTTCTACTAAGTCCTCAAACCAAATCTAAATGGACAAACTTGGTATAGGATTAAACATTATTCCTTTCATTGCTTTAATTTTTTCCTTGTGGTTATACTAACCACTCTTTGAAATTTTGCAACAAATATAAATTATGGATTATGTATAAATGCCAATGAGAACCTAAACCATCTTTTTCTTAAGTTGAAATTTCTTTCCAACCTTATGGAGCATAGTTCTTAAGTTTTTTGTGTGCAAGGTGATTACTACAAGCAATCTAATATTATTAGTTGGACTTTAAACACATTTCCACACTAAAAGAGTTCAGATGTTACTCAAACTAGCTTTTGGAGCATTGGTTTACTACATCTGGTGTGAAAGAATATGAGATTGTTTAGAAAAGTGAGAAAACCAATATATACATCACTATTTAGATATTAGTGTATAAGATATGAGGTACACTAAATGTTAGAGAACTTACCTAAAATGATCCTAAATTGGAGAATTTGGCTACTTACACTATTGTTATGGTTTTGTATTAAAAGGACCACAATACTTCTCTTTCTTTATTGCTTTCCATTGAGATGTAAAACTTGTTACTCTAAAAGCTTTGCAACAATAATATTAATTAACTTTTTAAAAAATAGAGAAATCAAAATTCTTTTTAAGTATTTAGCTTGTGTTAAAGTTAATGAAACTAATCATATTACATATACTTTGGCAATAACTGTGAATACAAACTATGATGAACCAAAAACTTATAGAGAAGAAATAGATAGTAAAGAAGCATCAAAATGGTTGATTACCACGTATGAGGAGATGCAATCTTTATACAAAGTGAAACATAGGAACTTGTACCATTACCAATGGGTGTAAAATTAGCGGAACGTAAATAGGTCTTTAAAAGAATATGGTATCCATAAGGTTGAGCCAACTAGGTTCAAGGCAAGGCTAGTGGCACATGATTTTTTACATAAGGAGGGAATCGATTACAATAAATCAAAAATCAGATTACATATACTTTTTAAAAAATAAAGAAATAAAAAATATTGTTAAGTATTTAGCTTGTGTTAAAGTTATTGAAACCAATCATATTACATATACTTTGGCAGTAACTACAAATATAGATTATGATGAACCAAAAACTTATAGAGAGGGAATAGATATTAAATAAGCATCAAAATGGTTGATTACCACGTACAAGGAGATGCAATCTTTATAAAAAGTGAAACATAGGAACTTGTACCATTACCAAGGGTTGTAAAGTTAGTGGAACATAAATAGGTCTTTAAAAGAATAAAGTATTCATAGGATTGAGCCAATTAGGTTCAAGACTAGGTTCAAGACAAGGCTAGTGGCATATGATTTTTTACATAAGGAGGGAATTGATTACAATAAATCAAAAATCTTGTTACATATACTTTTTAAAAAATAAAGAAATCATAAGTCTTATTAAGTATTTAGCTTGTGTTAAAGTTATTGAAACTAATCATGTTACATGTACTTTAGTAGTAATTGTGAATATAGACTATGATGAACCAAAACTTATAGAGAGGAAAAAGATATTAAAGAAGCATCAAAATGGTTGATTACCATATACGAGGAGATGCAATCTTTATAAAAAGTGAAACAAAGGAACTTGTACCATTACCAAGGGGTGTAAAGTTAGTGGACAGTATATAGGTCTTTAAAAGAATAAAGTATTTATGGGGTTGAGCCAATTAGGTTCAAGACAAGACTAGTGGCACATGATTTTTTACATAAGGAGCGAATTGATTACAATAAAGTGTTTTCTTGACCATAAGAAGAAGGATCGTATGTTTTTCCTAAAGAAATCCTTATATAAGTTGAAACAAACACCAAGGTAGTGATATAAGAGGTTTGATGCATTTATTCTTTCTTAAGTTTTTGTTTATAATTAATGTGATACATGTGTTTACTTCAGGAAGGTATTATATAGTTCATATATCTATTTATTGTTATACGATGATGATATTTTCATTGCAATTCACAATAAGACTAAGATTAATAATCTGAAGACCTTATTGAGCACTGAGTTTGAGCTGAAGGATTTGGGTGTAACTAAGAAAAATTTAGACATAGAGATTTGAAGGGATAAAAGAGACAAACCTCTTATACTTATTGCAACAAAAGTACATTAAAAAGGTGTTATAATCTTTTTAAATGGATCGATCAAAATCATTTTACACTCCTTTGATAGCATATTAAACTTAATGATGGTGCATTACCTAGTTCAAACGTAGAGAAAGATTATATGAAGCAAGATCCTTACTTGAGTATAGTTGGGAGTTTGATGGATGTCATGGTATGCACAAGACTAGATTTAGCACATGTGGTTAGTGTGGGAAATAGGTTATAAGTAATCTTGGGAAAGCTCACTAAGAAGCTGTCATGTTTATTATATGATTATTGAAAAGTACAAGTGATATTTGCTTGATTTATGTTTATGGTGTTTCAACCAAAGATATGAGTTTCGTACCGTACCAATTGGAATGTACCATATCAGCTAGACAATGGTACAAAATCAATGTCTTCAGTATTAGCCGTTGATACTGGCCAATATCAAATTTTTTGTCTGGTACCATTGGTACCATAAACTTTTAAATCTTTATAAACTATATTGAAAAAAATGAAACAATCAACGACAAACGCCACACCATTTTCATGTCTCTCTCTTCTCTACCCATTTTTAACATTCTCCCTTCCTCCACTGTCACCAGCGACCTACTACCACCGTGCCACAACCCGCATCCACTACCATCGTACCACACCACGCTCCATCTTCAAACTTGCCAATAAAAGAGATGAAGGACGAGCTCCATAAGAGAGATTAAATAAGCCTAAGATATCTTAATAAGCGAGACCCTCGTTAGAAAGTGAATAAGGAAAAGCCAAGAGTTCAATTAGAGAAGAGAAGAAAAAGTTAGAGAGTTTTAGTGAGTGTTTGCTTACACTAAAAAACAAAATTTTGAAAGGACAAAATAAGCCCTCTCTTCCATCTAACCCACTAAACGTGAAGTAAATTCAATAAAATATAAAAAATGCCAACCAAAAATTTAAAATTCTTTTATGTTGAAAGTATTATTATCATCAATCAATTTAATATGACAAAAATTAATTTCATAAATATCCCAAGCACATGTATATTACAATTGGTTTCTTTCTTTAGTTGTATGTATCAAAATTAAAGTGAACATAAGAATATATTTTCTTTTATTATATTTTACGTTATTTAATGATTTTAAATTAAATAATAATTTATTTATAAATTTAATTTATGAAAAATTAATTTTTTTGTTTAAGGAATAATAATACACCTCATTTATTTTAAGAACATTTAACAATGGAGTTCTATTACTAACCTTTAATAAGATTTTTTGTTTCAATTAAATATAAATTATCATCTTTAATTCAAGATTGATTTAATAAAATTAATCAAATTGTTGTTATTTTAAATTTATATTATTATAATTTTTAAAGATATAGTTTATGTAAAATTTTAAATTATACAGTACAATATATTAAAGGACTATTATGTAATTTTAAAAAAATTAGGACTATTTTATAAATTTGAAAAAATTACTTGAAACAGTACTCGGTATTGGCCGATACCAGTATATTACTATACGAAAATGTAATCTAGTACCAGTGCCAGTACGGTATTCATAACATTAATTTCAATTAGTGACATTGTTGGCTATACGATTCTGATTATGGTAGAGATCTCTTGAGAAGGAGATCCTTGACATGTTATATCTCTACCATCTTTAGATGTGCAATTAGTTAAAAAGTAACATTTTATCTATAGTTATTTTATCTATGATACATTTGGAAACAACCTCTCTACTAGTTAAGGGTAAGGTTATGTACTACTGGACCTCCCCAGACCCCGTATCTCAGCGAGATTTCACCTTGGTGTTGTTTTGTTGGTGGTGGTGTTGCTTTATCTACAATAGAAGTATAATACATGTCATTGATGAAAAGGTAAATAAGGTATATGGTTACACTGTTTTATTAATTGTTTGAATATAAATGTGTCAAATTATATCATTTGTTATGATACTCAAAGTGCATTAAGTTTGGCTAAAAATCTTATTTTTCATGAGAGATCAAAGCATAGTAATATCAAGTTGAAAATCATTCGAGATATTATTGAGGATAAGTTGTTTTTCAAGCAAAAGATAGCCATAACTAATATCCTAATAGATATCTTGACAAAGTCATTACCTATATAAAAGTTAAAGTATATATTAGACTTGGTGAATGTTCATATAACTTGAAGCCCTTAAGGGCATGTATGGTAAAGAGTGATTTCTAGTTTGATGTTAGAGAATTCAAGTCAAGGTAGAGAATTATGAGATATGGTTTGAATTTTTAGTATCCAATTTAGTTTATGACCTGTCTCAAAATCCTAAATGCTACGATCTAAATAGGATGTTATTTGACGAATCAGAGAAGAACTAGCATCAATATAATATATAGAACTAGCATTGGACTCCTTATGAGTCAGAGACAATTAAGAAGTCAAAATGGTGTCGACATTGGTGTCAAGAGCGTAACAGGGATCAAACTTGTGGTACAAAATTCAAGAATGCCCGAAATATAATTTCACCTTAGATATCTTACAAATAATCCTATAATATACATACCTTGATTAAGGTTTATATTGTACGTGGCTATATTCTTGACCTTATATCATCTGCTCACAATAATAAGAAATATATCTCCCTACTATAGATATAAGTCACATTGACCAAACCACTTAAATTTTGTACTTTTGCTTCATTTATTTTCTTCCTATATAATATGATTGTGCAACAATTCTAATTAAAGTTCATCAACGTTAATGTAGCTTCAAGTTTAAAAGTCCTTTCATTCATAAACAAAGGCAAATACACCAAAGATGCATTTATTAATCCATTAATTTATTTAGAAACGAGATTGAAAGAAATCAGTCTCTTGAATTCTACAAGATATTCTAAATCTTTTTCCTTCTGCTCTACTAGAGAAGAAGAAGACAAAGATTATCGAATATAACACCCCTCCCCCTTATGTTTTATCTACTCATTTTTCTTCTTTATTATAATTTTTTAATTATTTTAAATGTCATGTTTGTATTGATATATGAAGTGATTAGTCTATATAACAAGCACTGACAGTCCACGTCAACACTATTAATAGAGCAACTATCCGCAAACTATTTTTGTAACAAAATAAAATTTTGATTAGATTATTTTTGTGACAAATTGAAAATTTTGAGTACTTAATTGATTTTTTAATAATTTTAACTAGTATTATAAATTTAAGTAAAAATTTTAATTTATCATAATTATAATACAAATTTTTTCTACCATAAAGTTTTTAATGTTAAATGCTACTAAGATTTGTACAATTGGAACAATTTAGTTTATAAGGAAAAGCTAATCTTGTTATAAAATACACAAGTAAGTTATGTGTGGCACATAAATATACCGTTCTTGATTAGTGTAAATTATACTATGTTTTGATAGATGTTTAAGTGTGATTTTGAGTATTTCTTAGGTGATTATCATGTATATAGGTTTAGAATTATGTTATTATTAGTGTTTGTTTATATTCTAAGTGTTTGTGTGGTTTTAAGCATCATTTGAATCCTAATTTTATGTTTCAAGATGTGTATGATGTGTGTTTGAGTGTATGGAAATAGGAAATTAGAAAAGAGAAGAATTGGAAGTATGGAAATAAGTCACAATTGTGACAGAGAGCACATACATCAATTCCAACGAATTTCAGTTTTTTCAACACATGACTCTTTTTGTAATTTTAATATTTTGGGGTTATTTTTGGAACCAAATTAAGTGGGTGAACGCTGGAAAGAACCCTAGAAGCCTCAAGAACTATTTAAGAATATAAAACACTAAAAAAAAGTCACCATCTTGCATTCTTGGATCAAATAAGGAACATCAAAGCGAGCATTAGAGAATTCCACATTTTGAGATCAAGTTCCAAATCAAGTTCTTCTTTCTCTCTTCTTGTTATTTTCATTAAACTTGATGTGTGAACTGAATTTGATGATGTTCTTCATGTTTATATGTTCTAAATTTCCATATTAGGGTTTTTTCTTGATTATTATATGACTTTGATTTCGATTGATCTAATACATAATTTGTGTTGTGTTAATGGTGCATGCATATACTTTGGCAATAAATCCAGAGAGTGAGTCAAAAGTAATCTGATTAAATTGTGCAACGAGAGTTGATGATTCAATATGTCATGCAATTAACAATTCAACCATCATTTAAAGAGAGATCTTGTGCGAGAAACTGGTTATTCAATAGATCACGTCATAACTAATTGAAAACGATAGGGAAAGAGTTGTGAATTAAGATATTACAATTCTGGAATTTTCAGATTCAATTAAGGTTAATTGATTAGGTTTTGAGAAAAAGTAGTCACTCCCTTAAAAGATCTATAATCAACACGTAATTGAATCAATAGGGGTTAAAGGAATAAAATAAATCCTAAGCTTCATCCTTAATTTTCCTCACATATTTATGGTAGCTCATTTGTTGTTTGATTATTTGCTTAATTTCATTTAATTGTTTTAAATTTTTGATATTTTATTTTCATTCAATTCATATCCCAATACCTTAAACAAAGTTAGGTTCACTTAGTTTTAACTATTTCTTCATGAGATTGATACTTTTAATACTACAAGTTTGCGATCAGTCTACTTACGAATATTGAAGGTTTTATTAGAGGTAAAACTTGCTCAACAATTCTCTGTTTCCAAAATTAAACGAATTTCATTCTTAAATTTCTAAAAGACAAGGGAAAATAAGTAAATGTGAATTAGTGTCTAAATAGTGGGAATACGAAAGCTAAAAACAGGGATAAGTTTTTTTTATTTTTACTTTTCTATTTTTGCTTTCAAATTTAGTAAAAAAAGTTTATTTGTTTGAGTTTTTTATTTCTTTTTTTGTTTTGATTTATTTCAGTTTTTAAAAATTATGAAAACCATAAAAATGGTACTTGTTTTTTATTTATGATTTTTTCATAACCTGATTTACTATTAAATAAATATATATTATTTAATTATTTAATATCCTAATTATTAAGAATTATTTAAAAACTAAAAAAAATAGAAATAC
>JANKOD010000001.1:5158871-5171567 GCA_026284645.1 Erythroxylum acuminatum
GCTACTTCACCGGAATTGGGAGGTCCACATTCAGCACGTCCACGACGAAGGAAACCAATTCGCTGATACTCTGGCTCACCCTGCAGGCTTGGCAACTCTTGGCGTCCATTTTCTTCCAGCTCCTCCCTTCCCTGTTCTGCATAGGCTTCACCAAGACAAGCTAGGCATTATGTACCACTGACCAGCTCGCTAGCTGCCTGCTTGTGTGTTTGTTTCGTTTTTTTGTTTTTGTTTTGTATTGTTTTCCTCCCCACTGAAAATATTTATATAAAAATTACGCACTACTACGAAGAGGTAAAAATTTTAAAATATAGAAATTAAAACAAAAAAATTAAAACCACATAAGTTCTCTGTAATTAATATATATATATATATATATATATATGACACACAGTAAACCGAGTGAGGTTAATGTAAGTCAAGATTTAATTATTTCTATACGCACTCACATTGAAAGCAGTGGCAGAGTACGCCACTGCTGGTCATTTCACAATTCATATTCGATATGATGACTTTGTTGACAAGAAAGATTGAATCGAGAACAATTAAGACTTTATTCGGCGAAATGAATAGCGGCAACAACGAATTCCCAAGTCATCTTAATTCTTAATTTACTTCGATCTTTAAATTTGTAAGTCGTTCTTCTGCTGTCAGTCATTTGTGGAAGATTAGTTTTCATAATCACAAAGTTCTTATGGGAATAAATTGTTAATTAACAATTGTACGCAATAATTAAAAATTTTAATTGGTTAGAGTGATTTAATCATAAAAATCTTGAACGGTCTATTTTTTAACTTTTCGGTTAGATTAATTTTAATAATTTGTATTATTAAAAGTTGGCTAATTTATTAATTAATCAGACAACTTTTGTAAATTAATAAATTCTTATAAATTAAAATAAATCAATTAAAGTTACCCTCCTGCATAGAAAGGCACTCTTACATGTTGTCCAAAACTAACAGGGAAGGAAGGATTCATAAGTACAAAATTTGTAGAGGTGTCCTCCAAAATTAAATATGGTTCTTACAAGTCATAACTTCATTTTATTGTAGAGTTCATTAAAAAAAACTTAAATTTTTTTCAAATTTTCGATTATAGCTTGAATTTTAAAAAATTGCAATAAAATATCTAAACTTTTAATTTTTGTAATCATAGCCCAAATTTCAAAAAATGACAATAAAATATTCAAACTTTCAATTTTTCTTCAATTTTAACCTGATATAATCTGTTGTTCTCCCAATGCCTTTAGTCTTTTATTTTCTGTTTGTTCTTTTAACTCTTCAAACTACTCTCAATTATGACATACTGTACTAGTAAGCTCTTCATTTTTAATTTGTTCTCCTAATGTCCTTTATATGAGGGTGTCAAGGCTGCATAATTTGAAAATCGAAAGGTGAAGGTGTCGAGGGAACAAACTGAAAAACAAGGAAAAATTGATATCAAAGCGTAAGGTTGTCAAGGCTGCGTAATCTAATTTAGGTTAATTTAATTATGTGATTAAACGATGTCGTTTTATTAATCTTCATTTGTTGTGTTAACTTTGGCTGACATGCGTTAATAATTAAGGTTTCTGAAACACTTGGCAAATCATTTTAACAAATTTAACAGAAACATTAATGTCAGGCTACAATCGAAAAAAAATTGAAAATATAAGCAATTTATTGTTATTTTTTAAAGTTTAGGCTACAATTAAAAAAATTGAAAGTTTTGACATTTTAGTACTACTTTTTAAAGTTCAGGTTATAATTAAAAAATTGACGAAAATTTAGGTTCTATTGACGATTAACCCTTTATTTAATGTAATACATGACGAAGCTAATCATACACAATCTATGTTAAAGAAATGTGACGATGAATCATATTAAACCATTAATATTTAACAATCAAGTATTTTCTTTATCTCTAATGTTCATTTAGTATCAACCAACTCGGGCCATATTCTATGTTTTACTTGTTAGAGTATCTTACTCTCAATTAGTGTCGTTCATAATATTTTATAGACCCTGACCAAAATATAAAAAGGAACCTCTATTTTACCTTTTTTTGTTCTTTATATTTTTTTTTAAGGGTCTGATAAAAAAACGAAATGGAGTACAATAGAAATATGCCAAGAATAAGTTCTAGACGGGTGTCTCTTTTGCCCTTACAAAGGCGTAATTGAACTGGAAATTGGATTTGTGCTCGGAATCGATCTCTTCCTCTTCTTCAAACACGGGTAGCCCAGTTGGTTTCTTAGAAAGGAAACTGAGTCAAAGGTCTCAGGTTCGAGTCTCGGCAGCGGCAGTGTGGGAGTTCATTCAATGTGGTGACTTCTTGTGCGCACCGAGTGATGGGCCGCCTTCCTGAGGGATTGGATGGGATCAAACCGTGATTCAATCCTTCAAAAGTGGTCGGGTCTACGACTGGGGGCCCTTGAAATTAGGGATTAACCTTTTGAGTCCAAGATTGCCGAAGAAGTACTACATAATCTGGAGCCTCTTCTTGTCACTCCCATCTCTCTTCCTTAACGATTAACTGTGATGTGAGAGTCAGCAACGTTTTGGACAACCTAATGAAAAACGAATTTGAGAGGGAGCAGAGAGTAAAGAGTAAAGATTAAAGGGGGGCAAGACTGGCATAAAGGAATCAGCTAACTTCAAACGCTGGTACAATGAGCTTGTGAAAAATTAGCTGGTTGAGTTGAATCAGTCAACCCAACCAACTGCTTACCAAACGACCAAATAGCTTTTCAATATAAGTCAGACATCTCACTTGAGTCAAACAGCTAATAAACAGCTGAAACGTTGTTCACCAAACACGGCCTCTGTAAAAAGGGTCTAAATGAAATGTGATTACAAAAGGGTCTAAATGAAATGTGAGAGATAGTATAGTGCTCTGTATTCAGGTTTGGGATGATTGTTTGTTTAACTTTCAAGGATGACCAAAATTTCAAAGTTTAGGCCCTTATGATTTTTGGTTTGAAAAACTTAGTAGTAAAAAAATTGATGATTCCTTACTCTAAGGTCTGGGATATGTACAAAGAATGTAGAGTAGAAATATATATTAATCAATTTATATAACACTTACGTAGGAATGATATGTACAATATTAAATTTGGTTATCAAGTTACTATTGTTAATCTTCAACCCAGTAAAGTATTTCAGGGACTCAATTATTTGATATATTAATTTTTAATAATAATTATGAATAGTTTAATTTAATATTATATTTTTACTTAATTAAAATTCATTATTAATAAGAATTACAAATAATTTATTTTTAATTAATAATTTTTACTTAATTTTTAGAATTAAATTAAATAGATTTAACTTAATAATTGTTAATAAATATAATTAAATTTAAAATATCTTCAAAATATATACATTTCAAATAAAATTTGATTTAATAAATAAAATATATTCAAATTAATTTTTAAATTATTTATTAAAATAAAATAATTTTATTAATAATTTATCAAGAAATATTATTAAAGATATTAAAATAAATTTATTTGACTAAAAATATTTATCTTTAAGTTTTATTTAATATGTAATTATTATCAATAATAAAAATATAACTACTTTAATATTAACGACCAATCAATATTTTATTTTATTTAAAAAATAAAAATTAAAAACAGAAAATGAGAAACAAAAACCAAGAAACAAAATTTAAAAACTACAATAAAAAAATAGAAATACAACTAAACAATTCAAGCGTAGTTAAACAAGTGAACGAGTAACGACAGTGAGATAAGAAAGCAACCATATGCCCTAGGCTTGAGTGTTCCACAACTTAAGAAAGTGGGTTCTCATCAACTTTAGTAAAGGGGATAGGGAAGGATAAACATAAGCTTAAAACAATAGAAATCAAATCCTTCTTTTTGCTTCTGTGGTCGATCGAGATTGATGATGATGAGCTCATGTTTAGGTGTCATCTGTTTACCTTTTCGAATTCGAAGTTTTCAATCATTACGATACGATCGGTATATGAGGTGTTGTCCATTTCATGTTTAATCCAAAAGAACAAAAGAAAGCAACATACCTTTTGGAAGGCATGTTGTTTTACACGTGAGAGCAGATTAGGCACAGTAAAAGGTGAAGCTTTCACAAGGTCATGAGGATTGGGCTCAATGTGACCCAAAAAGAGGCCCATCAAAGTAACATGATCGTTAAGCCTGTAAACATTTGGACCAGCATCTTTTACATGATCAAGGAGCAAAACACCTACAAGGTTCGATGCATCATCCTAATTCCCAACATGCGTGTGAAGGTTGGGACTCACCATTGATAACTTTTAGATGAACAGGAGAAGAACAGGAAAAAGGAAGAAGGAAAAAAAAAAAAAAGCAGAAGAAGATGATAACTTTTAGATGAGTTAAATATTATAGGATTAACTCATCAAAGCACCAGAATATAATTAGGAAGTGGCAGGTGGCGATCATGCAATCATGTCTATGATATGTTAGGCAAAAGCAAAACTTCTCAAGCACAGTTCTTTTCAAGCCCACTAGTTTAGTTGCTGACAAGCACGATTCAGTGATGATGTTGACACTACCCACATCCTCCAAATAAATAAAGAATTTCCATACTCCTACATGTAATGCTGTCTTTATTGCATTTGCAGGCACTGACCCTTTTCTCTTTCTTTCTCCAACTTCTTTACATCCGAGTACCTGCGGGTAGCTTAGGTGGCAAATTAACATAATCAATTGGTACAAGATTTTAGGTTCGACTCCTAATAACGGAAGAAAGTGACCGCTCTATTAAGAGGTTGCCCAAGATTAAACCGTAGTTCACTCCTCCAACAATGATCGAGCCTACGACTGAGAGCCTTTGAAATTGAAAATCAACCTTTTGGTACAAGTACCTCAGACATGTACTGCTTGTGGATTCCACAAGACGAATCTCTCTTAGGGCATCCATCTTGTGTTGTTTAACTGGTGGAACTCGTCGCTTTGTCTGACCGCGTAGAACACGCCACGTCGTGTTAGCGTCGCCTCTAAGTAGATTAGTAGAGAGCGGATAAATAAATAGGTCGATGCCACGTATCATACAAGTAATATATAATTACTATTTTTCGTAGATGTGACCTTCTCCACTATGAATTCATGGATAGATCAGCCTACAGAAACGCTGATTAAGATGGAAACCCTCGGTTCGTAATCATTTGAGTAAGTTTGTCCCCATTGAGTCGTTGACACGTAAGAAATGGGGGGGAAATATAAATATGTTATTTCAATTTTCAATACACATATAATTTATGTACATACTTTTTGGTTTATTTAAAAATTAATTGAATTGAATTACATATATTATTTTAATTTGTATATATAATTGAGTTTAAAGCAATCATAAAAACAAGTTTGCACGGAAACCTGTTGGAAGCTTCAAAAACATTGCAATGGACACTTTTTAATCCTTTTAGATTAAGTTTAAGCAAACGAATTTTAGCTACCAAGCATCGGGGACTAATCGGAAGATTACCATTTATCATACGTTGACTTGAGTATAGCCAATTCCAAAGTTTTTATAATTAAAAATAAAAATAAAGTGTCCCATTGATCACGGCATTACATACCCTTAAGTATCGGGGACTAATCGGAAGATTACCATTTATTATACGTTGACTTGAGTGTAGCCAATTCCAAAGTTTTTATAATTAAAAATTAAAATCAAATGTCCCATTGAGCAGGGCATTACATACCCTTTATCATTAAATATCAAAATATCAATGACTTGGGGTGGCTGATATTGATCCACATATGTATTCTGGTTGGACTTCTGTAAAGGCAGTAGTACTTAGCTTCACATTTTCGTTGGAAAAACTTGCCTGATTGATGGAGCCCATTTGACGCATTAGCTTGGCAATTGGCAACTGAAAATGAAATTTTAGCATGATTTAGAATTGATTATGTACCTTAAATTGATTATGTGATTATCGTCATAAATGGATATATTTGTTTGAGATTATAATTAATTTAATACTACGTATGCATGTAAGATGAAATCATATATATTAAGTATATAATCTCACTCTAATTTCGTATAAGAAAATTATTTTTGGTAGTGAAATATATATACTAAAAAATAAATTAAAAGATAATAAACGGTTAATTTACAAAATTTCAAACAATGATAATGTCACTTATGCAGAAAGACAAGAAGATGGTGATCATATCTCAACTCTGAGTTCGTTGCATAGTTACACAAGTATAAAATAAAATTGATAATAAATAATTATAATAATTTGCATTAAATTTTCTGTTTTTAGTTTCTCAATGAATATTACAAAAATATAATAACTTTCAGATAAAATATATACTTTTTAAACATGTGAGAAAAAATTTGAATGTAGAATTTCATTATTTATATTAAAATGTATAGTATAGTAATTAACTATACGTTTCTATTTTTATATAATTTAACTAAGTATACATACTTTAATAAATTAAAATCTTATAAAAATAATAAAGTTTTAATAAATTATCTAAATTTAAAAAAAATATACTGGGATAAGTCTATTACAATATAAATTTAAAGTTGTCTCGTAAGAATTTGATAAGTTTCATGGGTGAGACAAATATTAAATTAATAAATGCAATCTCACTTAATAATCAATAACATCAAAGTAGTAAATAGTTAAAAGGTTATATTTATTTTTAAATCATTTAAAATTTACTATTTTTTGTTATACAGAGATTTATCATCAAATTTTGAAAATTTTCACTTTTTTGAAAAAAATGTCAAATTTTATTATAAATAACTATTACATTTATTGAAGAAGGTTCCGTAGTCTCAATGACTAGTACCATAAACTTATTGGAAAGTTAAAATTTTTACAAAGTGGTAAGTTCTGTCTCCTTTAAGATCTCGGGCTTCACGTACTGTTCTGCTGAAATTGCTTACAAACCACACTGTTCTAAATGAGAACTCTAGATGATTTCTTTCACTTTGGGACGGTGTGTAAAGAGGATAGGGCGTATGCTCTTTGTCCAAGAATGATCATGAGAACATATACTGTAAGGACTAATCAAAGGTAAAGAAGTATTAGAAACACGGTTTTCTTCAGGAAGACGGGTTATTTCTACAAGGTGTTCTATACGATTAGATAAGGTATGCTTCACTCTAGAAGGAAGATTGGCTATAGATAAGGTAGAAGAAAGATGAACCAGGTCATTTGGTAGTGTATTCATAGCTTATGATACCACTCTCTACTCACTCTCGTCAAGAATACTGTAGTTATGGCTCTGATACCAACGAGTTGATACAGTCTCTGTAGAGATCCAAAAATTGTACAAATCTTACAAAGTTCAAATGGCCTTGCTTGATGCGACACTTTGACACTATGTCGATACCCAGTATTTTGGCCCTGATTTCACCACCAAGGAGCAAGAACTCAAAAAGGTGAAAGAGATTCTTCAACGACTAGAAGCTGACATGCTGAAAGAAGAATCTAAGATTGTTTATGGAACTTATCCTACAACATTTCCTGTTAACCAACCTACCTCTCCTTCACCGACATATCATATTTCACCAATCTATTCTCCACCAACATACCCTGAAGAAGTTGACTATGAAAACATATTAAGGTTTAACTATCCTTTGATCAGACAGTATGTCCATCCTACTACCACTAAATCCAAAGCGACCAAATCAAAACCTAAACTTGAAAAGCCTCATGAGCCATCACCTTCATACACTAAACCTACTGATCCATACATTAAACCAACTGATCTGTGGAATAAACCCTTACAAATCCACTTCACTATCTTCTCACAATCTACCGGGAAAGATAAAGCTCCTCAGATAGAGTTCATAGCAACTCTTGCACCAGTGTTTGTTGCTACCATCTCTGACGATGAATGCCTCTCTGAGCATTCATGTAGCAACTCTTACACCAACAACTATTCATGAGATATCCGATGAATAATGCCCTTCTGAGCATTCTAGCTTTTTTGAGCAATCATCTATAGTAGCTAAACCATTTAAAGTGTTTGAACTATCTTCAGATGAATCTTTATAGTTTGTTAACTTAACAGATCTAGCTCAAGTCATGATGACCATGCCTCAACCTACAAAAGTTGAGTTAGAGATTAGTGAAACTGAATCCACAGGAACTAAACCCTTCAGATCTTCACCACCACCAACACCAACACCACTGACCAAACTTACTTCAGGCCCCTGGTTTACATTCAATGATCTTCCACCTAGAAAGTGGAAGAGTGTTTCCATGAATTCGGTGCTTGGATTGATTTGCAAATGATTCGACCAAATCATCCATAAAGGGATATTTTGTCTGAGTTTACTTCTCATTTTATTGGTACATTACGAGAATGGTGCCAAAGTCTTGATGAATATCGCAGACTTCAATTCGTACAAGTCACATCTGCTGGATTACTTCTTGGAGTAATTCATAAGGAGTTCATTGGTGACTTTTAGCTAATCGACAAACAGGTCAAACAAGAATACTTCAAGATGAATTGTAGTTCTCTGGATCGAAGAGATTTACAAAAACATTTCTAGTGTATGACGGAACGTTATTATCTACTTAATGGTTTCAACGATGTTACTCTCCGTTATACTTTCATTTCCTCTCTTCCAGAAGAATTACAACCTGAGTTCGAAAGGACCATTGTTGCATTTCGAAGAGATATGAAAGGTATATCTCTCGTAAAGATCTATCAACTTGCTTTATCTTCTCTTAATAAGTTATGTGATCAACAGATGTTCTTCAAGAATATGATTACAGGAGGTCCTTTGTTAAAGAAAGTGCGCAAAAAGTCATATCTAACGATCAAGTGTAAGGAGAAAAAAGATTGTGATTATCACACAAAGAAGAAACATCATCACAAGAAGTTCTCCTATAAGAAGTTCCACAGATCTCACAAGTCTCCTAAAGAAGGCTATAAGCCCTTCAAAAGAAAGAAACCCCGACGATTTGTTTATTGTTGTGTTTAATTCTGTTTGATTTTGCTTCCTTTCATATGCTAAAATTAGTTGCGATTTAATACAAATTTGATATGAATTATGTGAAATTAGTGTGAATGTTGCATGGATCTTAATTGGATTATTTTGTGAATATGGCATGACAAATTGGGCATAAAATGGGCATCACGTTACTTACCATGTCACGGTTGTGACCACAATCATAAGCATGCCATAGTTGTGACTTATAATTCACAACCATAAGCATATCATGGTTGTGACTTATAAGTCACAGCTTGGTTATGACTTACACACAGCTGTGACCCCTTCATTTTTTCGTAATTATTTTAGTTATTATGTGGTTAATAGGTACTTAATTGATTATGAATTTATTCCTTAGCATTTAGTGATTATTGACATAAAATTACTTAAGATACTCACTTTGACTCATATGTGATTTTAGGCATAATTCGGAAGCAAAGAAGTTAAAGTAAGTCAAAATCACTACATTTAGGTTGTTTTCTGAAGATTAATTTTTATTTGTCTTCATAGAGTAAGAAGAACAAAATTAAGACAAGAAAAAAAATGAAAACACAAACAAGAAAATTCTAAGTTGTTCATGGCAAAGAAGTAGAAAAGCTGTGCATGAAATACATGCAATTTACGTGAATTAATGGTAGCATAGTAGGAAAAGAAAACAAGAACAGAAAGCCAAGGGAAGCTGTAATAATACGGTAGCGTGTAGGTAGATGGAACAGACCAGAAACGCAACGTAGCAGGTGGATAAAGGAATGAAGCAAAACGACACAACGCAGGAGAGTAAACGTAGTGTGGAACGTCTACATAACGCAGACCATGTCTATGTTTCACGTAGACATCCTGCATAAACATAGACAACGTCTATGTTTCACGCAGACACTGTCTGTGAAATGTAGATGTTTTCAAAAGGGAGGCCCATAGGTTTTAAACACAAAAACACTGTAGATGGAACAATAAATAAATCAATAAATAGAACAAAATAGTAGTGCAGAGGTTAGGCAGAAAGGAGTGGAGGCACAGTAGAGAAGAGACTTTCGGCTGAAGCAAAATAGAGAATAAATAGGCATTTTAGGCTGAATCGAGGGGGAACTTCAGAAGCTTTAAGAGAGCACGAAGACGAAGGTGAGCTCTCCACCATGAGGAGACCCATGGAGGGGTAGCTTCCCGACGTTAGTTTGGAGGTTACATCGACACTAACGACCCGAGTTAAATGTATTTCACTATTTTTGTTATTTCTTTCTCTCTTATTAAATTGATTGTGTTATCCTATGTTAATTTATTTGGATTTTTTCTATGGATAATCGTATTCTAGTTATTATTCAGTTATTTGTGCATGAATCCATTTGGTATTGTGAAAAGTTTATTTTAATGCGTTCATTGAATCGTTTATTTGTAAACTCATTGCTAGAATTTTGATATAGTCCGTAATTATTGTATTGAAATCATGTGTAGCGACCAATGATTCTTAATCATTTTGGATAACATGACTTAAGTTAAATGACGCATCGTATGTGGTTGTTGCCTTGATTAATCAGTTTTCCTAATTCATAATGGTACTACCTAATTAAATTTAGAGATCGTATCCTAGGTTATTCGGTGGTTAGGTTTAAGTAACGATCGTTTCTTGATTAAACAATACCTAAGGAAAACTCGGGTTAATTATTAACCCACAATTAATAGTTGGTAGGAGAGGTTTAAGAACAACAAATTAATTAAATATGTTTAATTAAGGCATAGGTCAAGATTGAACCAAAGAACTGAGTCTCTACCGAATTTCCCACTTTTGTCATTTTCTACATGTTTTCTTTACATTGCTTTTGTTAGTTATTTTACCTTTTTTTTTCTTTTTTTCCAAAATCAAAACCCCCTAAACCTAAACACCTATTATTTTCATTTCAATAACTTTACATACACTCTCTGTAGGGATCGATCTAGACTCACCACTACTATAGTAGTAGTCTAGTTTTTATTTTGACTAGCGTTACGGCGCACTGTCAATTTTGGCATTGTTACCGGGGAGTACGGTGTTTTAGTTTTTGTTTGTGATTTTAACTGGTATTTTGTATATATTTGTTCGTAAATGGTTTCTTTTCAGTTATTTCGTGATCTTTTCATTTTTTTGTGTTTATGATTAATTTTTTTTATATGGACATAATTAATTTCTTTTATAACTCACATTCTCAATCTTATAACAACGTTTAGACTAATCAACCTAAATTTTGTTATGGATGGGATAATTATCATAATTATTTCCATGATATTTTGCAAGACTCACAACAGTTCCTGTACATACCAGAAGTTTCTCATTACAACTCAAGTACACCTCTGGATGACTATATCAAGGCCTATAACTTCAATATCAAAGCCTCACCAAATAAGAAGATGAACAAAATGAGTAAAGCAATGGGAGAAACTCTTCAAGTCATATTCAAAAGGGTAACCAAATTAAGCATGACACCTAGGACAATCAAGGAAAAAAATTGCACAAGGCGACAGATCCTTATCAAGCCATTTTAAGGAATCAAAACAAGATGAGCAATTTTCCTATCTAGATAGCATGCTTTCTAAGTTCAATGTTAATCTACCCTTGCTAGATGTGATCAGGAACATTCTGACTTATGTCAAGTTCTTCAAGGAACTAACCACCAAGAAATGAAAGTTTGAGCCTAACGAAAAGGTGCTAGTTTTAGAAGTAGCAAGTGCAATTCTGTAGCCTCATTTACCCCCCAAACTAAAAGACCTAGGATGTTTTATCGTGAAAGTATCAATGGGTAATGGTGATAAGGTTGAGGGTATGCTTGATTTTGGAGTTAGCATAAACCTTATGCTCACTTTATTTACAAGAAATTGGATCTAGGACAGTTAAAACCTACGAACATGTGTTTGCGATTAGTTGATAGGTAAATCCGTTATCCGAAAGAATAATGGAGGACGAGTTAGTAAAAGTTGAAGGATTGATTGTTTCAGTAGACTTTGTTGTCCTAGACATGAAGAAATCAAGGAGAAAGAAAATGAGCACTCCATACTCCTAGGGAGGCCTTTTATGGCCACCACTAACACTTTGCTCGATGTGAACAATGGGATATTGTCCATGACCATCTTAGGAGAAATAATAGAATTTTCAATCTTTAATGTTGAACCTATTCCTATTTCTACTGTTTCTAAAGACAATTCTTTTGTTGATCAAGTTAATGCTGCAGATTTTCATTTTGCCTTGTAGGAAGAAAATGAAAACAAGCTGGACTTGGTTAAGGAGAGTGATGAATGCTACCAATTGCTAACGGATATTGATGAGGAACTGTTTGGAAAAATCTTAAAGACAGATCCACATGAAAAGGAGGAAATGGTGAAATCAATCACTTTGAGAGACCTACCTTAAGCGTGACCATTGAGGCATCCAGCTACAAGACATTAAAAAAAACAACCCATTTAATTTCTATTTGTTTTTCAATTACTTGTTGGTTTTTATTTTTCTTAGTGAACCTTAACTTAGTTTGTTTTCTTCTCATTGTGAGCACAGGCTTACTCTTCCGTCTCTTCTATTTATTTTCCTTGCAGCTATCTGAATTCTTCGATATAGTACATCGCGCTCCACACCAGATCAACATAGTGATCACCCCCAAATTCGTATCATATTTCTATCCCTTTCTTTGTTACTTGTTAGTTTAATTTCTTATAGTTTTAATGCATGTCCTTGTTTGTGTTAATTTTTGTCTTTTGTCTTTAAACCCTCTTTTACTGTTTTGGGTTA
>JANKOD010000001.1:5201820-5212850 GCA_026284645.1 Erythroxylum acuminatum
TTAATTAATTGCAATATAATTAATTAAAATATACTTCATTCATTAATTAAAATATTGTAATTAATTAAAATATAATTTATTTTGTAATTAATTAATTAAAATATAATTCATTCATTAATTAAAATACAATTCATTCTGTAATTAATTAATTACAATATTTTTTATAAACTAACTACTATCAATGGCAATGGTAATCATTCTTTCATTTTAACCAACCATCATAATTATAATGATTATATCCATTCCCATTCCTCACTATATTCATTCCTATTACTATTCCCATTATCTTATGTGAACCAAGCGCCCCCTAAGACTCCTCATCATTATTACTAGTGACATGGTTTGAGCCAAGTAATTGTTTGACCATTTTTTTTAAGTTCATTGACTTCTTTTACATTACGATCTAACTTCTCTTCTATACATTGTAACTTAGTCTTTAGTGACTGGTTCTCTTCTTGAAGCGCTGTGACATATACTGGTCGTGATGAAGATGCACCAACAGGCTTAGGGTCATACCTAAAACCTTTGATATATCAAGATCTTGTACTAAGGACATTGTTGCAAATGATATTGGGCTGATTCCCTGAGGTAATGATGTCTGCAACAACTCCTGCATTTTATCTTACAATTTAAAGTACAAAATCGAGTTAAGTAAAAAATAATTACTTAGTACAAAATTGAGTTATCTTACTGGATTAACTTCCGGTCTGATTTTAAAAACATTGGAAAAACTTTTAACAAATCAAATTTCAATGAAAAAAAAGGCGTTAGAAGATGTGTTTTGCTCTTTTGAATTTCGACAATTACAAGCTTCCTTTTGTTAAAATAAACGAAAATAAAGGCTGAGCCATTATGTCTCCATTATTAAAATAAAAAATTTAAATTAACTGCACCAAATAAAAATTCGATTACTTGATAATCTCCGATTAAAATCTCTAGCCACAGATTAACATTTCTTCTTCTTTACGATAAGGAGTTATCCATCACCATCGCAAAGACTAATTGGACTAGTGAATTGAAAATGAATATAATTGTAACTCTGTCTAATTTTTCGAGTGGGTTGAAAAAAGGAAGTGTTATAATCCTAATTATTTAAGAATGTGATACATCACTTAGTTATGGTGTTCTCAATTTTAAAAGGATTTAAGTATTTTTATTAAAATTTTTAAATTCAACTATTTCCCTTTTAATTGATATATATTTTTATTCTTCTTATTACACTAAATTTTCTAACAGGGCAGGGCACTTTAATTTTTTTAATTAAGTTACGTTCTTCGATTTCTAATTTATTATTAATAAGTATTCTTATCAATATTTTAAATTAATTCTCTCACAATATCAAATGTATTATTAATAAGTATTCTTATTTTAATTTAAAGAGCTTAATTAAAAAATTATTAGAAATGACGCCATTTAATTGAAAATTTGTCAAAATTTGTTTAGTTATCATCGTCCTGACACGATAAAGCAATTGCATTTCTTTTAATAAAGTTTATTGAAGGGATTTGATTAGAAAATCTGTGTGTTGAAGGATATATTTAATTGAAAAAAATATACAAGTACTCATTTAAGTATAATATGAAGATGAAATACCTTTTAAAGTGATATTTTAGTTTGGACATTCACTTAAATAAGGAATCCATATCCTCTTTTCCTAAGCAGTAGGAAGAAGAAACCAACTTGCCTCTAATTCACCTAAATAGGGTAGGGTGACCCAATAACAGCGTCTTGACTTAAAGGACCTCTTCCCTGGCCATTTGATGGTTGACTGACCCATTCAATTATAACCATGACTGATTCCAATCTCAAACATCTTATAGTTTAAATGACTTCTTTATAAGTAATCTATACTCGGTCAAGGTAAAATGCGCTTCTATTATATTACCATGCTATTACATGGTGCCCTGCCTATTCTCTGGATCGATTCTTTGTTACCTAATATTCTGTCATTATAGAGAAGTCGCCACGCGTTCTTTTGTTCTTAATATTGAATTATTCCATAACCTCTGGCGATTATCTATTGTATTGCCCCTACCCCTACCATGTGAAACTTTTAAAAGCCCTCTCCAATATTAATATTAAAAGGACAGCTGCACGTTACGAATCAAAGTTTGTGTCCTCGTTAGTTACCTAGCATGTATACATAGCACGTAGACGTAGTAAGTACCCTTAATTGTTTTCGATGTTGATCTTAATATGTTCCTAACTACTGTCAATTCGCATTTACTCAATTTCCAGAAGTAATATAGATAAGTGAAGGAAGGAGGAGCTTAATTATTAGATATGACTTGTAATCGAATAGCAACAACTATTTCCAAAATACCAGCATCGATGTGGCATGGAAGGAGTAGAAAAATTACAAGGACCGGTGACCGGGCACAGCGGAGAAAAATGGGACGCTAGATCCAACCCAGAATGCCACGTGTCCAGAGGACAACAATGTTGTACCCATTTTTTAACGTTCAAATCAGCACGTTGAATTTTGGTAAATTACGTGGAATTAAATGATGATTATTGCTAATTTATTGTATTGTTTGGTAATAATCTCCACAAACTTGGCGGAGACAAAATCGAGAGATACACGACACAGTTGTCTTGTCTTGAGCCGGTCAGGTCAAGAGACGCGTAGGCGTAGGGCAGAGACAACGCAGTCATTTACCAAGTTACCCATGGACGAGTCTTCCAACGAGCAAATAAATAGGGACGTTATAGTCAAATAAAAATAAGGATTTTTTGAAGGCTTATTTTATGTTGTTATATATATATTGGAGATGTTTAGTGGGTTTCTCTTCCGTTGTAAAAAACGAGTGCTTTGTTCCCAACTGCCCCCCACTTACAGAGAGGCCACATACTACTCCTTGTTTTATCGTTTTCGTGTTTCCATCTCTCTGTAGAGATAGAGAGAGAGACTGACAGAGCCGTTGTTGAGTTTTAGTTTATTCAATTATTATAAGCTTTGAAAGATCGTTATTTTGGAGATTCCTGAGGGAACCCTCTGTGGCAAACCCGCCGTTGGTTTATAAAGAAAGCAATCTTTTTTTTTTAGATAGTGAAAAGGGGTGGTGGAGAGAAGAGGGAACGGCTACTTCTTGCGTGTTCTGCTGCTGATAAATACGGGAGATCGAGGACGCTTGACGCCGGAAGAGACTGCACTGTTTTGCAAATTCGCCACCGGGTTTCGAGGTGGCATTACTTTGTTGGGTGGCGTGAGCGTAGTGGATGTTTTGGACGTTTTTGTGAAGAGAGTTGATATATTTGAATTGGGGAGGGGGTTTTGAGATTGGTGGGATTTGATTCTCATTATCAGGGATTTCAACGAACAAGAATGTCGTGGATGATGGGTGAAAGTGGGAGCCATTACTGCTCAAAGAAGACTGATGATATCTGTGGAGAGCTTTGTGGCCAGGTACTTGTTTCCTTTAAAATAATGTTAATTTTTTGTTTGTTGTCGAATTTGTGGGATTTTGGGACCAATTGATCTGTCTGGTGGGTGATTGTGATTTGTAATTTATTTGCATTATCTAAATCTGGTTTCTCTAAAGTTTGGATCTTTGAATTTCCATATGAAGGGGGATGTTTCATGTGCTTGTCTACAAAGATCTCTGATTATAATCCCTGCCGTTTAAACTCGGTCCAATATCGATTTTGATTTTAAGTAGTTGCAATTTTGGTGCTATGCTTGTGAATTCATGGACTTAGATTTATGTTCAACAAACTGTATTACCGAAATTCTTGATTTTGTGGATTGTAAATTGCTTTTACATTTTTTGCGTCTTACTGCTGGAGCCATTGGTCATAGATATCGTTGTTTTCTGGGGTTTATGGGGCAACTGTAAAAGGTTAATGAAAATGATGAAAAATTCATTTTAAAGAAACCACCTCTAGATGAACATTCTTTATAAAAGAGGTTTCGTTATAAACCTCCTTTCGATATAAAAGAGGTTTCGTAAGTGGGTTCACATCACTTATATAACATGATTATCTGAGGTTGGCATATGGAATCTAGTTAATTACATGTACAAGTATCATGAATCGAGTTTGTCTCATTCGTTTCCTTTCATGCTTACAATTTTGACTTAGACTGGGGATTTTCCAATCATGCAGGATTCGGGCCGAGTTTTGAGCATGTCCAGAATTCGCTGTATTCTCCGTGGTGTTGATTTGAAGACCTATTTGTTTCTTTTTATACTGGTGCCAACTTGTGTGTATGGTATATACGTGCATGGCCAAAAGATCTCATACTTCCTGAGGCCACTGTGGGAATCACCACCTAAACGTTTCAATGAAATCCCCCATTACTATCACGAGAACGTTTCTATGGAGAATCTGTGCAAGCTCCATGGTTGGGGAATTCGTGAGTTCCCAAGACGTGTTTATGATGCAGTGTTGTTCAGCAATGAGGTGGACATTCTTACCATCCGATGGAAAGAATTGTATCCATATATAACACAGTTTATTCTCCTTGAGTCTAATTCGACATTTACTGGGACTCCGAAGCCTCTCTATTTTGCCAACTCCCGAGATAAGTTCAAATTTGTTGAACCTAGATTAACTTACGGAACCATTGGGGGCAGGTTTAAGAGAGGAGAGAACCCATTTATTGAGGAAGCTTATCAAAGAGTTGCTTTAGATCAGCTTATAAAAGTGGCTGGGATTTCTGATGATGACTTGTTGATTATGTCAGATGTTGATGAGATACCAAGCAGACATACTATTAACCTCTTGAGGTGGTGTGATGGCATACCTGATATCCTTCATCTCCGCCTCAAGAATTATCTCTATTCCTTGGAGTTTCTTGTGGATAGTAACAGCTGGAGAGCTTCAATTCACAGGTATCAGACAGGGAAGACACGATATGCACATTATCGCCAAGGAGACACCATCTTGGCAGATGCAGGGTGGCACTGCAGCTTTTGTTTCCGTCGTATAAGTGAGTTCATATTCAAGATGAAGGCTTACAGCCATCATGACAGAGTTAGGTTTAAACGTTTCCTGAATCCTGAAAGGGTCCAGAGACTGATATGCAAAGGTGCTGATCTGTTTGATATGCTTCCAGAGGAGTACACATTTAAGGAAATCATCGGGAAAATGGGACCAATTCCTCATTCCTATTCAGCGGTTCATCTTCCATCCTATCTTTTAGAGAATGCTGATAAATATAAGTTTCTCTTACCTGGGAACTGCTTGAGAGAAAGTGGGTAATTTTCATTAAGGCTAGGAGGAGCTGCAGCCTGAGCGACTCTGTACTGTGAGGGGTCCAACAGAACATCTGAGGTGATCTGCCACCAATGTCGTCATGCTGCTATATGTCCACCTAGGTTTGGAAGACATATCCGGAGAGTGGGGCAAATGCTTTCATAACTACTGTCAGATTATGTACATAGCTTCTTTGGTTTGATTTTTATTCAAATTGGGGCATGTCCATCCGACTGGGGAAAGACCACCATTATCTAGCACTGATGCGACTACATGGTTCTCCGCATACTCTAAAATGTAGTCTGAGGTTCAGCGAATTCCCTTTCTGGGAAGTTTTGTTCCGAGACATTGTACTCAATATCCTAACTCCATGATCGATAGCATTCTGATTTTCCTATATGATTTTTTTTAGGGCGTGAATGCTTTATCAAAATTGATGCAAAAGGACTCCCTTTGCATGAAAGATTGACGGGTAAGGACAAAAATCACCTCATTAGTGAGAGAAATTAAAAAAAAAAACCAACAGAAACTTCTTTGCGGCAAATATTGTACACGTGGGCCAATAAAATTTAAGTGATGTGGAATCCAAATTTAATTTAATTCAAAACTTGCCTTTTACCCTGTTAATCTTTTAAACTGGAGCTAAATCAACCTAAAAAATTTTCAAATGTATTTTTAATCTAATTTCTTCAAATCTTCACACTTTTGTCCTCGTATTGTAGTTGTTAGAAGAGGGAGCAGAAGAAGAGCTCCTTCTTCAATTAAGCGCTGTAAGCAACCAAGTAAGAGAAGCCACAGAGGAAGCAACATAACCAAGTAGAAGAAGCCTAAGGAAGCAACTATTTGAGCCCTAATTTGGAGATAACGGAATCATGTAGGCATTGACAAGCCTTGACCAATGTTTGATTTGCAAAACAACAAAACAAGATAAAGACTTACAAGAAGGTAAGGAAGAAAAGGGGCAATATAGCATTAACATGCATTGGTGTACAGTGGCAGAAATTTTTTACGAGACACAAGATTCGAATATGAGATCAAAAGAAGGCTTGAGATGGACAATTGGTAGAAGGTTAGCTGAATCATACACATGACGAGAATATGCGAGAGTTCCGAGGTAACTTAGCGAGTAGATCAAGCATGGTGCGAATTTTGGGAGAGTTTCGAACCTTGTACGAGCTGACTTGGCTAAGATTAGGTTTTTAAAGGACCAAGGACTTAGTGTGTGCTCAAATGGACGAGCTATGACTAATGAAGTTGGCATGGGAAAGGATTGGACAGATTAGCGTGTTATTAGCTTATCCTCAACGAATAGAGATGAGAAGATCTTGGATGATGTGACAGATAAGATCATAGTGGATGAACATCAGCTCTAAGAGATAGAGATCATATGGAAGGATCATTTGAAGATAGAGGAGATCTTCGTGGATATGGATAAATCATTCCTAGGTAAAAGTTATCTTTTATCATGCTAGTTGTGATGTAACTCAATCCTATTAGATAGAGCCCTAATTGGATGAGGATGCCATTCTATTGATTAGTGTGATGTAATGTGATAAAGATAAGATGTGATCTTAGCTAGTAAAGTTATATTAGGATTCTAACTTGGTCATCTGGAGGTGCATATAAATAACTTATTTGAACCTCGCTCTTCTTAGACACGCAGAGAGAGGGAGATTGAGAGAGCATCCTTTATATACTTTGAGGGAAGTAATAAAGGTTGACGTTTATCATATCTCTTTCTTTTTTTATTGTTGCCATGAATATTTAGTTCTTTTGTAGTTTTCTTGCAAAGGTGTGAGAGTAAAATATTGTGAGGGTCGTGAGGTATTCGAGAACAAGTAGGTTAGTCAATGACCACGAGAAAAGGCTGAATCTTACTTTAATAAGCCTAAATGAAATTATCGTGCAAAGAGATTGACGCAAATAGTAGATAAGTTGGTGCTTAAAGGAAAACCTTTGTAATAACTCGTATCGGAGCCAAGTTTTGATATGGTGGGAGGCAATAATTTGACAGAGCATGTCAACCGATTGGAGGCACTCATTGGTCTGATTCCTCAAGGGAAGAAAGAGGTGACGTTTTACAATACTCAATTTGAGATGTTAAAGGCATGAATCCAATAGTTGGAACATCAAATAGCGAAGTTGATGAAGGCATAAGAGGACTCCAGATTTGAGATCATAATCCTAAGGAGTGCCAATGCAACGCAAGATGTTTTAAGTGTTGAAAGTACTTTGGTGAAGGTGCGACAACCACAAGTTTTCGATAGCAAGCGGAGTACCAAGGAACTAAAAAATTTCTTGTGGGACATGGAGCAGTATTTTACAGTGGTAAAGGTGGCTGATTTGAAGAAGGTGTTGATCACAACGATGTATTTAACGGAGGATGTAAAGTTATGATGGAGAACGAGAACCTCCAAAGAAATTAGTACGGGTAGAGCTCCCATCAACACTTGGGAGAAGATGAAGGAGCTAACATATCACCACAATAACACTTTATGACTCGTGAGGGAAGCTTTGAAGAGGTTGAAGCAAGATGACTCGGTGCGGGAATATCCTTAATGTTTTCGGAGGAGGATAAGTTGTTCAACTTCATAAGCAGCTTTTAGGGTTGGGTACAAATGGAGCTTTGAAGGTAGAATGTGAAAGACTTTCCAACCGTAATGACGGCTACGAATACCTTGGTGGATCTTCAAATGCCACCACCAATTCAAACTAGCTACGAGGGCAAGAAGAATGATGGGACACAGAATGGCTCGGAGAAAGGCAAGGAGAAGGTAAGTTAATCTTCTTAAGGTAAGTCTAAGAAACAATCAAAATGGGATATTGCTTGTTTCATTTGTGAAGGGTCGAACTTTGCTCATGAATGCCAAAGATGAAAGGTGGGTGAGGAGCAAGTAAATACCATGGTCGCGAAGGATCAAAGAGAAGGAGAGGAGGGCATGAGGAAAGAAATCTACCTTGGTAGTTATGTTATGTTGGGCGCAATAAACCTTGTGAAGGATTGTTCAAATAAAAGCAAGGAAAAACCTGATGGAGATGGAATATGGTACATGAGAAATGTGCCAATGATAAAGAAAGCTTTGAGGAAACCATAACTAGAAGAGTGTCCATAGGCTATTTGGACAAGGGCATCAAGTTTTTTTGGTGGGGGTAGTTTGTTAGACCCCTAAGTCTGAGATAGCAAAATCGTGCGAGCATTGGCAAGCCTTGGCCAATGTTCGATTCGTAGAGCAACAAAACAAGGCAAAGACTTACGAGGAGGCAAGGAAGAAAAGGGACGATGTCAAACATTAGTGTACATTAGTAGAAATCTTCAACGAGATACAAGATTCAAATGTGAGACCAAATGAAGGCTTGAGATGGACATCAGGTGTAAGGTTAACTTGATCAAACGCATGACGGGAATATGCGAGAGTTCCAATGTAACTTAGCAAGTAGATCAAGCATGGTTTGAGTTTTGGCAGAATTTTGGACCTTGTACGAGTTGACTTGGCTAAGGCTAGGTTCTTAAAGGACTAAGGACTTAGTGTGTGCTCAAATGGACGAACCATGACTAATGGAGTTAGCATGGGATAGTATTGGATGGATCAGTGTGCTATTAGCTTGGATGATGGATCAGTGTGCTATTAGCTTGGATGACTCATCATCAACGGATAGAGATGAGGAGATCTTGGACGATTTGGCGGATAAGATCATAGTGGATGAACATTAGCTCTAAGAGATAAAGATCATATAGAAGGGTCATTTAAAGATAGAGGAGATCTTCATGGATATGGATAGATTGTTCCTAAGTAGATGTTATCTTTTATCTTACTAGTTGTGACGTAACTCAATCCTATTAGATAGAGTCCTAATTGGATAAGGATGTCATTCTATTGATTAGTGTGATGTAATTTGATGAAGATAAGATATGATCTTAGCTAGTAGAGTTCTATTAGGATTCTAACTTGGTCAACTAGAGACGTCTATAAATAACTCATTTGAGCCTTGCTTTTCTTAGACACACAGAGAGAGGGAGACTGAGAGAGCATCCTTTGTATACTTTGAGGGAAGTAATAAAGGTTGGTGTTTGTCGTATCTCTTTCTTGTTCTTATTATTGCCATGAATATTTAGTTTTTTCGTAGTTTTCTTGCAAAGGTGTGAGAGTGAAATATTGTGAGAGTTGTGAGGCGTTCGAGAACAAGTAGGTTGGTCAACGGTCACAAGGAAAGGCTAAATCTTGCTTAAATGAACCTAAGTAAGATTATCGTGTAAAGGGGTTAGCGTAACTAACAGATGGTAGTGCATCATAACAATAAACAAAATAAGCTAAACTACTATTATAGCAGTAGTGAGTCTAGGTTGATCCCATAAAGATTGTGTGTAAAGTTGTTGAAATGAAATTAATTAGTGTTTAGGTTTTTGAGAGTTATTGGCCTTAAAAAAAAGAAAATAAAATAAAGCTAAAATAACTAACAAAAGCAATTTAAAGAAAACATGTAAAAAATGATGAAAGTGGGAAATTCGGTAGGGACTCGATTCTTTAGTTCAATCTCAGCCTACACCTTAATTAAACATATTTCAATAATTTGTTGTTTTCAAACTTCTCCCAGAAACTATTAATCGTGGGTTAATAATTAACCCAAATTTTTCATTAAGTATTGTTTAATAAAGGTATAATCGTTAATTAAACCAAACTACCAAATAACCTAGGATACGATATTTAGATTCAATGAGTAGTAGCATTACAATTTAGAAAAATCGATTAATCAAGGCAATAACTACATACGATGTGTCATTTAACTTAGGTTATGTGTTCCCTAATGATTACGAACCATTAGTCGCGACAAATGAATTTCAACATAACAATTAAAGATTTCATTAAATATTCTAACAATGGGTTTATAATAAAACGATCCAATAAACACATTAAAATCATCTTTTCACAATACCCAAATTCATATACATTGGATAACATAATCAATTTCTAAAGAAAGAAAGAAAACAACAAATACAAAGAGAAATACACTTAATCGGGTTGTCGGCGTCGATATCTCCGTTGAACCGGTGTCAAAAAAGTTACCCCTCCATGTGTCTCTCACAATTGAGAGCTTCCATAACCCTCTTCGTGTTCTCCCAAGAGCACCTTTGGTTCAGCGCCCAAACGAAGACATTTTATTCTTTCATCAAAAGCCTCACCATCACATTTCTTTCTCTTATATTGAAAACATTAAGGTTCTAAAGTTTGGTGAGGTTTCCCTCTCACACTCTCGATTCTTCTCTAGCTACTTTTGCG
This sequence comes from Erythroxylum acuminatum, assembly GCA_026284645.1. Classification (NCBI taxonomy): domain Eukaryota; kingdom Viridiplantae; phylum Streptophyta; class Magnoliopsida; order Malpighiales; family Erythroxylaceae; genus Erythroxylum; species Erythroxylum acuminatum. The sequence goes on from JANKOD010000001.1 coordinate 5,212,293, forward strand.
TTTTTACCCCAACGTTTACATTCATGTTTAGGCCCAATGTATGCGTTTCATGGTTTTTTCCAACTATTGCATGAATCACAAACGTTGCTTATGTTTTGTCCTCCTTGCTTTATACCTTAAACGCTTGGCAACTGTCACACACCTCCACCTTTATTCTCCTTTTGGCAGTCGTCCCTCACACATGTATTGAATATATAGCTGGGTTTTACAAAATGGACAACTGGTGTGTGTGGTGTCTCACTCAAGCGAGACACCATGCAGTACCATGCAAAGCCGTTTTGCTCCTTCCCAGCTATTGGCATTTTCTTCATCAACTATTGTCGTTTTGGTCTTCCTTGCTTCCCATCTGTGCTACGTTTTTCTCCTTCCCATCTGCGCTTCTAGGCGATCGAGCCTTACTGCCATTTGACCCAGTTGGTGTTCCATCTTTTGTTGGTTTTGTCGGAATTCTTGCATTTCCTGCTGCATATCCTGTTGAAATTGCTGCATATCCTGTATAAATTGTAAATTGTTAGCAGCCATAGTATTAACCACTTCTTCTAAATATGCAAGTGAATT
>JANKOD010000001.1:5217530-5229627 GCA_026284645.1 Erythroxylum acuminatum
TATCACTATCTTGTTCATGTTTATTATTATCCTTATACCATATCATGTATAGATTGGCATGATGATTTGGATATATTATTTCCGCTACAAATAAGATTTCTAAAAAGTTTTGAAATCTACCAGTTCTCCAAATATAACATGCTTTCTTTTTCCGATCCATCTTAAGCATCCAAGATGTATTTTTTATTCCATGTACATATGCTTTGATGCTTATAAGAAAGATTTTTTGGATAGTTGTAGGCTTGTTCTCTATTTTGATGATTGTCACTTAAAGGGTAAACGTGGAAGGCAATTGTTATCAATAATTGATTTAGATGTAAATAAAACTATATTTCTAATCATATGGATTATAGTTAGATTTGAGAATCAATTGTTGTGGAAATAGTTTTTTGAATGTTTACAAGAAGATATTAAAAACTACAAGGATCATAATCGGGTTTTCATTTCTAATTAAGAGAAGGTAAAATTGTGTTACTGGGCCTTTATTTCATTTTATAAACAAATTTTTATAGTTATATACATTCATTTATAGTATATTAACATTTCATGTGGTTTCTTTGTAATAAGGTTTGGAGCATGTCTTTAATGTTAAAATGGCTAGCTTCAAACATAGATATTATGTTAGACATATCTATGAAAACCTTCAAACCAAATTTAAGACAACAAAAGTTATGAAGAATTTAGTGTAGAATATGACTAAATCATATTCTTTCAATGAATATGATTATTTTATTTAAAAGCACTTAAATATATATGATTGTTAAAGTTATGAAGCAATTACCTTTGAGTTTTTACTTTCAACATATACATGAAACAATTTGATGGTAATGAAAAATTGATCTATGATTAGTTAGATAAAATACTAACTAACAAGTGGTGTAAGTATAATCATAGTGTTGAACTCAAATGTGACATGTTATTGAACAACTCTTATGAAAGCTTTAACACTTACATCAAGGAGGCTAGGGGCAAGCCAAATATCACGATCCCTGAGATGATTAAAAGATCAATGATGAAGTGATTTAATAAAGAAACGAAGGGGATGGAGAGTTCTAATAGATTCACTTGTCCTAAGATTCAGAAAACCTTAAAGAAGTATAAATAGCTTGCCAACAATTAAATGCCATAATTTAGTGGTGGGAGACTATTTGAAGTGGAGCATACAAATTTTTAATAACATTGAATGAAATTCCTTATCAATATGCTTATACTACAATTAGACACAATGGTGACAAACCAAAAGAAAATATGGAGTTCTTTATAACAAAGAAAATTTTAAATGTGTTTATGCAAGTCAAAATTTTCTAATTCTTAGTGAAGACTTGTGTCCAGACCTGAGAAAAAATTATGGTTATGAAATCCTTCCATAATAATACAAGAGAATGTCAAGAAGACCCAAAAAAGGAAGGACCAAAGATTTTGAAAAGCACCATGTCCCTTATAAAGCTACTCAAAAAGGACTTCAGATGTCTTATAAAACGTACGAGCAATATGATCACAATGCAAGAACATATTCCAAGAAAATACATGAATAATGTCTAAGAAAATTAAGGTAACCAATTGATATAAGAACCAACATATAGGCAAAAGAAAAGAAGGACATACTAACTATTTTTATTTGTATATGTTGCATATTGTGGATAGCTATTTTTTGTATATAGTACACATTGTGGATAACTACAATTGAATATGGTGTATATTACAAAGAGTTACTCTTGAATATGGTGTACATTCTAGATAACTACTGTTGTATATGTGCATATTATTGATATCAATTTTTATATATGGTACCATTTTGGATCATCAATTATGGTTTTCATATACACTCTCTTTTTTATTATTAATTATGTTTGTAGTTCAGTTTTATTGAAATTTCATAGTCATCTTTGAGTGTATATGAATTTTGCTTTTTATATATATCGTACTCTCAAAATTATGAATTCATCCTAAGATTTACTAAAATTTCATATATGATTTTTATATATGTTGTATATGAATTATTTGATTACAGAAGCATTGATTTTACGTGAAAGCAAATTAGCATTCTAAAATAAAAGGAATAAGCTGAAAAGATTCAAATAAGATGATACACATTCATTAATACGGTAAATATTTGAATATAGCACTATCTAAAATTACCCATATAATTTGACCATAAAGTGTTGTCGAGTCTAGAGTTTATCAAACATAGACAAACATCAGAATATCAATTCTGGAGTACATGCATTTTTTATAAGTAATTATTAAATAGCACTTGATGGCGACAATAAAAATGATCCAACTACAAATCAACAGCCTCCACAATAATAAACAGGCTTCTTATTTCTTTAGTTTGTCATTGACCTCTCGAAACTTATTTATGACATTTAAACTTCTACTTGTTAATTTTTCGTCATGCCACACAAAGTAATCACATTTTTGTTTTCTCTTCAGATAATATGTAAAAGAGAATTTAATAACTCACCATGATATAATCCAATTCAATAAAGTAAATTTTTATTTAAAATTTACCCTAAATTGAGCATATCCATAAAATCGCCTTTTTGGGTTAAACTTAATCTAAGAATTTCTCATAGGTGTTATTAATCCGCATTTATGATAATGTAAGTGGTTTTTAATCTTATTGACTATATTAATAGACGAATTTATAGTCTTCATTTCCTTAACTGAGAAAATAAGTGAACACAATAACTAAAAACTAACCTTAAAAGTAGACATAAGAACTACATCAAAATGCACACTAAGATCAAATTTCCTCCTTCATTAGCAATCAAAATTTTGCACTCATGCATATAAAACAACTTTATAGTTTGAAATGACAAGCAACCTTATCCAATATAAACGCTTAGAACTTAGAAAAGAAACTAGAAAAGCAAGCCATCTATAATAGAAATAAGGCCTAGATTTTCTATTCAAAGTTGGAATATCACTCATTTAGGTGCTGCCAAACTTCCATAACACATAAATTATTAAGGGAGTAAATGAATTTTTTAATATTTAAAGTAGGAATTTATATGAATCTAATGATTATATTTTGAAAATGTAGCACGAAAAGTTGTGTGTAAACAGTTAGTAGATTTTCTACTATTATGTTTACAATGGCGAGCACTGAGTAATTCGTATGGGTAAACAACAGTCTTTTAGTAAATGATGCAACAAACATGGTGCTCATCAACCATAAAAGTTGAATCAAAATCAATAGACATTCGAAAAGTTAAACCATATCCAATATGGCATACACCAACCATAAAGGTAACATTCTAAAACTATATCCTAAAACCTGAATGAGAACCTTTTCCATTTAAACTAACACTATTACTAGCAAAGCCAAACTAAGATACGAGTATAACAATAGGAAGCTAATCATTCTCATAGGTTAACTATATACTTTACAATTACAAACAAGCATTAACCAACATTAATGATGCAAAAGTAGATCGATAAGAAACTGAAAAATAAATCTCAAGCCAATCAACTTATGTAATAAGAATTCTAGACTATCGCATATCAGTAGTGCTATGTCAATTGGAGCTTTGATTGCCCATTCTCATAGGTAGCCAATTCGACATTGTCCACTTTCCAACAATATCTTACATTACTTAATTTTACATACTTTTCATCCATGCAATAGATTAACGGAGATGATGATGAAGAGATTTGGAAAAATTAGGTTATATCGATGGTTTCCTCTATGGCTTCTCTTGCTTAATTAATTTAACTGAAAACTAAATTCTTATTCTCGCCCCTATCTCGTGCTTAATCATTAACAATTGCACAATGTGAGGAGGACGAAGATGAAGAAGAGGCTTGAGAAAATTAGGTTAAACAAATCTGAGAATTTTTTAAGTTGGTTGGATCGAGCTTGAAGGGTTAACAAGGTGAGGGCTGTCCAAGTGTACAAGGTGAGGGCTAAGTCCATGCAATAGATTAAATTTTTAACGAATAAAGTTTAAGGGATTTTTAAAAAGTTTTCTAAGAGTAGTCTTTGTGTTTTATTCTAGGATTGACTGTTTTGATTAAGCCGGGAAGATGCTCCATGGTTCACTGGCTATGGAGCTGGTGGCAGGTGCCAAGTTATTTTCTCTTCTTCTTCGGCCCTACATGACTTAAATTTGTGCTACCTAAGTGTGCCTTTGACAAGTGGCTGGGATTAAAATGATGTCGAATGTCGATCCATGACGTGACATTTACGTGAAGAATGGACTTCCGGAGGGAATGGATACCTCGAACCAGATACCACAAGTATTCGCTTTATGTTCAGGGGATAAATCCTGCTCCTGTTTTCTGTCCTTTTCCTTTAATACTTGGAATAAGAACAAAAGGACATGAAATTAATAGTTGAACTATAGAAACTTCCTGGTGTTTGTAGTTAGTACCTTTAGGCATTTACCTATTCACTTGGAGCAATAATAGGACATGAAACAGTTGACAGCTTGTTTCTGTACGTAGCTTACCCTTACGCATTTTATCTATATAATAAGCGCAGGTTTTGTGTTTGTTTTATTCTTGTGCTCCCTGGAAAAAGAAGAAAATCATGTTAGTCGGTTGGTTAATGGATATCGAGTACAGAAATAGACATTAATATAATCCATTATTTAATAAAGTCGATCTTAAAATTAAAACCTCTTTTTAAGGCTAGATTACTGTCTACTCAGCAGGGAACAAGGTAGTCAAAACAGCATGAATGAAAAATGGTTTGCAGTAAAAAAAAAAGGGTAACGTGGGATAATTTGAAAATATGAAAGTGATACGAGCGTTCATCTAGTTATCTTATATTAGTCCTGAAGCCTTTAAATTTGACATCTGGGTTTGCAAAAATCTCAATCTCAGTCTTCTTGTCAGTCAGAAAGAGAGATTTCCATCATTCGAAGAGACAAGGAATTCTGCCAGTTGCTTAAAACAAACGAGATTGTTAGAGCAGAAGCTCAGGTAGGCCTCAAAACATCAGAACCTGATCCACCAGAATAGCCAGAGGAGTCCGAACGCAAACCAGCAAAAGAAGCCTACTTTTAGCGCAGAGGCTATCAATTATTGCTCTGGAAAATGCACAGCAGTGCTATAGCTCATGATGAATTTGAAGTTGGAAAGGTCATGAGGTCCAGATTCTAGCATAGGTTATTTGGTTCGAGGACAAGGCACTTGATCACAGATGTTAGGATACTCATGGTGGTCTTTATTGGCAGGACCCAGAGTTTGACGATGGTTCAGATTGGAATAAATGTATTAACATAATCTTTGGAAGTCAACTTCATTTTTTCCTAATCATGTACATTAATACCATATAATTATTTAGTTGATTTGTTTCTTTAGTTGAGTCATTTAAAGTGTATAAATAGATGGATGTACATAACATTCAACACACAAATACAGAAAACATTTTTTCTTTGTTCTTTATTTCTACATGATATCAGAGCCTCCTTTGTAATAAAAGGAGTCAAAATTCTGAAGCTTTCTTCATTCTTTCCCATAGCATTTTGTTTTCATATTAATTTTTCATATACCCAATTGTTCCTCTTTTTGAAAAGATTACAACGGTGCAAAAATCATTTCCAAAAGCCTATCCACACATTGTCTTGCATCAACAAAAGTTACTGGACTCTGAGATCCTAATTGTTGGTGTTTGAAGGAAGAAGATCTAAAGGACGTCGTTTAACTTCTAAGAAAATGATGTTATTTAGTCATGAAAGGGTTAGAAATTAAGGGATTCACGTCTGCTGCCATGTCATCCAACATCCTAGTCATCGCCACGCCATCTGCCACATCATTTATTCATTATCAACCACGTTATTGTCATCTCAGCAAATATTTACACATTAGTTTCCATGTGTTGATTTTTTTCACGTGTATTCCCTTCCTTAGTTCGATTCAGACCCACCAATTTGGTTAGGTTTAAAAAGAGTTGATTGATACTTTGACTGTCAAGTTTAGTATATTTTTATTCAGGTTCTCTACAAATCAGACCGATTCTTAAAGTTCTTTGACGTTCTAAATCCAATTATAAGGTCAAAATAATCAAATTCTATATCCATAAATAAGTTTTCTCTTATTTTATTGTCTTCTTTCACTATAGATGCCTATAAACTTCCCAATACATTCCTAATCCTATTAGTATCATTTTGATGATTTCAATTATGATCTTTAGGCTAAGGAAATGTGTAGCTTTCCTAAGGCAAGACTCCTTTGGTGTATTATTACTGGAGAAATACCTAAATTCATTCCAAAGAAAGACAAAGACATTGTTGTATTTACCAAACGATTGATGCCATGTGATTGAATGAACCATCAAATCTTAACATGGTTTTGAAATACATGTGTCAAAGCCATCAAACTTGACTTTAAATGTTTTGACACAACCTATGAGGTATGGAACTTTCTAAAAAAACTTTTATTTTGTATTTGATGATATCCACCAATTTCAGTTGTATAGGAGACTTCATTGCATGTAATAACAACCTAAACAAACAATATAAAGTTATGTGTCTGAATTACAAAAACTTTGGGATCAACTACCACTTGGCGATCCTGCCTGACCTAGTCCGAATGTTGCTGTGATCTACACAAATCTTTGAGATTGTCAACATATATGACATTTACTGATGACTCTCAAGGATGAATTTTAACCCATTTACAACTCTCTTGTTTATAGAGGAACTCTACTCAATATCGACACTGTCATTAAGAGCTCATTTTAAAGGAAAGTTGCCTCAGTATGCTTTGTATAGAAAAGTTTTTCCCATTTACTGATATTATTCTTGCACTCATACCTCTTCTCAAACTTCTCACAACTCAAGTAAGAAGTTCTATAAAGGATCTTGCAGCTACTGCACGAAGCCGGACATCACATCTTTGAATGTAGAAAATGACCTAAATAGAACTTTAGACAAGGTAATTCTTCCAAGTCTCTTTAACCTGCTTCCACTGCTGTTACCACTGTGGGGCCAATATAAGCACCTTTCCCAAATTCTCTTTAAAGGACCTCCATGCCCTTCTTCAACAACTTCAACCAAATTTTGGTACAATCTCCTCCTTTATCTTATTTGTCACATTAAGTACTTGAAATTCCTAGTGTCTCGATTCTACCTATTGCAATCATATGACCTCTAATTATTTCATTCTTGAATCTTTAACAATACCATCAATTTCAGACATTTTTCACGCTACTAATAATTTTACTATGCATGTACACATATAGATCCATATAGGTACTATTCACATATGCAAATTACATTTACGTAAAACCTTTCTTGTTCCTAAGCTTTCATTAAATCTTATTTCTATTGAACAATTATGTGAACTTGATGTTAACTTATCCTTTTTGAGTCATGGTTGCATTGTGCAAGATCCGGAGATGAACAAGATCCTTGAGAAAGGGTGTAAGGTTAGATGACTGTTTGAGCTTACTTTACTAAATCTTCCTTCAAAGCTTTTTGCTGGTTCTATCACTTTTGATACATAGAACTCTTACTTGAGTCATCTTTCTACCTCTAGATTAGGATCTTTAATCTCTAACGGTACTTTAGGTCATGTTAAGACTGAAAATTGTATCCCTTGTCAACTATCTAAAAGTCATACTTTACCTTTTTCTTTTAATGATTCTATCTCTTTAACACCTTTTGATCTAATTCATTTTGATATTTGAGATCCTAGACCTTATGAAACTATGGGTAACATGAAATATTATGCGATTGTTGTTGATGATTTTTCTCACTATACATTGATTTATTTAATATGACATAAATCTGAACGAGTATCCATTTACTCTCATTTTGCTGATATGATTCACATTCAATTCTGTGCAAGATTAAAGTATTTTGGACTAATAATGTCATGGAATACAAATATACAAAATTCATCAATTTCCTTAATCAATAAGGGACCATCATTTAAAGATCTTATCTAAACACGTCTCAACAAAATGGTCAGGCCGAATGCAGACATAAACATATTCTTTACACTGTTTGACCCTTTTTTATATCATCTTCTTGTCTTGAAACCTTTTGGGGAGAAGCAACCTTTACTGTTGTATATACTATTAATCACATTCCCTTTTCTATCATAGCTAATATCTCTCCCTATAACCGCTTATTTAATCGTGCTCCTAACTATCATTCTCTTAAAGTTTTTTGGATGTAGTGCTTTGTTAATAGAACCTCATAATCACACCAAACTCAAACCCAGAGCATGTTTATGTTGTTTTCTAGGTTATGATATAGAGCATAAAGGATATAAATGTTGAAATCCACTATCTCAAAGACCTTAAATCTCTCAACAGTTCACTTTTTGTGAACATAAAATGATTTCCACAATATCAAAATTTCAAGTCAACGAACCCTTATACAATTTTTTTGATCCTACAGTATCTTTGATTCCTGATATTTCCTCTATAGGCCTATTTTATAGCTCTATTAGCTCAAGGCAATCAACACTTGATTCGATTATATCTTCTCCTACTGCAAATCCCCCAATTTCACCAAATACCTTTTCCTCTTCTATTCATTCACCAGAATCTATCGAGTCCCAACAACCCCTCGTCGATCCTCTAGAGTAAGTCAACCATCTGTTTGTCTTAAGGACTTCCATGTTTATTCCACTATTGTCTCTCTAGATGAACTTCACACCTATACTTAGGAAATAGGTGACCTACTTTTAGATAAGTTTTTTATTAGTTGTAAATGGGTTTATAAAATCAATACTAGGGTTGATGGATTAGTCGAAAGATAAAAGACAATGTTGGTTGCAAAAGGGATTACTCAAGCATATGGAATTGACTACGAGGAGACCTTTTCCTCCATTCGATCACTTGACTTCAGTCCGCAGTCTTATTATAGTAGTAGTTAGTAAGCATTGCGAATTATTCCAGATGGATGTCAAGAATGCCTTTCTTAATGGTGATCTTCATGAAGATGTACATATGCAACCTCCATCTGCGTAAGCTCATCCACCTAATAAAGTTTTTTGTCTTCGTAAAGCCTTGTATTGTCTTAAATAGGCTCCCTGATCATGGTTTACTAAATTTAGTTAGATTATAAACCTTCTTGGCTTTACATCCAGCTTATATGATCATGCTTTATTTATTTGAAAATATATCAATATTGCACTCGTCTCTTTCTATATGTTGATGATATGATAATAATTGATGATAACACTCAGGGGATTGCTACTCTCAAATCTTGTCTTCGTCAATAAGTTGACATGAATGATTTAGGTTCCTTGAGCTATTTTTTAGGTCTTGAAATATCTTCTAATGATTTAAGCTACTACTTATCTCAAGTTGAGTGGGCTACTGATCTTATCTCTTGTGTTGGTCTTACTTACATTAAGATTACTAGCTCTCTACTCGATTATAATGATCATGTCTCTACCACTGATAGAACTCCTCTGAGTGATGGTAAACTTTATCGACAGCTAGTCTTATATACCTTACTATCACTAGTTTTGATATTGCTCATATTGTTAACATTGTTAGTCAATTCATGTCTGCACCTTCTACCACTCACTTTTTGTTATTCTTTGTATACTTCAGTATATTCGAGTCACCTTATTTCATGGGCATCACTTCAGTCATTCATCATCATTAGACTTATGTGCATACTTTGATAGCGACTGGGCTAGAGTCCTAACTGATCGTTAATTTACTACTGGCTACTATTTCTTTCTTGATACATCTCTTATTTCTTGGCACAGTAATAAGCAAACTATTGTCTCTCATTAAAGCACTGAAGTAGAATATCAAGTTGTTGTGGACACTACCTCTAAACTTTTAAGGTTACGGTGGTTACTTCAAGACATCGATGTCTCCTTTTCTTCAGCAATTTCTCTCTTTTGTGATAATCATAGTGCCATAAAAATTTCTCATAATGATGCCTCTCATTAATGAACTAAGCACATGGAGATATATTGTCATCTTCTGAATCATCACGTGCTTCAAGGAACTATACACCCTGTCTCAATCTCATCTTAAAAAGTTTTCAGGATCTTCTCTCCAAAATCAAGCTATTATCTTCACTACCACCTCGAATTTGAGAGGGGATATTAACGTAATCTTTGGAAGTCAAACATCAACATATATTTGTCCTTCATTTTCTCCTAGAAACATGTACATTAATACTATTTAATTATTTAGTTGATTTGTTTCTTTAGTTGGAGTCACCTAAAGTGTATGAATAGATGGATGTACATAACATTGAACACATACAGAAAGACATAAATAATTTTTTTCATTTTTTCTTTGTTCTTTTTTTCTACAAAATGCAAGACATATGAGTGGTTAACAAAGGGAGGTAACCAAAAGATATTCTAAGAGTTTCATACTATAGCAAATGCCTTTTATTATAGTTCTTCTTTATGTTTTTAGTAGGCTAAATTGAGTGAAATAATTCCATCAAAGTACTATACTTATCAGCTCTACTTTATATAACTAAATACAATACGCTATTATAAAGTTGACATCTATCTTATAATGTTGCCTTTAAAGTTTATAAGTTTTTCTTCAAATCAAAATGTCATTAATTCTTCTCATTTATATAATATTGACATATTTCTAAAACTTTGTCACCAAATTCTTAATAGGGGTTAATAGCAACGTTGCATAATGGACATATTACACATTTTCTAACTTTGAAAACTATTTTTAGACCTAACATATGATTAAGAAAATTTTGTTCATTAAAACATAGTATTAACTATACTAAACAAAGTTAGTTTCTACTCAAAATAAATAAATAAATACATATATACATACATACATATATATAAACAAGGAATAGGTTTATGTCATGGCAACCAAACAAGATTAGGGGCTAATTATATATTTGGTTACTCCTGGTATTTTATTCGAAATAATAGCCCTTATTACTATTATAAAAATTTACTCTAATCTCTCTAGTGGACTAAGATACTATTCAAAACTAGTTGACCTTGATTTTTACCATTAAATTAGTTAAACTTAAATTAGGTAGATAATAACTTTATCAATCACACTTCATATGTTATTTTAGATCTGTTAGGGATAACTCCTATCAAAGTTATCTCATATGATATTGTTAACCTTATCTCTAAATTCGTATCACCATGAATCTACTCATCCAATTTATACAAATTTAGTTACGTAGTACCATTATTATAAAATTTAGCGTTTTAAGGTGTCAGAGCTTTGGTGGTGTTTGCACTTGGAGCTAGAAACGCGACTCCTCCGGACGACGTTGTCTCCGTTGCTATCCTGCGCTTCACAGTGGGAAGAGCAACGTTGGAGAGCGAAGGCGGGTACGATGGGGAACTCGATGATTTGCAACAAACCAAGCCATCTTTAGTCTATGGCTTGGTCTTCTTTTAAAACCCCAAGTCTCTGTCCTCAGTTTCTGTACAAGTTATCGTCGGCTTTGGACATGTCCATCACATCATACGACCAACAACATGGTACAAAGTCGAGTTTAAGGACTGATGACGAGGTTATGGTGATCTACGAGGAGTGGCTAGCCAAGCATGGGAAAGCATACAACGGTTTGGGGGAAAAGGAGAGGAGGTTTCAGATTTTTAAGGACAACCTTAGATTCATCGATGAGCATAATTCCTAGAACCATACTTACAGGGTGAGGTTGAACCGGTTTGCTGACATCACTAATGAAGAGTACCGGGCTGTGTTCCTGGGTTCCCGATGCGAAAGTAAGAAGAGGTTGTCTAAGATAACCAGCAGATACGCGCCACGTGTTAGGGAGTCTTTGTTAGATTCCGTTGATTGGAGAAAGGAAGGAGTCGTTGCCTAGGTCAAGGACCAAGGGAGCTGTGGGGAGTTACTCTGAATGTTGAACTTTAATTTTGATGTCAACGAAGTTTTTATTTGTTTTAATAAAATGATATTTTGCCTCTGCCTTGGGGCTTTTTTGGCTATGGTAAGTGTGATTGTCTTGTTTGTGTTTTTAGATCATAGATATTCTATTTTCTGTGTGAAGAAAAGAGGGAGGTTCATTTCCAATAACCTTTTGATTGTGTTTTCGCATAAAGGAGGTTCCTTTTTTATAACTCATCTTTTCCTTTGTTGCGTACACATTCCAAGAAGCTTGCTTTACTTTTGTTGATGTTGGTTTTGATTTAGATCTGT
>JANKOD010000001.1:5229727-5255497 GCA_026284645.1 Erythroxylum acuminatum
ATGGATCCTGGCTTTCGGGAAGGTCCCGGAACAAAAATTTTTGTTTTCCGCACTGTGTCCATGTGATGGACACCCCGGGATTTTCCTACAGCAGGTGCACCGTACCTGTGCCCGTCGGATCAGTAGCAGAGAGGGCTGCAAACCTCGAGCCATGCCCAGGATTAGACGCCCTTCGCTGTCCTGTTGGAGCGTGACCAGGAGTGGGCTGCTGGTACTTCTGCGCCAGCCGTTGGTTGGAGGGGGAGTTCCTACGCCTAACCTGCATCCAAGGACCGTAGGATAGTACAGCAGTCACAGGTCGTCCAGTCCCTGATAAAGATAAGAGGGATTTAGATTGGCCTGAAGAGGATCCTATTGAGATTGTGGAGGATGATATCAACATGGTGCAAGGAGAATTTGACATAGGCATAGAATGGGAGAAGGTCGTTGTTGTCAAGTTACCAGGACGCAGGGTGGGTTTTAATATGCTCAAAAAGCAGACTAAACATAATGTGAAAATTGACTGGTCCCATGAAGATCGTCGATATTGATAACGACTTTTACTTGATTAATTTTGTAAAGGAAGATAACTATATAAATGCTCTCACAAAGGGTCCTTGGGTGATATTAAGACATGTCCTTTCAGTCCAACCATAGAACCCATATTTTTGTCCCTCTTCTAGCAAAATCTCTCATGTTGTAGCTTGGGTTCGTTTTCCAGAATTATCAGTAGCCCGTTATCATCCCTCTATCCTAAAAGCCCTTGGGAATTTGGTTGGACGTACAGTGAAGATAGATAATAATACTTTACAGTCTCAACGTGGAAATTTTGCGAGGGTTGCAGTTGATATTGATATGAGCACCCCTCTTCGTTCCACAGTTGAACTTGATGGCGAAATTATCAAAGTAGCATACGAGGGCTTGCCATAGATTTGTTTCTCTTGTGGTATTATTTGCCATGGCACTATGGATTGTCCTACAAGGACTAAAGCTCCTCTGGAAACAGGGGGCATCATTGAGGATAATGAGACAGATATCCCAATGGAAACAAGAACTGAAACGTCGGCAGTCAAAATTCAAAAGGAGGTCTATGGACCTTGGATACAAGTTCAAAGATGTACTAGACATCTGTCAACCAAACAAAAGGTATAAGGATGTGATAGGAGGGGCATTAACAATCATGAGGATTCGAGGGGCTCGAGGTATAAGGTACTGACAGAAAATGATTTACCTAAAACTTTAGATGAACACCTTTTGCCTGATGAGCAGAAGAAAAGTGAAGTGCCTAGAAATAAATCCAATGTGGGTCAAATACAAACAAAATCTAGAAAGCAATCGACGAGTAGGGGCTATAGAACGGAAGGGCCGTCATCTAGTGGCACGATTGGGAATAAAAACCAGGCTCTTTTCTAGAAATAGCCTTCTAATACACCAAAGACCCCAATGGGCCACTTTAGTCATACTAAGAACTTTTATGATCTAAAGAAGATGCCAGATGCATCCCAGAGAAACGCAAATAACCACGTGGCTATTTCTATTCACTGACATAAAGAGTTGGTGGTACAAGACAGCTCTTTTGCTTTACCTATAAATAAGGACATGGGTTACGGTGTCATGGAGGAAGACCTGAATGAGGAATGTATGAATATTACATTGACTTTGTCGATTAACAAACATGTTTGGCCTCCATCTAGACCACCTGATCCTGGGCAGGCTTCGGTTTCGGCAACTGAGAACTCATTTACCAGATTCTCAGATGGAGGAGATGTCACAGAATCCCATGACTAACACATATGGTGTTCAAGTTGATGACTTGGTAAACACTCATGCTTAACAGTGTTTACTTATTCTGTTGGTCTATATTATTTATGTCGCTCTTCATATGGAATTGTCAAGGAGCTGGAGGTAAGACCTTGAAGCTGATTCTTAAGAACTACGTTCGAATTTATAATCCTCTCCATGTTGTTTTGGTTAGCTAGGAATTAGTGGGGTTCGTGCGATGAAGGTTATTAGGAGTTTGGGTTTTCCTCATTCTTTCAGGGTGGAAGCTAAAGGGTTCTCTGGAGGAATTTGGTTATTATGGAAAGTAGAAGTTATGGTTCAAATTCTGATAGCTCACCGCCAATTTGTTCATGTTAATATTGAATGGGATCAAACATCTTTTGACTTCACTGCCATTTATGCTAGCCCTACTTATTCATCATCATCATCACCTAGTCCGAAATCCAGCAATGAAGCAGGATCTAGGGAGGTCTGATAGTACGCAGCCTTGTCCCTACATAATAGAGAGGCTGTTTTCGGTGGACCCACATGCAAATGAGACAATATAAGAATGATGCAGGATACAGAAACAATTCATTAAAACTATAAAATAAATAAACATACAAGTAATGGAGGAATACCTGAAGGAGGCCAGATCTACAAGAACCTAATAGGCTACAAAATCCATCCCTTCTTGTCTCTTTGTAAGGAAGAGGACCTTCCTCAGAGACCCTGTCGGAATGACACCCTACTATGCCCCCGCACCTATTGTGCAATCTGCGCATCATGACACAGCATACTGCTGTACTGATTCTTGGTACTGGAATGGTTAATCCTTTACCCTTATCTGATCACGCCAAACTTTTCTATTTCTAGCTACTACCTCATTAAGGGCCAACTCTGACATATCTTCCTTGATCACTTCCCGCTAGTTCTTGTAAGGCCTCCCTCTTCTCCTCTTATATTCACTAAGTGTTATTCCCTCACAGCTCCGTACCGGAACGTCAAAAGGCCTCCTACGCACATGCTCATACTACCTAAGCCTAGTCTCTCTCAACTTGTCGGCAAAGCTAGCTACCTGTAGCCTATCTCTCACCATCCAGTTCAGGACCTTATCTCTCCTGGTAATGTCACACATCCACCGAAGCATACGCATTTATGCTACCAACAACTGTCTTATATGCCTACGTTTGGCAGACCGATACTCTTCCTCATATAACATGGTTGGACGAATCATCGTTTTATAAAACTTTCCCTTGAGTTTTAAAGGAATCTGCCTGTCACATAAAACCCCTGATGCACTTCTTCATTTGGCCTAGCCTAATTTAATAAGATGTACTATATTGGCATCAATTTTACCATCACTATGAATGACAGACCCGAGATACTTAAAACTCGTCTTTTGTGGTATGACGTTGGTACCAATTGCTACCGCCATCTCATGCACCATCTGGTTTCCTGAAAAGTTGCACGCATTACAGAGGCTACACCCTCCCACATCAGGTTTGCATCCCCGCTCATAGACCATGTTGCATTTGACCGAACTTATGTCCTAAATCTTTCCACCTTGTCCCCTCTTAGCCTCCACCACTTAATTCTACAACAATGCAAGTTTAAAAACTGTGACCTCCATCCTTTAATCCCGAAATCCATAACTAGCAATTTATGTTGAGTCGATATGCATGCAGCCGGTGGTACTTTGCAATCTTTCCACCATGATCTGGCACCTCTTCTGACAAGGAGATAATCTATTTGTGTCTTAGAGGTGCTACTATGAAACGTTACCAAATGCGCTTCGTTTTTCTTAAATAGGGAATTAGCTATGACTAACTCATTTGGTTCTCAAATATGTTGGCAATGATTATCAAAACTAATTTTAATTCATAATTAAAATTAGATAATTTAAAACTTCTTTTAATTTATTTTTAATTCTTCAATTAAATAATTTATAATCATAAATTAAGATTGGCATCTTGAGACCTGCGGAGGCATTGTCACCATTGAAGGACAGCCCGGACCACGACAACGACGGTGAGTCGAGAGCAGAGGGAAGGTGAGGCTAGTGGATGAAGGGCCAGCTTCCAAGAACACCCTCTATTGCCTTTTCAAATGTGTGCAAACGGTCCGATCTGAGGTTATCGCTACTGGAGCGTGGTTGCTGCCTCAATCTCCAGCACCTTTCATTTGGCCGATTCGGTACTTTATAACCTATTTCCTTTATTGTAATTCTTGTGATTTTTGGTTGTTGGAACACCAGCACATCACAATTTAACTTCTCCGCAAGACTTGGCTTTGCTTGACCAGAGTAGCTCAAGACTTGGGGCTTTTTTGGCTACGGTAAGTGCCATTGTTTCTGTTTCTGTTTTTGGATAATAGATATTCTGTTTTCTGTGTGAAGGAAGGAGGGAGGTTCATTTTGAATAACCTTTTGAATGTGTTTTCGCGTAAAGGAGGTTAAGTTTTGATAACCCATCTTTTCCTTTGTTGCGTACACATTCCACGAAGCTTACTTTACTTTTGTTGATGTTGGTTTTGATTTAGATCTGTTTTAGTTGTTTGGAGATTGATGTGTTGGAGCTTGAGGTAAGGGATATTGGGTTTTGTCACTATTTAACTGGAGGGTTTCAGTTTGTCACTATTATCTGTTAGATCTAGTTTGCTTATGCTTTTGTTTACGTTGCTATTTTGTTTTCAATGGCAGATCTGGTTTTATAGTGTTACCATTAAGGTTGAGATCTACCATGTCTTACTAGTTTGATTATAAAGGTGTTTCTTTGTGTTGCATGTTGCTGATTGTTTGTTAACTTAATAGTATAAAGTGTGTGTCTTTATATAGTGGATCCAAATACTGATGGATTCAAATACTGGAGCTGCAATGTATGAATCAGATGACATAATAAAATATTTGGTTGGAAAATATGATGATGGAAGCATTCCTCTTATGCTATCACTTGGTCCTTTAACGGTTTGTATATAAATCTTCTATTATTCTTCCTGGAGCTTAATTCCCATAAAGGTATTTTGGTTGATACTCGACACCAAAACCGTTGTTGAAGTTAAAGCGCTTGAAAAGATTTTGGTATTGCTTGGATGAAGAGAGGTAGGTTAGCCAAGTTATGCGGTACTTTTTCAACTGCCAGCTATCCAAAGTTTCGATTCCAAGGATGGCCCTGCGCAAGATTGGCGCACACAACTCAGATAAATGGTGAGCAGAACTTTGCTCCGCATCAGATATAAGTAGAACTTTGCAACATATAAGGTATATTTGTCTTATAAATTTCTTAAAACTTTGTTGTCTAGATTTGCATCTCCTAATGAAGATATGTAATTTTTTTAAGCTATTATTTTTTAAAAAGTTTTAATTTTTTTTAATTCAAAAATTATTTTAAAATTTTTATTTACTTTTCATTTTTTTTACTCTTTAACCTGCATCATGCTTTTATTATCACATCTGCATGTAGGTCTACCGAAAATAGCCTCTCTGCTATGTAGGAGTAAGGCTACGTACTATTAGACCTCTACAGACCCTGCTTTATTGCGGGACTTCAGACTAGGTGTGATGATGATAATGATGATGATGATTCAGGTTAAAACGACCTTGAGTTTACTTAAGAAGCCTACTAATAAACAAACTAATTTATTTTTATAACAATAAAAGGTAACAGTCATGTTCTAAACATGTACTTAATTTAAACATGTAAAATTAAATATGTACTTAATAAATTGCATGTAAAATGTCATACATTTAAACTTGTAATCTAATATGCACACATAAAATATCAAATATATAAAAATGTGCATATTATGTATATGCATAAAATATCAAGAATTTTAGTTCTAGTTATTGATATAATTTTCATAATATAAAATAATATTTTTAACATTTTGAAAAAAATAAATTCCTTTACAAACAAATTTTGATTTGATTTATTTTCAAATTCAATTTGAAAACTATTTTTTAATTATTTTGAATCATTAATAAAATTGTACTGAAAATAATATTCAATAATTACTCTTCTTACTTATTATAATTTAGAAAATTTTACTTTTCAAAATTTAACAAGAAATTGTAATCTAATTAAAAATAATTCTATCTTAATTAGATTTTTTAAAAAAATTGAAGTGGACTAATATAAAAATCCCCAAAGATGGTAAAACGGTTGGCCCTAAACCACAGTGACAATCTAGCTACATGGAATGCTAATTACAACAATACAAGGGAAACTAGCTTAAAGTTGTTATGTCTACGAGTTTAACATAAGGTAATTCCTGTTTTTGTTGATAATACCAACATTCTTGTGAGCAATAAGCAAAAGGAATTGATTGGTCGAAGAGTCATTAGATTCCATACCTGCATGAGACTCCTCAACATGAAATCACTACATTAGTTCCTAACTTAATGATGATTTGTGATTCCTTTGGTAGAGGTGTCTTCTTTGGTGTCTCCTTCCATGGTCCTCCACTCTTGTTTTAAACTAAGAGTTACTCACATTTTATGTTGCTTTCAAATCTTTATCTTTAAGATGCAAGTTCCTGGATGAGATTGAGATTGAGGAACATTCCATTTGCTAGCCATTTGTAGGTTGAGATTGATCTTAGAGGCACTTAACATTATGATTTCTCTAATTTTCCTAATGGTGTTCCCTCTCCATGTTTGCTTCTCCATTTTAAGTTGCTTGAAAATTCTAGCATTCCCCTCCTCCAAATTGCATAAATTGTGCAACCAAAATAAAATTAAAAATATTTTGGTTATCTTTGTTTAATTTGTGTGGTTTGGAAACCCATTTCACAATCTCATTCCAATTATCTTACAAAAGTATTTATTGCAGGGTTATTGAATTTTCCTCCAAATTATGTTAGTAAAATGAAATTTGAAAGATAAATGTTTAATACTTTCTAACTGTAGGTCATAAAGGCTACAATTTGGATTAAGATTGTTGATCATTACCCTCTTTTAAATTTATCCTTAGTTTTAAGTTTGTTTTTAATGGTTAACCAATGTACAAAGGATTTTATAGAAAGCCTGCTTATAATATAACAATGTGAACTAAAGAACTTTTTGCAAAGGTATTCTAAAGACATTCCGACAAGTATTATTTAAGAAACATTTGGAAGAGTGTAGGAGCCAAATAATTATGTCCTTTGTATTTGGGTTTGGTATATGATTTGGTAGATTTCCCATTACTAAGCATATGCCACTTATATTGCAACATCATTCCCTCTCTTGAATGATTTATATAATCATAGTGTTACCTTGAAACATATGTCTCATACTTAATAATGTAGGGACTTGATAGAGGAGTCTAAAAAAACTTTCTAATTATCAAACCAAAATCATATCGCGTAGGACTCATTTTAGTATTCATCACTGCATTTGTTGTTCCTTATTTTAAAGGGTTGCACAATTGAACAGGAAGAGTTAGTTCTTTATTTTTTCTTTAGAAAATTTACCTCTCTTAAGAAGTGTCCGTGGATCGATTTAACCTAAAATGCTTCCCCATATGCGAAAATTATAAACTTTATCAAAATAACAAGTAGTTTTAATGGAAAATATATATATATAGACGTTCCTTAACACTCAAGTTTGGTTTCTTAAGCTTACTGATAAGATTATATAGCTCTTTTTCATGTTAATTGTTAGTTCTGATAATGTTTTGAAAACATGAAGTGAGTTCATTATAAACATGATTGAATACGTATCAACTCCACACAAAAATAATAAGTCATCTACATATGATAGGCTCACTTTGTTCAATTCTTCACATTTATAGTGAAAGCATAATCTAGTGTTACTCTTTTTATTATGATCTATTAGCCTGTTCAATACCTCTGTACAAAGTGTGAATAAATATAGGGAAGGTGAACACCTTGCCTTAACAATTTAGCATCTTGAATTGTTTTTGTCAATTTTCTATTGATGAGATCATGTTTTAGGATGTTGTTTTGCATGTATTGCTTGATTTAAGTTTAGGCTTAGCAATTAAGCCAGAGCCCATTCCATCCCTACTTAAAGTCAACTAGACCGGGCTCAGGCTTTTTAAAATTGTTTTTAAAGCTTTGGCTGAACTCTAGACTTAAGCCGTCTAGTCCAGCCTAACTTGAAGCCCAAAACCCAAAGCCTGAAAGTTTTAGAAAATAAAATTGTTTTTCAATTTTAAATTAAAAATAATCAAACTAATTTTGGGCCCTATCGTGCTTCGGACTATTCAAATCTAATTAGGCTCGTACTTTGACTGTGTGTCTTGACCTTGAGCCTATACATTAATTTTTAAGCTAGGCATGCTTAATGTCATCCCTATCCAAGTCCTAGATTGTTGGGCAAACCTAAAGGCTTCTAATGCATGCAAAATAAAGTCCTAATTGATTGAGTTAAAGACCTTATAAACTTTTGTTTTGATAGCACAACACTAGGGCCCTTTCCCTTGTGATAGTTCCTCAAAATTTCTTGTATTAAGAGTATGTTGTCTTTAATTTTCCTCCCTTTTATGAAAGTTGCTTGACTCAAATTGATAATAGAGCATAACACCTCCTTTATTCTATTTGCAATCTACTTGGAAATGACTTCGTAAATTAAGTTGCAGCAGGAAATAGATTTAAAATGACCTAAAGAGGAGGGATTTGATATTTTGGTTACCAAAGTAATGAAAGTTCTATTCATTTCTTTTAGCATATTCACATTGGTTAAGAATTCTATTATGCACTTTGTTACTTACTCCTTTACCAAGTTCCAAGTCTTGGGAAAAAAAACTATTTAAACTACCTAGATTAGGAAAAGATTTAATATTTTAGGTACCAAAGTGATGAAATTCCTATTCAATTCCTTTAACATTTTCTCATTGGTGAAGAATTCCAATACGCACTTTATGACTTACTCCTTTGTTAGGTACAATGAATTTTGGAAGAAATAAATTACCTGAACTATTTGGAACAGGGGGGCTTTGTTAGGGTTCAATTTCCAAGTCATTTGAGTTAAAATGCATGGTGAAAGCCTCGCTTTGTTCTCTTCCAATCATGTGATTGAAGAATGATTTATGTACTTACATAGATGAGTGAGAGTTAGTCTTTCCTCTAAGGAACTTTGAAAGGAATGATCTCTTTATACTTATACTTCTAAGTTATATCTCCATAATGATCCTCGAATTTTTTTAAATAGTGAGTGATGATTGTTGAAAGCTTGAACACATTACAACATAATAGGCTTTTAGCGATGAAACATTTCGTCGCTAAAAGTAAAAAAAAAAACGTTGCTAAATCTATTTAATGACGATTAGAAATCGTGACTGAGATCGTTGCAAAAGCCCGGTAGCAAAATACTATACATGACGTTATTACACAATCGTCGCAAAAAATATCTGGGTACGAGCGTGATAAGTAGCAAAAATGTAAACGCGACAATAAAGCAATTTGTCACAAGTTTTTATTATTTTTGCTTCTAGTTTGTGGTTAAATATTTCTAACGACGAATATGTATTGGTCAATGAAAATTATTTGCAACAAGATGGAATTAGTAAGAAAACTCTTATGGCCCTTTTTTTTAAAGCTTTCTTCAAACCATCCTTAGGATCTAAGATTGCTTCTTTTTAATTTGGATTAAGGCTTCTTCTCAAAATTTGAATTGTTATGTTGGTGTTGCAATTTCTATTTTGATAGAGTTTCTTCAACTTTTCCTTTGCAACATTAAGTTTCCTTCCTTATTTTGAAGCTTCAAAATCTTGGTTGTTCTGCTGTATACCCTTTTTATCTGCTTCCATAAAACCTTCAAACCTGAGTAGATAATTGTTAAACCTAAAAAGGATTTTTTTTTCCAAATGTTTTTAGTTAATTCGTGTATTTCAACAAGGGAATGATCAAAGGAGAGATGATGAATTTTGCCTTACTCTCTAAAAATCTGCATTGCCAAGCCTAATTCACTAAAGCTATACTCAGAAGTCTTTTTTTTTTCCTTATCACCCATTTACCACTTTAATTGTTGTTCTAAGGAAACAAATCCCCTCAAAACTCAAATACCTAAATCGATCACTAGTGCATTTACTAAACTCTTCACTGTTACTCCTCTGATTATGGGAATAAAAGACTATTAAAAATTCCCCAACCGTACACCACTTTCGTCCTCATAATCAAACGAATTAGAGTTTAATAAATACACCGGTCAAACTTTATCATTCCCTGGCCAAAGAAAAAGAAAGGTTGTAACATATGTTAATCTATAAAATCAACTTTTCGTTACGTCCGAGCGTTTTTTTACCCGGCAAGTACTTGCGGTTTAATCCGTGCAATTTTAATATATATATATCGCGAAAAGAATCAGTGTGCCTATAATTTGGCCTCTAACACTTTTATCCAACCCAAGCCTGCATATATTCCAGGAATCCGCCGACGACCATTATAAAACTTATTTACCGAGACAAGTAAAGAGCTTTGTACCACAAAATACTGCGCTAATTAAAATATTCGTTTGTATGTTTGAGCTTTTAGCCTTCGTAACCCAAAAAAAAAATCTAAATAAAAACAAACAACTCAAACATCGGACTGCTTCTTCTCTGTCTATAGATTCTTCTTCAAAGTTCGAGAAGATTCTATTTGTGGTCCTTTCTGCGTTTTTCCTTGGTTCCCTTCTTTTTCGACGGAACAAAGTTTCTATTTGGAGCTCTAAACAAAAATAAGCTCAAGGCTTAAAATGATACGTCAAAATGCTGCCGTATGGCGCAATCAAAAGAGCTTTTGTTTTTTTAACAAATGGGAGCACCGCTAGAATTAGGATGTTGGGTTACCCACAACTTGGAAGTCACCTGTTTGTTTCAGTTTAAGATCAGAAGAGAAGGATTCGTGCTTTCGTCGTAAGTTGCATCAACTGCATGCTTGGTTTGATAGACGTAATTTTCAAGTCAGAGGAACTTAACACGGGCATCCAGGCTGTTTCATATCAGGAATCTCGAATGAGTATATTTTGAGAAGATTTAGTGCATCAACAACTTGTTCAAACGAGGTATTCTGAGAATCATGCTTAACACGAGGAAGGTATTCCAAATATAAGCTGAAAATGATACAATCCCTCTGAATCTGGAGTATTGTACATGTAAATAGACCTAGCCAAATGTAACAGATGCACAAACTAGACTAGACTTATATGGGCACTTCGTAAATTTGCTAAAAATTCCAGCCAGGAGTAAACCTAAAAGGAAATATTAGACAACGGAATCTGGAATATTACTTATAACATCTAAAAAAAGAGTGAACAGAATATGCCCTAAAAATAAGCTAACTTGAATGATGCAAAAATAAAAAGAAAAAGAAAAACACAAAGCTAACTAGAGGACAGATCGACAAAGAGGGCACGTCCTATGATTGTTATCGAACCACTTGTCCAAACAACGTTTGTGGAAGAAATGCTTGCAGGACAGTTCACTCACCTCCTCTTCAGCTTCAAATCTACACAGACACACACAGCATTCAAGTGTATCGACCCGATCATTGCCACAGCTACTACTACTAACACCACTAGTATTATTATCCCCGCTACTGCGGCACAAGGACTTGAACTGGGTTATAGACACTCTTCTTTCTCTTGCATTATCTTGTGAATTCTCATCTGGGTCTGCCTCAAAATCTCCTCTTTCCCGTGAATCCGCACCCATCCCTTGTAGAACAGACCTGACCATGTTCTTTATCAGAGCCAGCGACAAAACAGTATTGAGGACTAATACAGGTAACACTCCTTCCGCTGCTGCTGGGAAGCTGGAGAGGCCCATAATGAATTTCCAAAGAACTAACCAAGGAAATGACAAAAACCTCTTGTCTTGGTGAATTGGTACGAAAGAGCAGGTAATTAAGTAACAGACTGAGAAAAGCAGGAGCAAGCGGATTGTCTCCAAGACATCACCAGAAAAGCTAAAATAAAATTAGCCTTCACCAGCACTTAACAAGGTCGGGACCTAATTATAAATACCCATAGCCCAAGACTTAACCACTGGTTCAGTAACCATGGTTCAAAAGCTGACCATGATGGTTGTTAAAGTGGCGACACGTGGAACGTGGCTGTACGATGCTCATTTTCTCCGATTTCTGACAGTTTCACTAGGACTATCGATGGTAAATTAAGATGGTAACACGTGTCCCGTAAGCTTTCTGGTGGGCGCACCTGGTGGCAAGCGAAGAGAGAGAGGGAGAGAGAGGTTTGAGTTTGATACCTGGAAGTTTCTTGATTTCTGGAGGCCGCGTGATGACCTTCAAGGCCGTACGATTTGATTGAGATCTTTTAATGTACGCGTAATGGGCACAGAAACAGCTTGAGTAGGGACCACTTGATGGTTTGTGTTGAATGCTGAAACGACATTGCTCTATGACAGGTTGATGACACTGCTACTTAAATATCTCTTTGACAGGTTGATGACACTCTGCTACTTAAATATCTATCTTGGATTGGATGTGGAAAAACATGACGTCTAAGATTTAACAGAATGATTAGTCTTTTTATTTTATTGGATGGGTTAGGATGATTATGGGCTGGCATGGCAATTAGCGTGCCTCAGCCTCAGCCCCAGCTCCGGCGAAAGGAACATAGAATAAGTCCACTTGTAATAACATAGCATGCTTCAAAGGTTACAGTTCCGATGTTGGGTGGGCGGCAGCGGCTGCAAAGTTGTTTCATTTTTGCTGTTTCTCAGTTTCAGTTGTTTCCAGGTCTATTACTTGTCAAATGAACAATGGACCTCATAAAGAATGTGAAAACTACGTTTTATTGGGATTCTTAAAACCAGCTGGCCTCTAAAAAATGCCAGCAAAATGACAAGAAAAGGACGTTTTATGATTTTTCTTTTTCTTTTTAGGGATAATGATTCTCAAGAGAAAATTTTATGACCAGTAATAACGAGTAACTGTTGGAATTACAAATAAAAAATCACTCTATCAGAATTATATAGGAGCCTAAGATGTGGTAAATGACAAGTAGTATACAAGTGGCCATCTGTTAATGACCTTTGCTGGTGGAAGGATCAATTCCCACTGCCCTATAATAGGATGCTTCAGCATTGGCCAATCGAGTTTGAAACATGGTCCATTCCTTTCGACACCTCTCTCTCACCTGTTACAGAGGAGGATAGCTCAGTCTAGTCACGTATTCTTCAGAACATGAAGTGCCAGCTTTAGTATGTCCAAGAACACACGTTTGAACAAGTATAGCAATTTTATAACAGTGCTACTTACCCCTTGCCACGGCGCCTTCCCATTGTGTGATTCACCCTATTAACAAATAATTCCACGTCAGAAGTTGCAGAGTTCCTATGCTATTAATGAAGGAAAAACACATGATTTGGACAATTGAAGAAGACCAAAGAGTGTCCTCACCTGGTTACCAAGTGAAGGAACGGTTTGATGAACAATCCACTGAGAGTCTACAACTCCAATCTTCTCGTGAGCAGGCTGTTCAATGGAAAATAGTTCAACATAAGGCCATCATGATGCGCAATTATAAGAAATGAAGTACAATAAGCCAAAATGGATAAACTAAAGACGAGGAATAGAAGAGATTCTTGCCTCTACACATTTTCTTAGAGAGAAATCAAGACCCCATCCGTGCACCAAGTCATTCTGCAAATTCCAACACAAGATGATTACACTTACTGTGGCATCACACCAACACAAACACACACACACACAGAAAGAGAGAGCTGCACGTTTTTCTTTCAAGTCCAAAGATTAGGACAAACTTCTTTACCTGAATCATATGCCATACACAGCGCCATGCATCTCGTGAAAACACTGGAGCCATGATTTCAACAAATCTGTATCAGCAACCCAAAAGAACCCAGAAGTAAGCCTAGAGCTCTGAACAAATTGAGTCTACATAAAAGGTAAAGAAAACCAACACATTTAAGAAGAACAAGATCAACATAGGCAAATCTATCCATACGCTGCACAAGGAGGTAAAAGTGGATCTGTGCACCAGCCAGGTTTCTCCTGAGTCTCTCTGATAGGAATTACAAAGAAAAGAAATCTTATGTGTTAGATCTAATATTAAGAGTCAAGTTCTGACTTTTCTGTATGTACATTATACAGTTATTGTGTCATTCTTACTTGTGGACTTCACGATCACCTCTTCTCTTTGTCATCTGCCATGTTAACCCTTTGTTGGGTTCCAATCCTGGCTGAGAAATCTCCAGGCCGTGTTTCTTCACGAGTTTTAGGTATCTAAGAGTGCAAAAAAGGGTGAAACAAAATTTTCAGTATAATGAACCAAAATAATTGTAGCGAAATTCCCAGACTTAAAACTCACTGTTCTGCATTGAAGTGCTCAACTCCCAAGTCTTCATCCCATATAAATATGTAATCATATGGTGCGACAATATCAGGATGTAGAAAACGTTTTGCATACCACCTAGGAGAAAACAATTCATGGAATTGTATCTTCAAACATTGTTCAAAATTTTGAGTTAAGTATACTCAAGACACTAGGACAAGGAAAGTACAAATCTATGAGCTTGGAAATCTTTAATCCCATTTTCTCTAAGAGGCTAGCTATAGTTCATTACCATTTAGTCTGCTTCCGTACACTAATATGGATAGCCCGCTTGGACCATTCAAATTCATCCCATTCAGTAACTCGTCCATCATAGTGGAAAAGCACAATTGTAAAGTTCTCTGAAAACTGCAAGATAGACAAATAAGTCATCTAGTTACTGCAGGTAACCATATCAAGATATTTAAAAGGAAGAGAAGAAGAGCAAAGAAGGTGTACAGTAGAGGGGCAGTTAGGCAGTGTGGTGATCGGGATACAAGTGTGTGTGTGTGTGTGTGTGTGTATTTGCATGTCTATATGCACAGAGAGAGAGAGAGAGAGAGAGGAAAAACCTTCTTTACACATGAATCAATATTTGCTCTTTGATCATAACCAACCGTGAAGGCTATCAGATACTTAGGTGTATGAGTAAAGTCCTGCATATCAAACACGCTCAATATTCAGTCAATTTACCATGTTCTCATGCATCAACAGAGGATTCGAGAGGAATGAGACAGATCTAGATTTTTTAATTAGTGTGGAAGATTATCTAATAGATCACAGTTTACCTAATCTAATCAAATTTTTACCGCAGGGCAACATGCTACTCACACCCATGTAGCTTGTTCCTGTGACAGGACCAAGAGAAAGCAGGGGGAGAGGGTGATGATATTGTGTCAGTTTATGCATTTCTGGACAATGTCTACCATCATAGACAATGTCATGTAAACTGAAACTTCAATTGTTAAGTGCACCCAGGAAAATGCCACACATTTTTGTTTCTCACGATTCTTGTCAGAATGATATGGCAATACACATAGCAAGGAAGTTCTACATCATAACATAACTATCAAGATATTTCACACCTCGTTATTCTCCCTATCTTTAAATTGCTTCTAGATTCCAACTTAGATGAATTCCTTTGTCCCCATTTCCCTTGGCTTAAGAATCAATATACAGTTACATCTACTTCTTTTGTATCCACACACTTGTTCCAATTACAAATTAGTATGTGCTAGTAATATAACGTTTTATTCACAGCTAGAGGACTTTTTAAACTTAATTGGAGCAGCAGTTGCTTTTTTCCACTTTAAAGGCGTAGTAAATCATCTTTTACGCATTACAATAATTTATGAGAGGGTTCAGGCCTAAAGTCATCTTGCATATATATATGAAAGACAGCAGAAGGCACACCTCACTAGGCTTGCCCCACAATCTTCGCAAATAGAAATCAGACTCGGCTGCAACTATTCCAGGTGGGAGCATTTCTGCACCTCGGGGGTTTGAAGGCACCCATATCTGCATACAATGACAGGAAAATCATTAAATCAAGTAAGAAAGCGGGAATGCACATAGCATATATTTCCAAATAAACTAGCCGCTACTCAAGCTATTCAGTTATTCTCTAACATCAAACCCACATATAAAATTCAAAATTCCATCTGGATGGAGCTCTGCAATGACCTACTTTTTACCATTTCAGTTAAATGTGCTCTTTTAACACAATATTTACTATAGTAGACTAACCGAAGAAATGGCTCCATAAGAAAGCTCCCTTCTGTTTTTGTTTGTCAATCCTTTTTATAACTTAAAATGACTGGATGAGACTTTGCTTAAGAAGGTGCCTTTTATTAGCAAAATCAAAAAATGGATCTGCATTTAACTGCTTTTCCAACAGTCTATGCTGATGTCAGAAGAGATGGAAGCCAACTCAATGTACCTGACAAAACCATGTCTTCTTGAGTGCTATCTCAGTTGAAAAGCTAGATAACATAGTATAGTTTGAGTATCATGCCAACTAGATGGGCCAATCAAGCTCTCTAAAGCAGAAAAAGACCTCAGGGTATATAAAGGCTATGATGATGGAGAGTATCATTCACCTTAGCTGTATCATTCAAATTTTGAGGCCGACTGGTGTCTCTATGATAAGATAAATCATCCAAAACTTTTTGTGCTGATAGCCCTGAACTTTTGTCTTCAATGTCAGCAAGATCAACGGCAGGGAGAAAATTGGATGCAATATTTAGCTGCAAGAGTAAAACAAAAAAGTAAAAACTAGTATTGGGCACGAGGAAAACTCAATACAGCCAAGGAGATTACCAGAAGAGGAGAAAAACACTCTGATATCATGACATAGAAGAAAAAGAGGAGATATTCACAAATGGAAGCAGAGGAAAACACTAGATAAGCTCAAGAAAAAATATTGACAGAAAAAGTTCAAACATCTGCATACCTTAGTTAGAGATAACGAGGGAAACGATACTCCTATTAAGAAGCCAAAAGCTATTCCCAGAAATGTGGTTATGATAAGTTTCATACTCTCATTAGGTTTTTTTGAAGGTGTACTGCAGAATAAACAAGCAGATTTTTCAGATAACCAGTCATCTCTTTCAAATGAACTAATGATTTTGCAAAAAGAATTTAAACAGTAAATTTGAACCTGCGTGTAAGGATTCCCATTCTGTTTAGAAACTTCTTGTAAGTGATGATGCAGTAAAACTCTGAACTAACAGGCCCTGAGTTCCCCGTGATATAGGCGGGACTCAGAGAAGGAACACAGGACCTGACCCAAAAAGGATAGCAAATTGGAAAGTTAGTCACAAGTGTGAATATTTATAAATGAAAAGTACATAGAACTAGTACAGTTATTTTGCAGATTCAAATCATTATGACCTACTGGACTGAGTTAAAGGATGAACTCAAGACTGCAAAGAATGCCAATATTTAGGCTTAACAAATATAGCTGCCAGCAAACTGTATTTCTCTCTAAAAGCAAAGATCTTCTATCTAATGCCTATATTAGCAAGAAGGTAAAATGAACCGAAACACAAGGGTTTCCTTTTCAAAAGTGATTAGCCAATATTCAACAGCACCTGAAAATATATCTAATCCCACTAGCAACTATCCATACTAAATTCAAGGTTGGTAATAACTAAAAGAAATCGTGACATGAATTGGCATCATAGGAACCCACTCAATTATCTGAAGAGGCAAATTTTCTTAACAGAATAGCAAGGATGAGCGCCTTCCGTACATCACTCCACAGGTAACTACGAAGAAGAGGACTTGATGCCAAGTTGACAAAATAAACAGAGTGAAGATCCAGGTAACGTCCAAGAACAACTTGTCAACTCGATCCTCCATTTTCAAGCAACTCAATGCAGCTTTTGACTAACATTAAAATACTAATGTACCATGGACTAGAAATACATATTCCTTGTAGTAAAATTAAGAGAGGAAAAAAAACTGAACTAGCTTCGATTCGAAGGGAAGGAACGAAACCCACATGAAAATAAATAAAACCTTAATATTAAAGTAAACATACTCAATTAATCCTCTAACACGTAAAGGGCAACCGATAAAGGAACTTCGATGACATCAAAGACAATAAACTAGATATCAGTGAACGTAACAAAAAAACAAAAAGGAAGAAAAAGAATGGTATGTTGATTGCCAATTGCAAAAATCGAAGAAATCAAAGATGAATAGCCTGAAAAACAGCTGAAAGCCGGCCCAAAAGAGAAAGGTACAAGACTTGGTAGCTTGAATATGAACTTTAACAAAAACAAGGAACACCCAAATCCTTAATTCACTCAAAGCACGAGGGACAATGACGTGCGACCTCAATACGCACTAAACAACACCAAACCCAATACGCAAGATCAGAAGACCAAACCCCATAAGATCGAAACTTGCTAAACCCAAAATAAGAAAGCGAGATCAGGAGCATATAAAAAGGCATGGTACCTGCAAAAAAGGATCACGAGAACAAGCTACTTGCTCTCAACAAATGGAGAATCAGAAATCCCTCGGAGAAGACTAACGCTTGTGATCAACTTTTCGGTTTCTAAATAAAAAAAAACCCAGAAAGAATAACGCTTGAAAAAGTTGAGATAATTAACGCGAAAACTGTAGATTTAGAGTCTGAACGTGAAACTCTTGAGGTTACAACAAACGAAAGAAGTTGGTGAGAGAAAGGTAGTAGTGTGCCTGTGTGTTTGTGGGTTTGGGTTTTTAGATTTTCAGGGAAAGGTATTTAATAAGATCACCGGAGGATCTACAAGATTACGCGCACAAAGTTCTAGTTACTGTTATATATCCATTTTCTGATTATCTAGCGTATTTTATTTAAATCTGAATTATATATGATTTGAGATAGGAGGGAGAAATTTTAAATTTCAGCTATTCAGTGCATAGCATACACATTTCCTAGAAACGATGAGCAGTTGCTTAAAGAAATGTATTTTTTTAATTATAATTTTTTTTTAGTCTTAGACCAGGGTATCCATCGGCGGATCTAGTGACTAATTCCTTCGCTGATTTGTAGGCACCTCACATGATGGGACAACTGGCCTAAGGATTTAAGGTTGTTCTATACCAAAAGTTAAGGGTCGAACCTCTAACATTTGGTTAAAGATAAATTCCAATTAGAACATTTTGCTTTACAATTTTTAAAGCACATGCGTGCATTTACCGTACAAGAAATATGTAAACTTTCCATCTTGTGTTCTATAGAAAAATATAGTGCAAATTTACTCGAAATGACTCGGTCGAGGGACAAAGGCACACGGAGTTGGGTGTCGCCCGCAACGAATGGCGGCGAGGATTTTTTGACCTGAGCAAGTCAACGCACATCAAACTTGTACAAGAGTTTTAAATGTCATGTCGTGGCCAGATCACTGGCTGGCTCCTGCAATTTGGGGACGTCGCGTATCTAGTTTTTAACTAACTATTCATGTATTCTTCTAATTGCCTTTCCCTTGAATCCCATACGAATTATGCCAAGGTGGTGACATTACATCTACTTTTAGGGCAGTTTTGTTAAAAAAAGTGGGTCTTGGTTTTTATGAAAGTCGAAAAACGGGGTCTTAGGTGGCAGAATTGAATGTTTTCTAACTTGTAAGATAAAACTCTGCAATCAATTTCTGTCATTAAGCACCAACACGTGGTGGGTTGGGTGCACCTTCCTTTGGCTCATACGCATGCATGTTTCTTCAAAGGGACGGATCAATTTGGTCTTCCAAGTTTTATTCTGTATACTATCGTATTGATACATATATATATATATACACACACACGCGTATGTACTACCTCGGTACCTCTACTAGAATGCACCAATATGTGCCTGAAAACTGTCTCTATGCATCAAATTTTGACTTGTAAAACAAAAATAAAAACACCAATTCTTAACCTCTAGAGAGAGCTTGCATAATATACATGTCTCTATGTGTACCAATCCGGAAAGCAAAATAGTATGGATGCGTTCAGTAATAAGAAAGCCCGTTATTGAACTTTGTCTCAAGCTTTCCTGTTTTGGGCTTAAGTTGAAACCAATTTCTTCCGGTTCCAGCTATTCCATTTGCATTTGGGCCTATCACTATTTTAAGAACACTCGAGTCCGAGCTTTCTCCATGCCCAACATAGTCGTGTTTAATCTTAGCTAATTAACTGAACGACATCCTTTTAACGGATGGAGCATGCGTGATCAGATAATTTGGCTTATCAAGCAAGAATCTACACGAATGTACCATAAGAACTCTAGTTGGGCATGTTTCTTCAGATCCTCTGGTATATTTTTATACTTAATATTCAAACATCAATACATAAATCATTCATGTCTATTAAGTTCTTGAGTATAATACTAACTACATAAATAAAATAAATAAATTATTTACCTTGAACGGAATTCGATATGATATAGAGAGAGCTTTCAACAATCACGAACTAATTTCTCTCTCTTAACTCTCTTTCTATAGCAGATAGCTTGATGGATAGTCAAATACATTCGTTCTATATTTTATTTTGTTTGCGTACTTTATTAGGGTGGAGAGAAAACTAGTTTATATACTTGTTAATGTTAAACATTGTACGTCCATTAAATACTAAATTATCAGTCAAGATTTAACACACTATTAAATTAAGAAAAAACCCTAAACCGAATTTAGTATGAGCCTATAAAAAATATAGGTAATATTTCTTAAATTCTCAAACTTGGTCGGATGTTTCATCATGACATTTACTAGTATAACATAAGGCTAGCAAAAAATTTAATCTTATAAATTGTTAACATCATAAGCATCTCAACACAACAAATCACATAATGTGGGTTAAGGTCATATACAGTATAGTCATATACTACCTTATATATACCACTACATTAAGAACTTATTATGTTTAGGTTCATAAGTTGCATATAAACAACATACAATTCACATACTTGTTATGAAAATACATAAAAATTTCTTATTCAAACAATCATGTATACATAAATATAATGAATAAGAAATATAAAAGTCAGAAACATATTATTATTGAGCTCAAGAATGTTAAAACATCATCATCAAACATTATTATCAATCATTAATACAACCAAGACCTATCCTGAACACATGTTCTTTAAATGTCTTTGGTTGTAAACCCTTAGTTAGAGGATCTGTAATCATGAGATTCGTGCTAATACGTTCTATATACACTATTTGTTTCTAAATCTCCTCTTTACTATAACAAAATACTTTAATTCCATGTGTTTTGCTCCTCTAGAGTATTTGTCATTTTTAGAGAAGAAAATTGTTACAAAATTATCACAATAAATTTTCAGTGGCTTACTTACTATGTCGACAACCCCAAGCCCTGAACTAAAGTTTCATAACTATAATGTATAAATTGTAGCCTCATAATAAGCTAAAATTCTACTTCTATAATGGATGAAGCAATAATAGATTGTTTGACATTTTTTCAAGAGATTGCTCCTTCAGCTAATAGGAATAAATAACCAAACGTTGACTCTCTACTATAAACACTCCTAGCAAAATTTGAATCTAAATATCCTATCACTTCTAAATGATCAGACCTCTTATAAGTGAGTATGTAATCCTTTGTTGCTTGAAGATATCTCAATACTTTCTTTGCAGCCTTTTAATGATCAATACCAGGATTACTTTACATCTACCCAACATCCCTACTATAAAATTGATGTTAGGTTTAGTAAAGGTTTGTAGGTACATAAAACTGCACACAACAGAAGCATATGGAATTACTTCCATTTCCTTACATTTCATATCATTCTTTGGACATTGCATAAGACTAAATTTATCTCCCTTTTGAATAGGGACTACACCTGCTGAACACTTGCTCATATTAAATTTCTCAAGAATTAGCTTTCTGAGACAATCCTAATGAACCTTCTTATCTTTTACAGAATATTAAAATGTCATCATCATACAAAACTAGAAATGTAAACTTACTCCCATCGATCTTTAGGTAAATACACTGATCAATAGTAATTTTCTGAAAACTGAAAGAAGTAATGGGTATTATTGAACTTAATATACTATTGCCTGGAAGCTTGTTTAAGTCCATATATTAACTTCTTCAATTTACACACTGTACCTTCTTTACCTTCAATGGAAAAACCTTTAGGCTGATCCATATAAACTTCCTCCTCAAGATCCCCATTCAGAAAGGTTATTTTCACATCTATCTGATGCAACTCTAAATCAAATTGAGCCACTAATGCTAAAATTATTCTTAATGAATCTTTCTTTGAGATAGGTGAAAAAGTATCTTTATAATCAATGTCATCTTTCTGAGCATAACCTTTGGCAATAATTCTAGCTTTATATCTTTCAACATTGCTATTTGAGTCACATTTGGTCTTAAAGACCCATATACAACCAACTTGTTTAGAACCTTATGGAAAGTTTACAAGATCCCAAACATTGTTTTGAGCCATTGATTTCAACTCTTCTTTTATAACATCAATCCTTGTTTCAGACTTAAACAAACCTATGGCTTGTGAAAATGAAACAAAATCATTATCAATGCCATAATCAAAATCTGACCCTTGTAAATAAACATCATAATCATCAGAAATAGTTAATCTTCTAACCCTTACAGGTTTATTTAAAGTTAAACCAACTAGTTCATTTACGTGAGCTGGCTGTAAGTTAGGCTCTTCATGAGGTGCTACTTAATTATCCAAATGTTGTTCTTGATTATTTTGATGTTCCAAAGCAGGAAAAACATTTGTTGTGGTTGTAAGTTTAAGAACATTTATAAGTAATGGAACATCAACCCTTATTTCATTAATACCCACAATTTTATTTTCAGCATTATCATTAATCTCACCATTCTCTAAAAATTTGGCATTGGCTATTTCAACAATTTTAGAACTATGATTTGGACAGTAAAATCTATACCCTTTGGATTTCTCCAGGTAACTAATAAAGTAACCACTAACTATTCGAGAATCCAGTTTTCTTTCATGTGGATTGTATATTCATGTTTCTATTAGACAACCCCAAACATGTAGGCGTATTAAACTAGGTTTCCTTCTAGTCCAAACTCAAAAAGAGTTTTAGGAAATGCTTTACTAGGACCTTTGTTTAACAGATACATAGCAATTCTAAGTGTATACATCTACAAACTTTTGGGTAATGAGGAATTACTCATCATACTCGTAACTATATCCATTAATGTTCTATTTTGCCTTTATGTCATACCATTTTGTTGCGGTGTGCCTGGTATAGTATACTATGCACATATGTCATGACTTTCAAGAATATTAGCAAACGGACCATGACACTATCCGGATTCTTCATACTTTCCATAATACTCACCACTTCTATAATGTCTTATAAATTTCACTTTTGTATTTAATTATCTCTTAACCTCCTTTATAAACACCTCAAGGGCACTTATAGCTTGAGTTTTTTCATGCAACAAATAGATATATCCATACCATGAAAAATCATCTATAAGGGTGATGAAATATTTTTTTCCATTAAAGGACTAAGTGTCAAAAGGTTCACAAATATCAATCTGTATTATTTCAAGAAACTGATTGCTTCTAGTGGCTCCTTTCTTGCTATGTTTGGTTTGCTTGCCTTTAATGCATTCCACATATAAGCCAAGATCACTAAAATATAGATTCAGTTGAATCATATTCGTTACTAATCTTTCTAACCTTTCTTTAGATACATGACCCGAATGTTTATGTCATAAGTAAGCAAAATGTTCATTCGCCAAACAACTTTTCATTCCAACATTATGATTAACAATAAATAGGGATTTAGAAAAAAAAACACCATCAAGTTTCAATTTATATAAACCATACATAAGCATTCCATAACCAATAAATGAATTATTCTTTTACAAATTGAAACAATCACATCCACCTTTAAAGGTATGTCCTCTAGCATCAAATTTAGAAACATAAATTAAATTTATAGAAATTGAAGGTACGTAGAGACTGTTCATTAGATCCAAGTGATGCCTAGTATCTAATGTCAACCTGTAAGTCCTTACACCTTCAATTGGGTCCTTCATTCATTTCCCCTATAAACAAAAAGTTACTAGTTGGGCTTATGGTTTGGATTGTAAGGAATTCATGTATAATATTGGAAACATGAGTAGTGGCACCAGAATCAAACCACTAAGTATTAGAAGGAATTTCAGATAAGTTTGATTCAAAACATACAGAAACATAATATATACCTTTCTTTTTGAACCAACCCTTACATTTTAGGCAATCTTTCTGATAATGTCCTTCTTTCTTACAGAAGTGACATTTATCTAACTTTTCCCCTTCCTTTCACCATCAACAACATGTGAAACTTTAGCATGTTCTTTCTTCTTAAAATTCTTGGCCTTTAGTTTGAGTTTCTTTTCAGCTCCTTGACCCACTAGGTTAATAGAATGAACATCTTGTTTCTTTAATCTCGCTTCCTCTTCAATAAGCTACTGGAAGATTCATCAATATTCCACTTATCCTTTAATGTGTTGTAATTGACGTGGAACGATCCATATTCAGTAGGAAGTGAGTTAATGATAAATTGCACTAAAAAGGAGTCATCCAAAGTCATACCCAATGTCTTAAGTTTTGTTGTGATATTACTCATATCAAGGACATGTTGCTGCATACTCTTTGACCCATCAACTTCATGGTCGTGATTTTAGCTATAAGTGTCCCTACAAGTGCCTTATCAGCAGAACGAAACTTATCTTCCACAAGCTTAAGAAAATCTTTAGCATTCTGATTTTCAATGCTAAAAAGAGTAGACTTAATGTTCCTAGCAATTGTCATTCACATAAAATTTAAACATAACCTATTAGACCTTGCCCACGCCTTATGGTGTGCCTTTTCAACCTCTGTACTAGTATCATTAAGGTCAACAAGCTTATCTTCTAATAACACCAAGTCAAGATCCAAAGCACCTAAATGGAAAGTGACTTGTTCACTTCATTCAAAGAAATTCATACCAGTGAACATGGTAATAGAAGAAGCTTGAGAGTGAAGGTTAATAACTGCAAACATATAAATACTCACTAATTAATAGATTCAGACAAAAAGCACATACATTAAATATATTGTAGGTTTCCTCTGGGTAAACACAATAATACATATCATCACTATTATTAGAATGCTATTTAAACTTTATAAAAAATTCAATAAACTTCATCAAATACATATAACATCTTTGAATAACATATATGTGACAAGAGTATATCAATTTTCTCCTTTATATTTATTAGTTATAGAACATTGATTTACTTTTAGGTAAAGTCTTTAATTTCTATCAACTAATCAATTTTTCATAACAGCATTTCATAAAATACATAAATTATACGACCACACATTCAAAATTAATTTGCCCACTTTGGTGACTGACAAATTAATTTTAATCATACTATCATAATAATAATAATAATAATAATAATAATCCAATGCACCATGATAAAATTTTGATTATAGGTCAAATTATCATTAATATGACCAAAATGTAAGAAATCAAAACTTTAAAAATCATTCATCCATTAACAAAATTTCATGGGTCAAAATTGTAATTTTCCATTCAAAAACAAATTTCAAAAGTGATGAAAGGTGAAGCAATCGGCAGCAACAAGACATGCCCAATATTCACATTAATTTTCTATATAGAATTCAAAGACGCTCAATATCTATTCTTTTGTCATTCAATATTCAGCGGCCACAATCATACGGCAGCAACAATTTTTTTCAGGGAAAAATTATTCTTTATATAAAAACATAAAATCATAATTTTTATAAACATCATAATTGAAACAATCACCAAAGCAATAATCTAAGGATTGATATCTATTTAAAATCCGTGACTCTGATACCACATGTAAGTTTTTTGGTTCTTAATATTCAAACATCAAAGATATAAGTCATACGAAAATCATAAATCATACGTAAATCATTCATGTCATTTAGATTTTGAATATAATAATAACCACATAGATGAAGCAAATAAATCAGTTACTTGGAGCGAAATTCGTCACGATGTAGAAAGAAAGCTTCCAACGAACACAAACTAGTTTCTCTCTCTTAACCCTCTTTCGATAATAGATGGCTTGATGGATAGCCCAATGCACAAATACATTCATTCTATATTTGTTTTTGTCTGTACATAATTAGGGTAGAGAGATTACTAGTTTATATACACTTCTTTGTTGACCTTAAATCTTGTACGTTTATCAAGTACTAAATTAATGATCAAGATTTAACATATTAT
>JANKOD010000001.1:5255597-5276259 GCA_026284645.1 Erythroxylum acuminatum
TTTATCCATCCCCTATCCATTTATAAAAGCCGAGAACTACAAAAATATACAATTATAAGACTATCATATTTAAAAAATGAGAAAGAATTTCATTATCTTTAAAGCTCAACAAGTCTCATGGAAGGAAAAAGAAACTCATACTTGCAGTTCAAGAGACGATTTTACCAATTGATCAAGGTTCTTTGACTGTAGATTGTGCCTCTCAATAACCTGCGTCACACTTTAGTAAAAAAAATGTTGGCCATCCATTAAAACAAGAGAACAAAGATAGTTCAGGATATTCAATCATTCAGTAATGCACCAAGAGAACAAGTATTGGTGTTCAAAGAAAAGGCTGGAAGTTTATTTCCAACTAAAACAGTGTCAGTGAAGAAGAAGATTTTTGATAAGTCTATTTTGCATATGTAAGCTCAAATGCTCAAATGCTAATCTCAAATGCTATTTTGCATATGTAAGCAAATATATACATAGATTTTTGTACGCAAATATATAAATATATAAAGAAAATATTATTCAGCATGAAATTGTAATTTTATATTGAACAATCAAACAAGAAAGATTTATTGTGAAAAGAAAAGAAGCAGATGGACCACTGCTGTTTATTCAATCTCTGTTTTATAAGTTCAATCAATTGAAGAGTGGGAATTGTCCAACGTTCCAGCATTGAATGACCTACGTGATAGTGACTTTATAATATGTAACTAAAAGTAAGTGTATCCAGATGTATTGAAAGTAAGTGCTGAGACGATGAAGATTACAATAAGTAATATATATAGAATTGAAAGCTTCTTTAACTAACAAACCTTTACCATGTGCATCTCTTTACCATGTGCTGAGACGATGAAGATTACATGCATCTCTTTACCATGTGCTAAGTCAACCAACTTTGCTGAAACATTTCAGCTACCTCATTGATTTGTTCACTGTCACTGGGCATTCCCAATTTTTCACATATATTGATGGCATTTGAGCGATATGGTGGTGATTTTAAGGGTGGGGCATTTCATCAAACAATATACATGCATTCTTTCATATCACTCATGGTTGCATTCATAATAATATTAGTCCCAGAAATTAGTCCTACACAAACCAATTTTCTTCAAAACTGTTATCGAAATTCGAATGAGAGTAGGAAAAAAGAAAAAAAGACAATTTTAGATCGAACAATACATCGAGCATCAGAAATCATAAAAAGGAACAGATTAATGCGAGCATACAGGATAAAAAGTAAACAAACTGAGCCATTGAAAGATGAAGAACATAGAAGCGTATCCATGCCTAAAAGGGGAGAGGAGATGATGCTATAGAAAATGGAAGCAAGAATGGATCTAGGGTATTTCTACTTCGAAAGGAAAGGTCTCCTGTGAGTGTGATGGAAACGCGAAGAAGCTCTCTCACCACAAAGCATTAAGCAACGTACTGTTGCATGCGAAGAAGCTCTCTCACCACTGGTCTCCAGTACTCTCCCATCCCCAATGAACTATTGTGGTTTTAAAAGCTACCGACGTCTGAGAGAGTAGAAGCGTTAACGAAGGTTGTGTCATTAAACTGGTGGTTGAACCGGTTCGACCAGTCCGGTTTAACCTGTCAATTGATCAGTTTTGACCGGTTCATATTGGTTTAATTAAGAACTCGCTTTTAGGGGTGGATTGGACCGGATAGCCAACCGGTCACCAGTCGAACCGACCGGTCCGGTCTGGTCCGGGTTTCAAATCAGTGATATTTAGTCTTGTACATTCATTAAGTACTAAACTAATGATCAAGATTTAATATACTATTAAATTAAGAAAAAAATCCTAAATCAAATTTGACATTGGTCTACGGAAAATATGGGCTCATATTTCTTACAATTGTACCTTAGCAAAACCCATGGCCTTGAGCTTGCTGTTAACGGTAAGATCCAACGAAACAGGAAGGAAACAGCAAAGGAAGGACAGGTTAAATGGTGAAAGACAACCCACAAAGACAGTAAATCCAAGTATGCTTCCATCACTTCCCCGTACCTTAAAAGTAGAACTCCTTTTCTTTTCCTTGGTTAGGAGTACAATTTCACATGGACTTTTTGATATGAGCGGTATGTCATATTTATTCTTTAAATCGTATTTATTATAACTTCAGTGTCAAACTCAGAGAAAAAAAAGGGAGTTATTTAATTTATTGGATAGGATCAAGTAGTTAAAGTGGGAAAGCGGATGATTACGTGGTTTGCTTATAGTTGATGGTGGCTTGCTTTCTTCTCATTCTCACTTCTTCCTTGCAAGCTAAAGGTTTCCCTTCATGATAGCTTGCTTAGAATTAGAAGAAGAAGAAGAAGAAACCATTAACAACATGCACGACAGCATCATCCAGGTGATCAGAGCTTGAGCTATTAATCTCTTGTCTCATCATTCTATTTTGCTTCGAGTCAGATTGGTCAAGAGTTGCATTATCAGTTCCTTTGCTATTACTATTAGGTTGTTTTTCAGAGTATAATGATGCATGAATCATTAGGCATCCCTGCCTGTTTCTCATCAAGTGAACGGCAAAACGATGACCCAGCCACTGTGATAAGGTCCGGCCAGAGCGCATTCATGTCAATATATCGAACAAAGCTAGCTGGGCAATGTCGTTTGATCACCATCACCTGGTGCAAGGATCTGTTGTTACATGGGCTCTCAGTTACAGTTCAAGCAACAAATGGCAGAGACCACAACCACTGCAAAGTTGAACTGAAGCCATGGAACTTTTGGAGGAAACAAGGGTCTAAGCAATTTGTAATAGACGGTAGGGTTGTTGATGTGGTCTGGGATTTTAAGGCAGCGAAATTCAATGGCGAGACAGAACCACAATCAGATTATTATCTTGCTATTATCTGTGAAGAAGAGGTGGCTTTACTTCTTGGAGACTTGAAGAAAAATGCTTACAGAAGGACACGTTGTAGACCTTCGCTTATTGAACCAATATTAGTATCGAGGAAGGAACACGTATTTGGAAAGAAGAGATTCACAACAAGAATCAAATCTCACGAGAAAGGGCAATTTGTTGAGATTTCAATTGAATGCAAAAAAGACGGTGATAATGGAGTGGTTGATCCTCAACTGGAAATAAAGGCAGATGGGCAACTAGCCATTCAAGTTAAGCATCTTCAATGGAAGTTTAGAGGAAATGATGCCATAAATTTGAGCAAAACTAGAGTAGAGGTTTGTTGGGATGTTCATGACTGGCTATTTGGTTCAGGTCCTTCAGGTCCAAGGCATGGCTTATTTATAATTAAGCCTGTTTCACAATCTCCTTTAACAAAATCAGCACCATCGTCACCTAAATCATCATTGTCATCCACATCAATGCCATTTCTGAGTCAAGAAGTGAATAGTGCTTCAGTAGCAGATGACATTGCAGGTGGTCCATCCAGCTTTTGCTTGTTTCTGTACGCTTGGAAGATGAACTAGTTGGTCCAGAACTTACTGCCATCCCGATCCATTCAAAACTCACATGATCATGTTCTTGGTTCAGAGTACAGTGACATAGTGCTTGACACAAATCAAGTAGATTCAGCTCCCACTTAAAGAGAGATGGTTGTAATAGTAGCACCTGGGCCCAATCGGAGCTGGAATGTTGTCATGGAATGGACAGGCCAGATCGGAACACATGCACATGGCCAAATAATTTCCCTTATCGTGAATTATGTTCCAACTTGGATCATTTTTGGTTCTATCCTCCTCATATAATCATGTGTCAAAATGGGTTAATCATAATTTATGAGTGTGTAATGCCTTTTCATTTTATGTCTATTCTCGTAAAATTGTGAAAAGATTTTACTAGACTTCGGTCTTTTTCATTGTAAAACCAACAGACGTACTTAGAGATTAAGATAATCTGCCTTAGAGCTATACTACGATCCTAAAAGGCATCGTTTTGATTAGGAAGAAACAGGACCAGCAAACACAAAAGGCTACCATATTGTGGAAAAAGGTGGGAGCTTTTAACATGTTGTTTGCAGGACTACGAAAATACTGGAGAAACATATGCTATATGGCATCAGTGGTCCTTTCTTTTGAAAAGCCATTTCCACTTGGGGTCTTCAAGCTCTTATTGGTTGTTAAAAAGAAAAAGAAAAGGTAGCAAATTTGGTAAACATGGTGGCAAATGAGCAAACATTGTCTGCATGATTCTACCTTCAAGGGTTGGAAGATGGGAGGGCCGAATGCGAGTACTTTCTCCTTTTTGGTGGAATTCCCATTAACGTGGATTTTTAAGTTGCTTTTATGGAGTTTGAAGTCGCAAAATGTTTCACCACTACAGCTCATGTTGTGAGTATACAAGTAGGACCTGTTTGACTAGATTCTTTTAATGAGTGGTCCTTTAAGTATGGATATATCTATATATATATATATATATGAAACTATTATGAAATCGGTGGAAAGTTCTTTATCTTACATATATCATTCAAAATTTTAAAATGTATAAATAGACATATCTCAAGGAAATTTTAACATACAAAACATAAGACAAAATGGTAATGAGAAAAAAATAAAATTATTATTTACCTTTGATATGCAATTGAAATTAAAAACACAAAGAAAGAAACAATTCTCAACTAAGCTTAATACACAAAAGAAATTAGAAACTGTACAATTTTATAACAATATTTACATGATAATGACCCTACCCCAAAATTATGGGTTACCAACAATCAAACATGTATTGGCTTTTTTGGACAATAACTCAGCCTTTGACCCTAGAGGAACCAAAACATTTTCTCTTTCCCTAAGACAATGTATTAGGTTTCTTCTAGTTTAAACAATGATGGAGCTAAATTATCATCAAAGTGCATATATTATTGTGATTGTGATGGTTATTAAAAATAATTCATAAAACAAAGAATTTGTAACCATTAAAGATATGTTATAATTCATAATTCAAAAGCATCTTAGGCTTTGAATTATATTTACTGCCTATTAACCATCGGTAATTTGAAAAGAGTAGAAGTTTAGTTGAAGAAAAACATTTATTTGGGAATAATAATGACAAAATAGAAAAATAATAAAATAAAGAAACACATAACTATTTACGTGGTTTGGTGCTAATGCCTACGTCAACGTACAAGAGAAGAATAAAATTCACTAATTAATTTGAAGAATACAAAATGTGGAGAGTAACACTCAAAACTTTAAAACCCAATTACACTCTATTTTACTCTCACACTTTCTTCCTTGTTTTTCTCTTATGAAACCATGCAAATGAATGAGTTTATATAGGTATGGTTTCGCGTCAAACTTTGGTGAGAATAATGCCACGTTTCATTGCCCAATTCCATTCAATTCACTTGATAGAGAAGTGAACCAAGTAATGGTGATTTCTTCCCCTAAAAAGTGCTTGGATATGGACATGCGACGCAAGTCTAAGAAGAAGGAAGTGGATGATAAAACATATCTTTACCATGGGTTTTGTAAAAAATTCAAGGCAAACATTAACAAATCTCCACCTTGACTTGAATTTTCTACTGGTTGCAGAAAATTATTGAACTTTACTCCACCTTCTTCGAATAAGCCTATAAAAGCAACTCAATAATGAGAAATACCAATTAAGTCTAAGCAAAGCTTGAACTTTGTAACTGAAAGAGAATTGGTTTTCATGTCAGTCGGATTGTTAACAGTACCAATTTTCTTCATAGAAATAGTACCTTAAGAAATGATACAACGAACAAAATGACCTTTCATAAAACATTGATCTTTAGTCAAGTGAATAGCACTTTGGCTATCACAATGGACAAAAATCACCTTACGGTCTAAGTT
Organism: Erythroxylum acuminatum; assembly: GCA_026284645.1. Classification (NCBI taxonomy): domain Eukaryota; kingdom Viridiplantae; phylum Streptophyta; class Magnoliopsida; order Malpighiales; family Erythroxylaceae; genus Erythroxylum; species Erythroxylum acuminatum. Next base: position 5,261,372 of record JANKOD010000001.1, read on the forward strand.
GAGTTCTTCAAATAAACCTTTTAACCAAATGGTTTTTTTTATTAAGATCACCTGCATAGCCTGAATCAATATAACCAACCACAATATCCATACTTCTTCCAAATTCCAAACAAGAATTAGTGGTCTCAAAATCTATTTCTCTACCTATTTTTACTAGGATTAGCCATATATCTACTAACAATACTGACTGCATGTGCCATATCAGGGCGAGTACACACTATATCACACATGAGACTACCAATAACATTAACGATGCAACATATACTTGATTTCATCATTTGGCTGTGGTGACATTGCAGCAAAAAGTATAACATTGGTGTATGGAGGAATCGTCGCCAAAGAGTTTGGCTATGCTTATTTTTCGTAGCTAAAAACTATCAGCTACGTTTTTAGAAGCATAGTCAAAAGTTTTTAGCTACGTTTCACGAAATATAGCCTAAAGTTTTTAGCAACATTTTCATAAACGTAGTCAAACGTTTTTAGCTACTTTTGAATGTTTTCATAAACGTAATCAAATGTTTTTAGCTACGTTTGAAACATAGCAAAAAAAATTTAACTACGTTTATGAAAATGTTGCTTAAAACTTTAGGCTATGTTTCTTGAAACGTAGCTGAAACTTTTAACTATGTTTCTGAAATTGTAGCCAAATATTTTTTTGCTACATTTTGTAAAATGTAATAAATTTTTTCTTTGTTTTAACGAAATGTTATACCATGTTGGAATAAATTATTTGTTATATTTTAAATCCATGTTATTGTATATAATGTTTCAACATATTTTTCTTATTAATTTATTATAAAAATTATACAAAAATAATTGATAATTTAAAGAATGTACATAAAAAATAAAATATCATTAAATTTCAATGTATACAAGAATTTAATTATAACTTCAACAATTCTTATATATAAAATAATAAATATAAAGACTAGTTTATAAATTATAATACAAATCTCTCAGCCGTTGCATCTTCTTCAAATATGTAATTCGATAAAAAGTATTAAATTTAAATTATAATACAAAAAGGAATTAAGGGATAAAAGTATAAGAGATGTTATTAATACCATTTACTTTCATCTTCACTACTTTGATATTTTTTGAGGTACTTATCATGCTTAGCCAACTTTTTTCGAGTATGTTGTAATTTAGCCTTAAGCTATTTATTTTCCTTTTCAAGCTGGTGAACATATATGGATCTTGATGAGGTTGAAACATTTAACTTAGGGTCAGAGCCAAAACCTTTGATTTAACCAGAACATGTAACAAGCACAGTATTGCAAATTTCTTCTACATTGACCTCATTGTCCTTAGACATTGATTTTTGTAACAACCATTCCATCTTATTCTAAATTTTAAAAAACAATATTTAATGTAAATATTGTTAAGTAGTACATAAATAAATAAACTTAAAATTTAAACAAATTTTTATACTTACATAGTTTTTTTCTGCTTCTTCTAACATTCACTCTTGACCTTCCTTATAGTGAGTGACTTTATACAGGGTGATCCCTTCACACTTTACCCATGTAGTTCATATTCACTCTATTTTATGAAAGAAAAATACAAGGCACAATAAATAATATAGTGTTAATTGATCTAATTATAACTTGTAAACAAAGATCTTACATATTCATTTCAGACAACTACAAATTATTTGGACCCTTGATTGTGAGGAGTTTTCATTTTTCCTCTATTGACCTTTGCCTTCTTATGTTTTTTCCTAAATAAAGAAAAAATATATTCATTAAATTATATAAAAAGATTAATGGAACCAAATGTGAAGGGAAAGAAAACAAACTTGAACTTTGGGAGAGAACCAATAATCACATAAATTATTCCAATTTCATAAAGACATTCATTTTAAAACATGTTGCCTTGCCTCCACATCAAAAGGAAAAGATTTGTAAAACTGACGCAACCTATAATGATGATCCTTAGTTCTTTGTTTCAACAACAAAGTCATACAGTTTGAAACATCAGGGTTATTGATATCAACAATATTCAATTTCATCAATTAACAATAAGTAAAAGTGTAATTCATCTTACAATAAGTGAAAGAATATTGTACATAGTTAAATAAATTGAAAATTTACCGCAACTGTATCCACAACATTTTCAAGCAAGTTATCTTCATTTAATTCCTTAGCATGCTTAAGGCAAGGTAATTTTGTTTTCACAATAATCCCCAACTCACTTGACAATTTTGCAGACTGGATCTTGTCTATGGGACGGCCTTGCAAAGTATCAATGTGTATTGAAAACTTGGTTTTCATTACATTCTTCATTCGTTACAATTCACAACATCTAGTTATACCTTTACACCTTTTTTTTAATATTGACAATGGAACCTGATAATAAATCAATAATGATAAGAAAATACACATTAAACATTTAAATATAAATTTGAGCACAAGTTTTTTGTAGATGTTAAAGATTAACAAACCTGCAGATCCCTCTATGCTAGTTGATTCATTATTGTTTGAGGAAGAATGAGGTTGACTGTTGTTGTGGGCTATGAACCAATTGATCTGGCTGACGTTGCACCTCCCTCTATTCCACAATTTCAATACCTACCACCTTTTTTCCTTTTATTCTACTAGGTGTATTATATTGGATATCTATAAAAACAAACATAAATTTTATTAACATTACAATACATGCAATCATTGACATTAATCGTATTAACATAACTCAATCATCAACAATTTGCATTAACATAACTCAGTCATCAACAATTCACATTAACATAAGTCAACCATCAACAATTCACATTAATATAGGCATGAAATTGGGTTCACTTATAGAAGTACACCATACAATGCCAATGTATTTTTTTTATAAAGGAAAATTATGCTTATCATGATGAATCATCACTCTAAGTTATCAACAATCCATATATGACATTAAATTTTAGACAAGAAAAATTCAATACTCATGCATCATCTTCTAGGTCTAAAGGTAAAAAGAATTTCAATACTTTTATATAGCAATATTAACAGTAAATTACAATAAATTAATTTTTTTATATTCGATTGATATAATCTTAAATTATAGTTAGTATTGAGAATTTGATAAAACTTTAGATAAAAATAATTTATTCTATTTTTTGAGATTTTTAATTAATTAATATATCCTTATGATATGATACTCAATTTTACATATAGTGATGATGGTTTAGGTTAGTTGGTGCACGAGTTGTTGATCCTCCAAGATCCTTTCTTGATTTCATTTAGTTGGATCCACTTGACATTCATTCCCCGTAAAGATATATAATTACAAAAAGATTAATTTTACGTAATTGAGATATTACACTTTCTTGTTTTCAATTGATTTCATCTTTCCAAATCTTGGAATCCAAGATTTAGTCTTCCTTTTATCATGTTTTCCAATAACAACAATGAGTAGACATATGTTCTATACTTACTATATAATATTAACATTAAATAGGCAAATAAGAATTGCAGTTATTTCATTCAAGCAATTAAATAATCCTCTAGTCTATAGACAAGTTATAGCACAATAATAGTAGCATTGAAGCATAAATTTCCCGACTAATATCAACTTTTAAATGAGTTATTTTATTCTTCAAATTTGCCTTACACCTCTTTCCTTCGTTTTTTAACATCATTTATACTTTATCTATTGTATACAACCTGATAGAAAAGCCTATCATCCTTTTTAGAAACAATCTAATATATGCTTTAAATTCTCTACTAATTTATCACAAACAATTTAAACAAAAGAAAATCATCTCCAAAAAAACTTTGATCGAACATGTTATAGGCTATCCTCAAAGAAGCTTCCTAATCCATCTAAGCCTTAATCATCCCATTGTGGACCAAACAATAATACACACTCACCATCTTTCAAACAATAATACACATTCATCTTCCAAACAACAATACACAAAACTAAGACCTCTTTACAAAACACAAAACCCAAACACAAAAGCTCAGACAATGAAAGCAGAACATAAAAACTAAACATAAGTTGGACGACTTAATTGGATGGACGAACAATCGGAAACAATGGACAAGAAATGACAAAGTTGGATGAGGTTGGAGGCTTTTCAACACAAAATTTTATTAGGAAAACGATGAAGCTGAACGACGAAGCTGGACGAGGAAGATGGGCTTCGTTTTCTTGTTTAAAATAACTTGAAAATGAAGTTGTTTGTTATGAAACAAATGAAGTAGTTTTTGTTATATTAAAAAACTATAGCCAACATTTGGCGACGATTTTAGAAAAATGTCGCCAGATGTAGACCATTGGTGACATTTTCACTGAAATGCTTCTAAATTAAGGATTTGGAGATGATTTTATAAACCGTTGCCAAATCTTTTCATATGTATTTTTAAATATTTTTATATAAAATAGTATAGAATATATATATAATAAATAGAGTTTTTTGACACCATGTAAAATTGTAAAATCAAATACTTTAAAAGAGATAAATAAAAAGTCTAAATCTATGTAATATTAATTAATTTTGTGTTTTTAGTTTTATAAATTTTTAAATGACAACTAAATTTATTTTTAGATTTATAGTCATTCTCAATAATATTAAATTTAATTTTTAAAAATATGATATTAATATTTAATATTGATTTCCAATTTTTACTATATTTCAATTATTTTGAAATTATATTGCAATAAATATAATTATATATGGTAATTAATATAATGATATATAATTGTATAGATAATAATTGTAATTAGTATAATGATTTATGAATATATAGATAATAGATATATTTTCCCATATCTTAGTTATTATATTATTCTATTTAATCATAATTCTATATCTATTATATTGAATTTATGTATTATATATAATTTCTATAATATATAGAGTGTAATATATAGGAATAGGGTTTAGCAACGAATTATAAAAATCATTGCAAAAATTTCACCTTTTTGTAACGATTTTTGTATTCATCACCAAAGGTGAAGCCAAAATTATGTCATTTATGAAATTGAAAATCTAATTACCCAAAAATGACATAAATTGTTTGGATAGAGCTCGCAAACAATTAAGCAATTAAGGGCCCAAAACAAGGCCCATTTCTATAAGCAACAGACATTTTACTTACAAAGCAACAAAAATGACAACGTAACCCACAACTACTAACAAAGCAAAAAATGACAACGTTGTTGTAAGCTGCAGACAAGGTAATCTATCTATGATGAAATTTTATAAATAAGGTAAATAAATCCTACCCAATTGAAAGAGTCTCCAGATGCTTCCTAATTAGGGCTAAACCATTGAAGGAGACCTTCTTCTCTAAAATGGTCAAGTTGCTAGGTATGAGTTCCTCTATCTTGCTTCTTACCTTTTCTTCTTCTTTTTACTTTTGGTCATTGTTCTGGAATAGCGTCATTACCTTTCTCTTGGAAGAGTCATATATCACTCCCATCCCAGGTGAAAGCTAACATTGAGGTATGAAATTACTTGATTTGTACAAAGTTAGTGTCTTCTTGCTTAATCCAGATTTCCAGTTAGTAGTTAGAGATCATAGGGTCTTGTTTTGGAGAGATACCTTTGATCCCCAATCTTCATTCAACTCTTCAAGTAAGTCTTCCCTCTTTGTAAATTTGTGCTTAACTACTCCACAGTTGATCTGTTCATTTGCTTGGATTTTTTGCATGCGTTTTCTGTGTGATTTCTACATCTTATTGATAAGCTAGGGTCGACCTTCTTGTTTTTGTACTTCCTTTTATTTTGAATTCCATAACAGTAGCTCCCTCCATATCTGAGGAGGGGCTTAGAGGATCCAACTCTTTTTTATCATAATAGTGGTTTTAGAGGACAGTACACTTAATTCTGCATCCCCTAAGCATATTACATACACAGTTAACGTTCTCAGCATTATCATATAAAGTTGTCTCAATTAATATATGATAAAATTAACATTACTAGAATGTTTTTTTTTGAAATTTTAAAAATACTTGAAATTACGAAAGGAACATCGTTTACAATGAACAAAGAATACCAAATATACAGGAGAAAATAAAAGAGAAGTAACATTTCAAGCCACTACCACGGCTCCACTGTCAAAACAAACACAGAAGACTTAACACTCAGCTACCAGAATCAGTCCACATCTAGATCTTCCAACGACTTCTAATAGCCAAACAAAATTGATGCTGCATCCCATGGGCAATTACAGCCTCCCTGATCAAGTTAATAATCTAATCCCCTAACTCATATTTGGTCATTTCAACTTGCTTGTAAATACGTCTGTTTCTCTCCCGCCATATGTGGTAAAGGACCAGTTGGAAAGAGGTCCGAATGAGGAGACTATCCGGCCTCCTATGTCGGACTGCACGAATAACCCCCACTAGGACATCATTCCACTCATAGGTAAAATTCAGGTTACTCACTAGGTATAATATGCGATTCCAGACTGCTTTGGTAAACTCACATTAAAAAAACAAATGATTTATGCTTTCATCGACTAACTTACATAGCACACAAATGGGGTCATAACTGCCGAACCACCTGTCCTTAGTTTTTAATCTATTTTTGATGGTCAGCCATAAGTGAAAGGCAGCTTTAGGACATAATACCTGTTTCCAGACGAGATCAGATCATGAAACTGCTTCCGTCAACCCTCTCCAAAGGCTTCGAGCGGAAGAGGTTGTGAATTCTCCATTTTGGGAAAGAGTCCATAGCATCTTGTCCGGAGAGTTGTGAAGGGAGATACCTTGCAAAAATCTGGTACGAAGATAGCCAAACCGATGTCTGGACAAGCTATCACTTTCCCACACAACCCATGCTAAAGTGGTGTTTTTACGAATTCGAGTTCGAACTCCGTTTAATTCATTACACAGCCAAAGAGGACTCATCATATGCCAATTGTCAAACCAAAAATAGATGTCTTCTCCATTCCCAATGCGACTCTGAATCAAAGGATAAATTTGTTCACGCAAATCCAGCAAGTTTTTAAAGATCCAAGAGTGATCATACCTGAGTTGAAGTTTCCAGAAGCTTTGATCATGAAGGCGATATGCCTGCACCCATTTGACCCACAATGCTTCTTTGTCCACAAATAGTCGCCAAATACGCTTCATAAGCAAGCTATTTTGCATTGTAGAAAATGAAATAATGCCCAAGCCCCCTTGGTTTTTAGGAGCAACAACTTCACTCCATTTTACCTTTGCTCCCTTGCATTGGTCATGCCGGCCAGACCATAAGAATGCTTTTAGAATCCACTCCATTTCCTTGATCACTTTTTTAGGGGTAGTCATATGGGCAGCCCAATGAACATGCATGCTATTCAAAACTGAGACGATCAGATTGACACGAGCCACATAGGAGAGAAACCAATTTTGCCAAGAATTGATTATGCTCTTTAGCTTTTCTAGCAAAGGCAGAAAATCAGAGAACCGAGGCTTGCCCGAGGTCATTGGAACTCCAAGATATCGGAATGGAGTATGCTGAAGGGTTAATCCAACCAAATTACAAAGGTCTTCTTTATTGCGCACATCGGAAGATAAATAAATGCCACTCTTCTGGATGCTTATGGTCATACCCAACCACCGGGAGAATGTGGTCATCAAGCTCATCATGATAGCCAGAGTTTGCGGTTCTGCTTGGCATAAAAGTAGCACATCATCAGCATAAATTAAATGAGAGAGGTTCAGATCCTTACAGTTATGATGGTACTGGAACAACCCATTACTCTGCACCATTTTAGACAGCAGTCGAGAGAGACCCTCCATAGCAAGAGTGAATAGGTAAGGGGATAGAGGATTCCCTTGCCGAATGCCTCTGTGAATCATAAAAGGCCTTGTTGGTGTGCCATTAATGAGAGCGCTCAAAGAGGGCGTTTGAATGCACTGGGAGATCCAATGACAAAATTTGGGTGGCAAACCGATACACCTCATGCAATCCGTTAGATAATCCCAACCAAGTGTGTCAAAAGCTTTATAAATATCAATTTTTAGAACACAACTGTTGATCCGCTTGCCTGAATGATACTTCCCCATTAGTTCCTGAAGCAAAAGAATATTATCACCAATACTCCTCGACGGTAAGAAGGCCCCTTGCTCCTTGCTTATCACCTTAGCCAATACTGCCTTCAGACGCTCAGCTAGAAGAGAGGCTATAACTTTATAAATAGTATTGCAGCAAGAAATCGGCCGATAGTCAGTAATCTTCTCAGGTCTCTCCTTTTTAGGAATTAAGCAGATGTAAGTATGGTTAATTTCACGTAACATTGTACCCGAGGAGAAGAACTTAAGGATTGCTTCAGTGAGTAATTGGCCTGTGATAGACCACGTGTGCTGAAAGAACCCAGCTGAAAACCCATCCGGTCCCGGAGATTTTGAGCTATTTAGTCGAAATAAAGCCTCTTTGATTTGCAGAGCCGTGAATAGGGCATTTAACATGTCTATAGTGGCCTGGTATAGAGTAAAGTCCAGCACATTCCTAATCCCAAATTCATTCCTACTAGGTCCTTCGTAACGGCCCATGAGGTTAGCAAAGAAGTCCCTAACGTGAGTAGCCACAGCCTCTTGGCCGCTCCATAACTTACCATCCGAATCAGACAACTCGGTGATAGTGTTCTTGTTGCGGCGAGCAAGGATCGCTGCATGAAAAAATTTTGAGTTGCGGTCACCCTCCCGAAGCCAAGTTTGTCGTGACTTTTGCCGGAGAATGGAGTCATGAAGTGTTAAAGCTTCTTGATACTTAAACATACTGTCAGCTTCAAGAACTCGCAGATGCTCATTTAGGGGGTCTCTATAGCAGTGTTGTTGTAAGTCAGCCAAATGAGAACCCAACGTCTGAATATTAAGATTTTGCTGCTTACTAAAACTTTTAATCGCTAGCTTGGCCATCCTCAATTTCTGCATGAATTGATACCCCTTGAAACCATGAACTTCCATCCTCCAGGTCTGAGCTAGCAATTCCATGAACCCATCAACCCGTAATAAACCATTGAAAAATTGAAAAGGGGCTCCAGACCTGCGGGTAGCAAAGTGATGCTGAATGAGGATAGGCGTGTGATCCGAAAAAACCGGGTCCCCAAACACTGTTGAGTCAATAGGGAAGGAGTGAAGCCATTGTTGGTTAACTAACGCACGATCCAGCTTCTGTCGGATGTACATCTCGCCACGTTGTTTGTTTTCCCAAGTAAACCATCTGCCATTGCCTCGAAGATCAACCAAGTCAGTGTCCCGAAAGAGTTGTTGAAGCTCCCTACCCGAGCCACCATGAAATCTAACTCCTCCCTCCACCTCAGAGGAGTTGAGACTGCAATTAAAATCACCAGCAACCAACCACGGGCAAGTCAGACCAGATTGAAAATCCAGCAACTCTCGCCAAAGATCAGATCTCTAGTAAGCAATATTGGCTACATAGATAAGAGTAACCATATATGGAGCAGTGTCCTTTTCCTTGCAACAAAGATGCATAAATTGAGCTCCCATCCTAATAACTTGAACATCTATTTTCTTCGAATTAAACCAGCACAAAATACGACCATTATAATGAAAAGCATGATAGGTAAAAAGGTTCCACTGAGATCCCAAAAAATTCAAACCCTGTCGATCTGATGTAGATTTTATTTTTGTTTCCAACAGTCCTACCAAAACAGGGTTGGAGGTCGCAACTACCTGTTTCACCATCATCTTTTTGAGGGGGTCATTTAATCCCCTCGTGTTCCACACAAGGAAGGACATCATTAAAAAAGGCATTCAGGGGAGATGATCCCCTTATGCTTTTTCTTTTTGGTTTTCTTTCGCAGCACTGAATTCTTGCTCAATTTAGCTGAATCTGGAGGGAGCTCTCCTTCTTCTTGATCAGGGTCAGCAATAACAGCTTCACTCTTTTGGCTGGACTCCTCTCCTACGGAATTGTCATTAGGATCCCCTCCTGAAGAGGATGGAGCCTTAGTATCTGATGAGAGGGTCGGCCCATCAAAGCTATCTATCCCTCCTAGTTCATTCGGAGGTGCTAATTCCACCGAGGATGGAGCAACCTTGGCTGCATGCGCCTCTGTCTCTATAGGCATCGACCTACTGCAATCCAGTAGCTGACTATCTCCCAGTGGACCAGTGACCACTGTACTCTCCGATGCCTTGGCCAAATCAGTAGCCAGTTCACAAGGACTATTTGGTTCAGGAACAGATTGGGCAATCTGCACCGAGGGCTGACTGGCACCATGAGCTAGGTCCTCCGACCAGTCAGATAAGAATGTTCGTCTCGTCGGCACCCACTCCTTACGAACTGCATGTGGTTTCCAAAGGTAAGAGACGGGAATGCTATCACAAATCAAGTCACCAGCTGTGTCTAACCTGCGAATAGTCACTTTGTCCGGTAGTGGGGCATCCTTGGCCACTTCAATACATATTTTGGCATACCCAATTCAATCCATAGCCGCTGTTTGGGAGTCCAAGCATATAGGCTTCCCAATTCCGCTAGCTAGGTGACTAAGGCCCTCCAATGTCCAGTACTCCAAAGGGAGGCCATGAAATTGAACCCAGAGTGGTATAACCTCAACGGAGCTACGGTTCAAATCCATACCTGGTTTCCATTGCCGCAGAAATAGAGGTTGATCACCCACATGCCATGGCCCAAGCTCAAGGACCTCAGTGACATCGGCATCCGAGGAGAACTTGAAAAGGAACAACCCATCATCTATGAGCATTGCTTTCTGGAAGCCCTTCTTGCTCCACCTAGCTTTGGCCCATGCGTTTACCACCGGAAAGGCCAGATGTTTGCCCCAAAAAAATCCAATCAACGCGTTTGACCAAGCTCTGGTGCTAGCCCGAAGCAAATCTGCCGGAGGAGAGATGACGCCATTCTGCAGAACATGGGGGTAATGAGTAAGTATGCCCCAACGATGTTGTGGCAAGACCTTATCCCGCCAGGAGCCACTGCCCGAGGGCCGCTGAACCGGATCCGTAGTAGACACCGGATGTTGTCCAGAAGAGAAGCTGCGATCAACAAGGGAACGCGCAGATGGGGTAGCTCCTGACAGCGGCGGCTAGGAGGCAACTCCAAGCTCGGGCGCTACCACCAGAGAAGCTGTCGGAGAATCAGAATGAGAAGGAGGGAGGGGAGGAAACGGGTTAGGGGTGAGAGTCGGGTCACCCATGGTAATGGGCGCCCAACTGAGTAGCAGAGAAGGGATAGGAAATGTCCAAAAACCTATAAGCTAAAGGCTGGAGGGAGAGAGGAGGGCAAAACAAAAGAGGGCGTGAGGGTAAAATCCGAAGGGGGCGGGAAACAGAAGGTAGAGAGAAGGCACGTGCTCTGGGACATTCAAATAAGAAGTCCTCTATTAATAAATATGTCAAATCACTTATTATTATATGGCACGTGCTCTGGGTTTTATTTATCTTTAAGGGTGAGTGACAAACAAAAAAATGTGTTTATGCAGGGATTTCTGGCTGCTTAAAAAATTAAGTTCCGATGATCTTTTCTTCTTCTGTGAATATTTTGTTAATTGCATATATCTTCATATAATTTTTCATTTCCTTTTTAAATTCTACACTTTGTTTCTATATTGATTATATATATGACTTGATTTTGTTTCTATTAACTTTTCAAAATAAAAATGTTAACATTAATTCATCGTGAAATGTCTATGTGACAGATAGTGTCCAATGGTGAAAATGAGCTTCGATAGGAGATATCTGGCAGAATTCTCCCTTCTGAAGAACAAGTCGATGCACAACAAATCTACTCATCAAAGTCTAATCACCGCTTGCCTTCAATGGTTGATCTTCTTCTTCAAGGTTTATAGTACATGAAAATGAAGGTCGTGGCGATGTCTAGATGATTCATACATGATTAGGGAAATTAGTTGTTTTAGAACAGTCGTCAATTACAAAAACTATGTTTATTCATTGCGATGATGATGGAGTCATTCAATTAGATATGCATGTGTTTGAATTTGGGTTCCTTATACTGTTTGATTTAACTTTTTAAGTTTCTAGGATTTAATTTTTCAAAGGTTTGTGAAAAAAATTAACGTGATTGTTCTATACTATTTGTTCCTTAGGTGACACTCATGATATGTGTGGTTCATCTAATTCAGTGATCCATACTGCATTTGAAAAATCGTTCACTGTATCTTCTGCTAGTTTAGTTAAAGCTAAGAAGTTGTTGGAAAAGGATGTCAACAAACCAACTATTAGGGGAAGATATATCTTTATTTGTTTCAATTGATGTCTTCGAACGTGCAAAGAGCCTTCTTAGGAATCCAAACATAGGGAACTCTTTTATCTTATTTACCAAGTCTCATGTCATTTGAAATCCAGAAAAAATAATTATTTCTTTTTCTTTTCGATGGAATAGGCGTGAAATTTTTTTCTGTCCTTAAGAATTGTTAAAGTTTTAATTAAAATCTTGCATTACTTACCATCAATCATGATATTATATTACTTACTATATATCATTTTTTATTTTTTCTGTAAGAATCATATATCATTATATTACAAACTTCATGTTAAAACTATTTGAAAATTTTGTAACATCATATAAAATTTTTAAATCATATAATTTAAAAGAGAAAATAAAAAGTATAAATCTATGTAATATTAATTAATTATGAGTTTATAGTTTCATAAATTATTTAAATGTTTTGCATTTTTGTTAGGTAAATTTATTTTTATACTTAGAATCATTGTCAATAATATTAAATTTAATTTTCTTAATATGATGTTCAGTCACAAATTGATCAAGTCAAAGTTAGTGAATTCATAATTATAAATAAGAGAGTTAATTTGTTACTATTCATTCAAAACCATCGCCAAAAGATAAGTCTCTTGTGATAATTTTGAAAAATAATTATAAAAGGCTTTCTATTTGGCGATGATTTTTCTGAATTCTCGCCAAAAGCTTGAGATATGGCAACGATTCCAAAAATCATTGTTAAAAGGTGATCTTTTGGCGAACTATGTTTTGCAAATTAATTATCAAACACCCATCAAAACTTTAAATCTAAACTAAAAAATAGTGCTTATTTTTTAATGTAATGTGACAAAAATTAAAGTTTTGATGTGTGTTTGATAATTAATTTGCAAAACATAGTTTTGAAAAGATACTTGATGAAAAGAAAAAATTATCTCCATAATGATTCTACATAATCATAGCCTTTCAGAAAAGTGCCTTTCCAAAAAAAAATTTCTCATACACGTTTAGTATATATTCTTATAATTATAATTTTTGAATAAGAAGTCTAAAAGATATTATTACATAAATTATACCATACAAACTTAAGCTAGCAAGTTCATCACTCATTTTTTTGATATTTAAATACTTAAAATATTATATATATCTAAAATATTAGTTAAGAATTAAAAGATTAAATATTTTAATTAAGACATCAATTTAAATATTCTATTGTAATTACTTTGATTTGTACCTTATAACTTGTATAATTTAGGACTTCGTTTACAATAAAAGTAAGAAAGCGGCAATTTCTTGTCTCCATATTGTTGTCATTATTGTTTTCTTTTTGAAGCCTTTTATTCCTTTCCTTATCTTCATCTTACATCACTTGCTAGTTGTCTTGGCTTCTCTTCATAATATATGTCGTCCATCTTTTCTTATCAAGAAGAAATATGACTAGGACAGCTTCGTAAGAGTGAAGAATCCTTAATAGGACACCAATACAACAACATACAAGCAAAACGACAATGTAAATTGCTGAAACAAGAGATTAAATGACTGGCGTGGACAAGAATGGTTCCTTCGCAAAAGTTGGTGTCTTTAATTAATAAAAGTAATTATATTTATTGCATTTGATAAATTTTAATTGATTTCAAAATAAATTTAAGGTTTAAATGGAATAGAAGATCCAATAAAATAAATGTTATATGAGAGAAGCTATGTAGTGATAATTATACGGCTAAAAGGCAAATTTTGAAACACGTAATCTTTGAAATATGGTACTATGTTATGATAATTACATTACACCTACAATTAATTACATTGAAGAAAACATTACCTTAATGTCTTTAACCAAAGGTTGAAAATAAAGAAACCAAAATTATAATGATGTAAAATTAATTAATGTAGTATTATTTACACATACAAATATATATAATGATTGAAAAAAGAGAGATTATGTAGCTAGACTATTTCTCTTTATTTTTATTATATTTAATTTAAATTGATATAATCTTGATAAGAATTTAAAAATTTAAGTTGAATATATGAGATTAATATTACATTAAGATTATTTTTAAACACGATAAGTGTTATATATGATTTGACTAAAATTTTGGACCTAAATTCACAATAAACAAGTGTAAATAATTAATTATTTGAATTTAAAAATAATTTGATTTTTTAATTTTGAAGAGAAAAAAAAAAAAAGAATCAGCCAAGGACTTACATGCCATGTAGGATATTCGTACGTCAGCTCCAGGAACACAGTTCAGACTAAAGATAGATGCTTTTGGTTGTCCACCCTACTAGCAATTATGTCAGTCCGGCTAGTCATGCTCTAATCCAGTAGTTTTTTTTGGTGAGAAAAAGTGAGCACAGCTCACAAAGACATAAACCTACCTAACATAGGATACCCCTATTAAATTATGATCAAGCCATCTATTAATACTAGGGGGAGCTTGCCCCAAAACATGAAATCCAGGAGAAAAATCAAAAGCAAGGTGAGAAAGATAGTCAGCTGCAAAATTCCCTTTTCTGTAAATATGATTGAGTGTCACATCATAGAATCGCTTTAGTAAGTCTAGAATTCTGGCAACGAGAGGCAAGCAATCGGAGTTTGCTTGAACACCACCGGTCACAGTCTTGACAGCAAGCTCATTATCACATTCAGTGGCAAAGCCAGGAATTTGTTTTAGGGGGGCAAGGTATATATATATAGTTTTTTTTAATCCAATCCACCATGGGCAACGACATTCTTTTA
>JANKOD010000001.1:5281955-5299685 GCA_026284645.1 Erythroxylum acuminatum
TGACTTATGTATTTACGATTTTGGAGCATTGATGTATTATGGACTGAAAATGTATTTCATCTTGTAAAGAATGCTTAATTATGAATAGTGAATTATGAGTGGATAACGACGAACGGAAAGATGGTTTTGTGTATGGATTAGAATTAGTTGAATTCGGTATACTTGAGGATTTTTGGATTACGCTCACGTTTTGCGATTCAACCGCAACGGGGCCCAGCATGTTTGGTATCAGAGAAAGAAGAGATTTCGGAGTACCACGCTCAGGTATGAAGGTATGTATGTTAAGAGGTTGGGTTCCGGTAACGGGATCCAACAGTGGAGAGTGTGATATCCCACATTGATTGGAGAGGAGAACAAAGTACGCCTTATAAGGGTACGGATACCTCTCCCTTACAGACATGTTTTCTATAGCCTAATGCACCGGATCCCATCGAAACTCCGAGGTTAAATGTGCTTAGGTGAGAGTAGTACTAAGATGGGTGATCTCTTGAGAAGGCCTCGGGAAAAGCAAAATCGTGAGGGCTGGGTTTGGCTGGGCCAAGGCCCAAAGCGGACAATATCTGTGAGCGGGTGATCTGGGCTGTTACATAAAATCTAAATTCTTATAAGAATATTTAACGAAATACTAAGAAATATAATATTCATGCCTTTATAATTTTTTCAAAAAAATTATACCCTCATAAGTCATTTCACACATTAACAATTAATACTAAACAACTAATTTTACTAAAGATCTTTAATAAACAACTGATATTATCTGTTGGTCAAATTAGCTAATATAATCAGCTATCAGCTATCAGCTAACTGCTAATAGAATCAACTAACAGCTAATGCAATCTACTATTTGCTAAACATGACCTTCATTGTGTGTTATAGGCTAAATGAAGAGTGAACATCATTCAGTCCTTTGAGCCTTAAGAAATTTTGAGACTTCGGAAGACTACTTGTATATCAAAAGTTCTATCTAAAAACAATAATCTCCTAATTCAATCTTTTTTTAGAAATTGAATTGATTAAAAATCTTAAGGGCAGTATAAAGCCTACTTAAAAGCATACAACTCATCAACAAAAGGCCTTAATTTTCTTATAAGGTCTTATATATGAATATTACAACAAAATCATAATTTAGGAAATCATCCCCTCATAAAGGTCATGTAACGAGCTCGTTCCTTAACAATAAATTCGTGAAATAGATCAATAATTAACGATATGCTAATTTTTATTGAGCTTGCCATCTAATCTCTTGAATGATAAGTAAGATTTGTCAAGTACTGTTTATTGCGATGAAATGATAAAATTCTAAATAAATTAAGGGAGGTTCCATCTAATTGTCATGTATTCTCCGTTACTTGTGTTGGAATTCAAGTGTGAGTGGGAATCCTACATTGGACAGAAATGTAACTAGTGAGGGGCATCTAAGTGGAAATGGCTCACAAACCTAATGCCTTAAAGTTTTGGGTTGAAGTGTGGTGTCAAGGCCCACAAATATACTCCCTCACTAGGCTCATGATGTAGATCTCCTATGAAAGTGGGCTCTCTAGTCCCAACAAATTGTTTAAATTCTATTACATGTAATGATTTATCTAATTCAAATGAATGCGCTTAAACATAAAGTTTAAATTTTCTGCAGCTTTGTGAAAGAGTTTTACATAAAGTTCACATTTCCTTAAGCTTTTTGAAAGATTTTTGCATTTCCTTCTCTCTAAAGGATATATACATAATAACTAAAGGCAAGTTTAAAGATTTTATAGTAACTCCTTTGGAGCAATCCACTATCTGAATCTAGTTAAACTCTTGACAATAGCAATTGCATAAGCTCATAATTTGTTTCTAGAGTGAAAATGAGTAGTGTCATTTAAAGAACATATACTTCAAAGCCTTGTAATTTTGATTGCATAGTTTGTAGCTTAAATTAATGGGAGGGGGTTCACTTTGATTATATACATAGTTATGAGTCTATTTTTGATAGTTAGTCATAATGTCAAGAATGTTTTAAGAAGGTTTTTTTGTTAAAACATATTATGTTTCTCTAAAATACTTTTTGCACATGAATTTTGAACAACAAGATGCACGATGTGATTATGATGCTCCTAGTGTTATACTTTAACTAAATGGTGGTATCATTAATGTTTGGATTAGGTAATGGATGTAAAGCTTGTATTGTTGCACAACCACTCGTCCACTAAGATGATCTCCTTAACCTTTGGCTACACCGGAATTGTGTGTTTTAGACTACTAAAATCAGGAAGTAGATAAAGAGGGCCAATGCTATTCTAGTTATTAAACCAAAATCTAAGTGCTCTTTCATTCTTAATCACCATTTTCTTTCATTGCATATGGTGCTTCTCAATTTCAGCATTTAATTGATAGTTTAAGAAAGAAGTATAATAATTTGTTTTAATATTTTAGAAATGAAAAATGCATCCATTCGACTTATATAGATTCTTGTCTTGTGAATAATTATCAAATTCTCTTAATAAATAACACTTTGTTTGAGGCTCTAATGGAAGTAATGTTGAGTCCCTCTTCCTCTTTAGGTACAATAACATTAGTCTATTTGACCTTTACTTCAACATCATTGTTAAAACCACCTTTCAAATGGAAGTTTTTAAAAACTTATTATGTTGCTTTTTACTAAGTTTTAAAAGAGAAATAAATATGAGAATTGGTATATGTAAGAGTTATTAACCACAAAAATGATAAATTAAATTTTACCAATAAAGGAAAATAAATTATTTTTAATGCCTTATTCTTTTGTTTATAGAATCAAGTAGACGAAGACAATTCTTAAAGCTGAGTCCTTTAAAAGTAATGGGGATACCTAAGTATTTAAATGAAGGTAGTAGAAGTTTGCGTTATGATATAGAGGAGAGTTGGCTAGCTAAATCAAAATAAACAGTTAATACATATAAGTTGCTTTTGTTGTAATTAATTGAGAGGCTTGATATTTCATTAAAAATAGTAAAAAATTTATAATTGTTTTCACTAATTGTGTAGGTTGAATAATCTCATCTTCTTGTACTTTTAGTCATACTTGAATAACCTGTCTTGGTTAATTATGTGCTATAAGCCTTATTAGAACTTCAATATAGAGTGTGAAGAGATAGGTGACAAAAGGCTCTCTTGAAGATTTAAGTTAGTTCCCCATTAAGCAAGATGTTGTAGGAAATTGTTGTAATGCATTAATTTAGCCATTTGGTGAATTGGTAAGGAAGAACCAAATGCTTATAAAATATCAAAGAGGAACTTCTAACTTATGGAGTCAAAAGTCTTGTGGAACTCGATCTTTATATAGAAACTCCAAATTGATTTTTTTTTGTGGTAGTTCTTAAATAATTTTTGGGCAATAATTATATTTTCACCAATACTTCTTCCTTATATGAAAGCTCCTTGAGAGGGATTGATGATATGCTTAGGGATTATTCTCAATCTAATTTCCAGTAACTTTAAGATAAATTGATAAAGAACAATATATTAAGAGATAGGCCTGTAATCTTGCAAGGAGGAGGGTTTAGGGGATTTAGAAATGAGAAAAAAATAAAAAATCTTCACTTTATTTAGCAATTTTTTCTTAGTGAAAAATTCTAAAATAACCTTTGTAACTTTATTACCTATTAGATTATATGTTTTTTTTAATTAAAAAGCACATTGAACCTATTGAGGCTAGTGTCATAGGGACTTTTATGAGCATGGTAGAATTGGAATGATTTTTTCGAGGTCTTCATGTGACAGTTAAGCTTAAATCATAAAGCTCAACTGAACTTTGCCTTGTAATCTCTATCTAACAATTCTATTTGCTTCTAAAGACCTAACGTCACTGGTGTTTAAGTGTTTCACTATACTCTTATAACACAAGTATTTTGTAGAAACAATAAAAAGGGACAATTAAGAGAGTTATGGCATAACTAACCTTTTATTGATCAAATCTCAAGGATACAATACAAAGGAACTCAAGTTTCTTTTAACTTGAAGCACTCTATAGGAACACTGCTCAAAAGAACTCCCTATTTGAAGCGCTCATAAAGAACTTTCTACGAAAGCTCTCATCTCTCTTTTAAATGATTGAAATGTCCAATTATTCACCCAAATGAACTACAAAGGATGCCTTCATATACGCTTACAAGAACTTAGGGACCAAGTAAGCTAAACTACTCACTTTTTCCATTAACTCCACTAAAGTAAGGGGGATGTCACTTTTTCCATTAACTCTACTAAGTTAGTGATCACTTTATGCCACTAACTCTTCTTTTTCATATGGGAGGACTATTTAGAAGATTCATATCCATTGCCATAACATTCAACCCACTTTTCCACTATTTAAAGCAGTCCTCTTACTTTCTAAGGTAGTACTTTCACTTTCTTAGGTTACTAATTACATGTTCTTGCTATATGTCGCCATGTTATTTCATTGTGAAGTTAAGTGCCTTGATAAGCCTTCTTTTTAGCCATCCTGAGCCATCTTTATGCATAGTCCATCCAAACACGTCCATGGTGCAATCACGTTGCTTCATGACCTAACTTAGCCAAAGTTCGAGTCATTGTATAGTAAACCCTACATGTTTACAGACTTTATGACCTCCTCATCAAATTTAAATGCCTTAGTACACCCTTAGAATTACCATGAGTTAGTTGCATCTTTCATCTTTTAGTTTTGAATCTAAATCTTGCATCTCGTCAAAGCTGTTTGTCTATATGTACTAAGGCATGCCAACACTCACCTACTCTTAAAATTTTGTTGAATATGACCACTTTTCCTTATCAACTCGCAAGTTTTTTTTTGTTCTATTAACCTAAGTACCAATTATCACCCAAAGCTCACTAACATTTGCATGATTCCACATTTTAGAGTTATGAGTCTAGCAATGACCCCTACCAGAAAATTTTGATGCCTTTGTCGAAATAATCCGTGGGCTCCTCTGAATGTGGTTCTCTTAAAGACTCCTTAGTCATTAGCACATCTCTAATGTGCCAGTTTGCTACTCCATCAGGTTTGCCTTTACTTTTATTCAGACACTCTTTCATATGGCTTATTACACCAAATATAGCGTAGTTATTGAGGTAGACTTTTTTCGTTAAATCTTCACCTCTCTTTCTTTAATCTTGCGCAACTATGAAAGTCATTTGCTTCTCACCCACCTTCCATTTTGAGTTAAGTGTGGCTCTTCATAAATGAAATAAGCAATATCCTTTTTTGTTTGTTTATTAGACTTGTAGTGAAAAGATTCACACACCTTCTCCTTACCTTTCTCTGAGACATTTTGTGTCCCACCAATCTTTTTGTTCACATTGTTCTTTTGAATTGGTGGTGGCATTTAGATATCCATTAAGGCATTTGCAACCACTATCATGCTTAGGAGATCTGTCATGTTTTACCTTTGAACCTTCATTTTTTACGAAACTTGCAAGCCGCTTATGAAATTGACAACTTGTCTTTCTCAGATATGTTATACATGTCTAACATTAATGATGTGAGTTTCCTCACATACACCTACATTGAGCCATCTTGCTTCAACTTCTTTAAAGCTTCCCTCCTGAGTTATGAAGTATTGTTAGGGAGGAATTGTTAGCTCGATCTTCATTTTCTCCTTAGTGTTAATGGAAGGTATACCTGCATTGATATCATTAGAGGTTAGCATGCTCCGCCATACCTTTGCATCATCCACTATGTACAACCGTGATCAACACCTTCACCTAATTCGATAGCTTTACTACTGCAAAGTATTTCTCTATATCCCATACGAAGTTTTTAAGCTTCTTAACACTTTGTTTGCATTTGAAAAATTAGGACTCTCTCATCTTCACCAGAGTGCTTTCTAATCAAAATCCTAATTCGTGCTTAGATATGGCATGTTTAAGCACTAACAAATCGTAGATTATCTCCTCACAAGCCTTTAACTAGTCCTCAAGTGCTTTCTTTATATCTTGAAGATATAAAAATAAAGATACATGATGGGTTTAATGGATTCATTCTCATTACTTGGAAAACCAAAGCTTTTGGGAAATTAAATCAATATCATACTCTTTTCAAACTATATTAAAAATATTCAAGTTGAGCAGGCAATTTTGTGGTAGCTAAAGTGCATAATAGGGAATTATAAAAAACACTTGCATTTGGTTTCACAACTACTTTGAAATTGGCCATCTATATTTACTTTATGAATCCTACATTGTTAAAGCATACGTTAAATCCTAAAGTAAAGGTTAGTGAGCTCATAAATAGATATGAGTAGCAAATTAAACATAAAGGATTCTTTATTATTTTAGACAATTTGATAAGTCAGGACCTGAATAAATAGTGAAAGGATAACTTAAGATGGCATAGACATTCTTCTACACTAAAATCAATATTATTATTAAGTTTTCAAAAATTCAACTATTAGAATATAATAAAAGGAGCTGGTTTAGAGTAATCGTATCCCTCCTTAATTATCTTTCATTATGTGGTTCACTATTGAATAATCTTGATAGAATCAAAGGCTTTCTTAGTCTTAATGAAATATAAAAACTATGCAATAAGGATCCTAAATCAAGAGATCACTCTTTAAATGTGATTCTACAAGAGGAATAGGGTTTAAATCTAAGAGAATTGCAATCAATACTGCATTGATGATGATAAGGAATAAACTTTTCTTTGGGCCCTTAAAAGATAGCTCTTAATAAAAGAAGAAATCATTTAGTGATGGAGTATATGGTATCTAGAAAGAAAGAAATGAAAGAAACATGGGCAAAAAAGGTTTTTATCTTGTCACAATTGGTTCGATAAGAAAATTCCTCCAAAAATGTATAAATATCAACCAAGTATTGTCAACAATAAAAACATGGACAAGAGATCTTTTATCTTTTCACAATTGACTCGATAAGAAAATTCCTCCAAAAAAGCATAAATATATACCAAGTATTAGCAAACATGTTAAGGAGATGGAGAATCGGAAAATGATAGATAAGCACTTCAACTACTTCTAACTAGTTAAGAAATATGGAGTTTATAGTGAAAGCATACTACACTGATGCCAGCAATCCAAAATGATAGATTTCTAAGTTCAAGGGTAGAAAATGATAACTCTAAAGGAAATGGTTAGCTATTAAATCTCTTGTATAAAATTCTAAATTCTATCAACAGAGGAAGAAAAAGGATTAAACATATCCCTAGGCTAAGTTACAAAAGATTACAAAGTTTTAGTTTGATATATAAGTCTTAATATGTGTTGTTATTGAGTAAAATTGAACATGTCCAAAATTCTCTTTCTTAGGATAAACTTTTTTTGATTCTCTAGATCTTGTATTTTTTTGGGTCTAGAATGAGGAATTCTTCCTATAATTGCTCTTAATTAACTAAGAACTTGTTTGTTTAGATATATTCCTAGCATCCTTATAGCTTTAATGTAGCTTAGGCCTTAATACACATTTTGTAGATTATTCAATCCATTTCTTTTAACTTAAAAAACAATTGATTATAAGAAGATTCCTCTTTATCTTATTTAAAGAAGATTATTAGTGAAATTCTAAGAAGGGTCTTGAATAGTGGATATAAGCAAGGATTGTTTGCTAAACCACTATAAATTTGGTTTTACTTTGTTTATCTATACACTTTTTAAGTTATTTTTTATTTTTAAAAGTTTTCAATATTTATATTACTAATATTAGATATGTTCAAGGGGAGTTTATTATATTTAGGGAAATTATTGACTTCTTATTAATTTTATTGTATTTAAGACTTATACTTATTTTATTTGGATGTACAGTTGCATCAAACTTATTATTAATGGTTAATTTCACTGAACTAAACTTGTGTTCTTACTTTTTTTGACTATAAATTTGTACGAATAAGAGATAGTTTATCGTTTAGCCTTTGCAATTATTTTGTGATCCTTGAAATAAGGAGAAGTAAAATATTTAAGTTACTTTGATATTGAGAGACTATATGTGCTTTAATGATTAATTTATTATTGAAATTTTGATACCACAATCTGCTTTTGTTATTATAAAAAAAAGGAGGAGATTATTGAACAAATGGAGCTTACAATTCATATTTTGATGATAAAAAAGCACAATTAATCTTAATGATTTATTCTTTGATTTCTTAAAATAAAGCAACATAAGATGAATTCAAGAAACAATTTATGGAGTCATAAGAATTTACATCATCCACAAAACTACCCTCACATATTGACAAGATAAAACTGCAAGTCAAGTAAAAGAGACGTTTCCAAGTGTTCGGACATGACTGCTCTCACCTTCGGCGATTTTTCTCCAAGGCACCGTACACTTTTTAGCAAGCAACTCTCTTCTCCTTGGCTCGATTCTGCGTCAATTTAGCATGTTGCAAAAGAAAGAGATACCATTCAAGATCTAGTTCAGGGTTATATACCCTACCAGGTTCCTCGGTTCTAAGGTATGGGAAAGAAAAAGCATAAAGGGAGAGACATTACAGCCGATTGTGTAACGGGTTTACAAGTAGGGAGTCCTTGAAGGCAATCTATAGGAAATCAAGGAAACGACATAGAGGAAGAGCAAGAGGTTAGTGAGTCAAACCTCCCTTTGATGAAATTAGCTAAAGCGAAGAACAAAGTAGGGGACAGATTGCACCTAGCCTTGGGAGTAAACAGGGAGGGCGTGATAAGAGAAGCACAGAAAGGTAGGCCCCTGGGAAATGTAAAGGTGAGAGTAATGAACATAGCTTCGGGTGTAAACAGAGCTGGGGCAACAAGGACAATACAACAATGTGGCTACTAGTGTGTTATGTAGTGAAGAGCTGGGGGATGAGGATGCATCCACAACTGGTGAGGATATTGATGTGGGGAGTGTAGACTCAACAAACTCTATTGGTTCAGAAGAGGATGAGCCTGCACAGAAGGTGTTCGACAAAATGCAAACTCTAGTTTGTGTAGAAACTGAAGAAGGAAAAAATAAGGCTTCGTTTGTTAGTCTATTCAGAAATAACCGAGAGTTGAAACAAGGGATGCAACTGGAATATCTACAGGTTGAGGATGAAGTTACTATGGAGGAAGAGGGCATCATACCAATTGAACAAGAATGGGGTTATTGCCTTGTAGGATGCTTTATGGGGAGATTCCCAGGAATGAAAGCACTGGAAGGGTTGATTACAAAATGGGGAGTGCACTATTGGATACTATCGCATGATCAAGGTTGGATAGTTTTCCAATTTGATGCAGAAAAAGACCAGCTGAATGTGTTGGCAGGGGGGGCATACGTCCTATATAGGAAGACCCTGCTGCTGAAAAAGCTCACTCAAGGTTTTGCTTTTAATTACCAGGATTTCATGGAAGTACCAATTTGATTGCAATTTTTGAATGTCCCCTTGGAGCTGTGGAATGAAAAAGGTTTGTCCAAGCTAGGATCCAGAGTTGGCAAGCCAATTTGCACGGACAAGATAACAAGTAAGAAAAAGAGAATCGGGTATGCAAGAATCTTGGTCAAAGTGGATGTATCAAAAAAGCCTGTGACTAGTTTTGATGTTAAGATGCCGGGAGGTGGTAGATACAATCAAATGGTGATCTTTGAGACTTTCCCAAGTTATTGCTGCCATTGTAAGCAATTTAGGCATAACCCTTTTGAATGTAAAGCCATTAGAAGTATCAATAAGAAGCAGCCGAAGGAAAATACAACAATGGGAGGCATAACAGATGGCAACTCATTGGACAAAGGTGAAGTCAATGAGGATGGAGGCTCTAAGAATCAGTCCAAGTAGGGGATAGAAGTAGAGATTCTTGAACAAATGAGAGGTCACTTGGGGCCAAATAATATGACAAACCTAGACCAAGACAGTGGACAACAAACACAAACAGAAGGGAGAAAGGAAACTTCTTTTAACAGTAAGGCAGAAAATGAAAAAAAGGGACCTAAACCTATACAAACCCGAAGGGAGCCAAGACCTGTCAGTGGAAGTGAATGGTAGAAGGTGCAAAAATATAAAAATAACAACACAGGTAAGGCTGTGATGTCATCCAACAGTGGAATGATTAAAGGTGATAATGTGAATACCAAAGTGGGGGTAAATAGCGAAGTGAAGGAAAAGTGTGATGTCGAAGGAATAAAGAGACCAAGAGGGGAGAGACCCTCCTAAATTAGAAAATGAAGATGTTGTGTTGTAACGTCCGAGGTCTCAACAAGGCCTTGAGACAACATAGTGCTGTCAACCTCATTCGTCAACACAATTGTAAATTGGCTTGCTTTCTCGAAACAAAATTATCTTTAGATGGTTTGGGTATTATGATGAAAAATAAGATCCAAGGATGGGACTATAGTCACAATTTTTATTATATTATACGAGGATGAATTGTTATTGCTTAGAACTCTTCCTTTTATCAATGCCACGTGTTGGAGGTTGGAGAACAATTTGTTCACTGCAGTGTAAAATGTCGAACATCTCAGGTGCAATTTCTGGTGACGTTTATGAATAGGCTGTACAGCGTGACAAAAAGAAGGGAGTTATGGCAGTATCTCATAGACCAGGGTTCGAATCCCCTGATGCCATGGATAATAATAGGGGATTTCAATTATGTTTGTGCTACAATAGGCCATCAACCACTTACTACCTACTTGCTTAAAGATATATAAGATTTCCGAATGACTTTGGGATTAAAAGATGTTCCATATAGAGGGGAGTTCTTCACATGGCATAAAAATAATCTCTGAGCAAAATTGTATAGGGTTCTCATAAATCCTACATAGGGAGCATTGGGGTTGAATTGTTCAATATACTGCCAACATATGATGGTAGACTCGGATTATTTCCCTATTATAGTGGACTTTAAACAGCAGGAATTCCGAGGTAACAAACCTTTTAAATTCTTCAACATATGGCTCAATCATCCTAGCTTTCAGGACATAGTTGGCAATACTTGGGACTTGGAAGTAAAGGGGTCAGCACAATACATTTTGTGTGCGAAATTGAAGGCTCTCCCTGAAAGTTTTGAACTCCGAAGTTTATGGTCACATCTTAAGCAAAGTCAAGAAGGCTCAAGAGGATTTCCAAGCTGCATATAAGGTTGCATTAAGTAGACCCGATGATGAAGAGTTGCAACAAGAGGTGAATATTAGAAGGGCAGGCGGAGTTCATGCAAGATGCAGAGAGGCAATTTTACAAGCAAAAAAGAAAAATGCAAACACTTGATAGAAGCCAATAAAAGCACCAAATATTTTCATACGATGGTTCGGAAAAGAGGTAGGCAAAATGCAATTTCCCATCTCATAAAGGAGGATAGAGCAAAAACAACATCAATAGAAGAAGTAGCCGAGTGTGTTGTAAGTTATTATCAAGGACTCCTTAGGACTTCATCCACCCGAGAAAGATTAGACTTTGATGTGGATAGAAATGGTGTGATATTGCCCTTGGAAACTTAGGAACGATTGACTGCCCTGATCATGGATGATGAGATCAAGCGGGCATTGTTTGACATAGGGGATGACAAAGTCTCAGGGCTAGATGGATATACAACTGCTTTCTTTAAAAAACAATGGGATAAGGTGGGATTAGATTTAATTGCAGCCGTGAAGGAATTCTTTGCAAATGATCAAATGTTGAAGCAGATTAACCATACAATTATCACTCTGATTTTGAAAACAAAAACAACACGTAGGGTAACTGACTTTATACCTATAACTTGCCTAAATGTCATTTACAAGGTGATCACAAAGATTTTGAATGAGCGAATGGTGAAGATTGTGGGGAAACTTGTTGATCTAGCTCAAGTAGCTTTTGTGTCGGGGAGAAACTTGCTTGACATTGTCTTTTTAGTACAGGAACTAGTAAGGGGATAAACTAGGAAGAGGATCTCACCGAGATATATGGTCAAACTTGATATTACGAAAGCCTATGACACAATTGCATGGGAGTTCCTTGAGGATATGACGAAAGGTTTGGGGTTTCCAATAATGTTTATTCGGTGGATTATGGAATGCCTTCAAATGCCTTCCTACTTGATTTCAATAAATGGATCATTGCATGAGATATTCAAAGGTAGAAGGGGCTTGAGGCAAGGTGATCCAATGTCACCCACTTTATTCTTTCTTGGTATGGAGTACCTCTCTAGGTTGTTTAAAAGTAGAACAGGAGCCCTCGGTTTCACTTCCACCTGAAGTGTAAACTGCTTGGAATCACACATTTTGCTTTTACGGATGACCTTATGCTATTCTTCAGAGGAGATCCAATGTCCATAGGCATTCTAGTAGAAGTGTTGGAGAAATTGAATCAGGTGGCAGGGTTAAAGGTAAATGTGTTAAAATCAAGCATATACCTAGCAGGGGTACAAGGATATGAGAGGGAGAGTACCTTACAAATGGTGGAGTACCTAACAGGTGACTTTCCTATCAGATATTTGGGTGTCCCTCTGGAACCAATGAAAGTTTTGGTGGCTCAATATTCTGTGCTTATTGAATCTGTTGAGGCTTACATTAATACATGGTCTAGTCATTCACTATCTTATGCAGGCAGAATTGAGCTTATCAAGATTGTTATTCAAGGGCTGCTCTCTTTTTGATGCCAAGCCTTCCCCATTCCAACTACAATCCTGGAGAGGATAACCTCCATTTGCACAGTGTTTTTCTAGGGTGGTAGACATTATAGAGTTGCATGGGAAAACATTTGTGCTCCAATTGAGGAAGGGGGATTAGGGTTAAAAAATTGCAAGCTATAGAATTTGGCATTACTAGCCAAAGTGCTGTAGAACATTCATGCTAAGGCAGACTCGCAATGGGTAAGATGGATTCATGAGGTGTATTTGAAGAATACATCTATTTGGGATTGGAGACCACATAGCTGAGGCTCACCTTTGTTGAAAAAACTAGCCTTAATTCAGGATACATTGGTGGAAAAACTGGGAGGCTATGGGGGAGTGGAGAATGGTATGCAAAAATTGTGTGTAAATGTACTCCTTTCACTACAAAAAGTTTATGAGCTATTGAGATTTAAACAAAATAAAAGGCCGTGGATGTCATTCATATGGAAGAATTACATTCCTCCAAAATTCCCCTTCATAGCATGGCTTAGCCTCCGGAATGGATTACCTACAAAAGACAATCTCCTCTTCTTAGAGATAAACCGAAAATGTATCTTGTGTAATGTTGAATTAGAAACTATTGAATATCTTTTCTTTAAGTGCTCTTTTATAGGTGAAGTTTGGCATGCAATCAAGGCATGGCTAGGAATGACTCATACCATGTTAACTCTAGCTAGTGCCATCAGATGGATGTGGAAAGACTACACTGAAGCACGTCTTAGAAGCAAAGCCGCTAGACTTGCATTCATGTGTACCATATACATGATATGGAACACCATGAATGTTATACAGCTAGAGTTTGCTTCTGTCATGAGCTTCGATGTAGTTCTAAAAATTAAAACAGTTCTGTATAGAATCTTATATAGATCGTACCCTATGGATCTTATTACATTTTCACATTTCGGCTGTATGAGGGAATTTGATGTAATTTGCTTATAGCCGCTTTTTAGATGTAATGGGGGATATGGAATTTGTCTTGGTTGATGTATTTTTGTTTCTAGCCTCTTTTCGGGTGTATTAGGGAATTGGGAGTATCTTTATTTATGGCCTCACTTTGGGTGTAATGGGGATGTGGTTGTAATTGATGTAGGTTTTTGGATAACACAATGGATCGAGTATACCCCAAAGATCTATGTACATATACTTTTGATGCAATATACCATTTACCTTGTATAAAAAAAAGAAACAATTTATGGAGTCCAAATATATTCATGTCATGTTAAGGAACAATAAGTCTACAATTTACTTGTAATCTTTCTTGGATCTCTTACCAAGTTATTTTAACACTTTAGGGCTCTTCATGCATAAGCATATCATGTTCTAAACTTAGTGTATAAACATTTTCTTTTATTAAGAGGAACTAAAGTTTTAATTTCAAAGGAAACCTTCTTGATCTTTAAAATACTTTTTGAGAAACTTTTGAAATATTTTTTGATTAAGTTTTGGTTAAAGAAGAGGAGTTTAATATTTAAAATTACTTAAAAATTCTTTGGACATATGCTTTCAGACACAATGGTCGACTAATATATAGGAGTAGTTAACTAAGCATAAAATTAGTAATTGTAAACTATTTTCCAAATTGTTATTCCAGGTTGGCCAAAGATTTTTCAAATCAATAGTAACTAAAAATAATGAAACATTTTTTCTATTAACTTTAAAGCGATGAGTCATACATTGATCATTCAATTATTTCTATATAGTTCATGTTATATCCTAATAACTTCCAACTTAGTTACTCTTGACTAGAATATATCATAAGTAGTATCAAAATAAAATAATCCTTATATGAGATACTTTGGTGATTTAAGTCTGATGATTACTTATACAATCATTACAATGAAAATATCCATAGATATACAAGTAATGTTTTAAATGAGATTCTCAACTGTGGTTAGTTCAATGAAATTTCTTCCTAACAAGCACCTCCACGTTTCTTTAGGAATCTCTATTCTTTAATCTATAAGATTGACTATTTCCTTAATAAAAAATAACATATGTGCTAATCTGTTTATATTTTATTAATGTTCAGTCTTAATAGAAAATTAACAAGTAACAATTTATGGATAATGTATAAATATATTATGAATTTTATAATTATGATCTCACCGTAATTTCATTTACAATACATATTTATATTGTGGACTCTATCATATTTATCTGAATATGTACAAAATAAAAAATGTCTTTAAATAATTACGTCATTAAATTACAACTAGTCAATTGGTTGCACGAAATCAATCAAGAAAAATAATTCAATGCTAAAGCCATATTGGACAAAACAGCGTCATTTGCTTCAGAAATTCCATTGAGTTTGCAAAACAACATTCTTCCATTCCTATCGCAATATTTGAAGGTAGCCTTCCTGCATCCACTTCGTTTCTTGCATTACCATTTTGGGAGTTTTCAAGCATCACTCCAACTTCCTGAAGTAGCTGATATTGAACAAAGTTTATGCACATGCTTCTCCAGTGTTCTTTTCAAAACTCACGCCAAAGGAACAAGGATCTTGGAGTGGCCAAGAAATTTTTGGACAGTAGCCCTTCATGTACTACATAGCTAGAAGCACAACCAACAAAACATCGATCCGAAACTATGGCACCCTCACTTGTAAACTCCTCGTGAGCCTGTGTCCGCAGGTCATGTGCAGTTTCTGAGATCGTGAACTTACTCATCAAATTTGAGTCAGTATCTTTGTTGGAAATCGTTCTAGTGCAATCTTTTTGTTGTCTTTCTCTCCTACGAAATTGTATGGCATCACTGATACCAGCAAGAAGACAAGAACTTTTACTGCCAGAAAAGCCAATGACATGATTTAATTCTTCTAAGGGAAATATTCCTTCCATATCTTCCTTCACACTGTACAGTGACTCACTCATTCACACATCCCTCTCGACACTGTCAACAAAACATCCTAGTGGGAACGCATGAAGAGCATTTTAGATCCATGCTTTAAAGCATGCTCAAACTTACGTCCGTTATAGCTCTCAAACACCAAGTGGGAACATTGGAGATGCAAATATGACTATATTGACCGCCTAATCTCTCAGTGGCTTCCCTAACTTGTCGTCTTGCTCCCTTGGATAGACTCATGACACACACAAGAAGACAATGAATGGACCATTGCATCACACAGCCTACTCATACCTATTGAAGGTGTGGCATGAGACATTGGTTCCAAGGACTGGAAGCCTCTAAAAGCAGGCATTGAAGATGTGAACCCTACAAACAGCCTCAAACATCACTTGGACTCTACCATTTTCACTGACAATCACCAATTCTCATAACCCCTTCCTGGTTCGTCGAAAACAACATTTGGATGAGTATCTCTAGCATCATGGACCACCAAAGGGTCCAAACAAAAACCAAAGAAAAGCACAAGTTTTATGAGAAAAGGAATATACTCGAGCATCATGGACCACCAAAGGGTCCAAACAAAAACCAAAGAAAAGCACAAGTTTTAATGAGAAAAAGAAACATTTTTATGGCCATTAACGTTAATGTTCTATCATACTTCAACAAATAATTTGAAGTATGTAAGAGCAATTTAGGTAATATTTAGCTTTTACCGATTTTTTTTCTATAATTTAAATATTTAACAATTGGGAAAACAAAGAAAAGAAAAGGACTAAGAAGACGATCAAAGATAAAAGGAAGCCCCCAATCAAAGCAGATGGTATAAAGGAGGAATTTTGAAGAATATTACAGGACAATGAACTGAATTTTTTATCGAGACAACGAATAAAGAAAAAACAAATGATAATGGTGTTCTTTTTACGTGATTTTCTTATCACCTCTCTCCTCACCCTGCTCTCTTGATTGTTGAGCTATGCCTTCCTCCCTATTACTTTCTGGTTATTCCCCAGATGTACGACTTTCTCTTTAGTTTTATTTCAGATCCCTAAACTTTCTCATTCCAACCCTTTATATTCCATACAAGTATAGTCATCTAAGAGGAAACCCCTTTATTTTTAGCCATCCCTCTTGCAGACTTCCTTCTGTTATAGCTAAGTGTAAGAACTCTCATCTTTCTAATCATTCTGCTTTGCTATATGCACTGAAGTATCAGGAATACCCCCCACTTCTACCTCAGCCTGACCCAATTCCCCCTTATCCTTTCTTTTTGCAAATTCTTCCTGCACTAATATCCTTCCACTATTTTATGCCTGAATCTGCTAATTAAACTCTACCTATTTACCACCAGTATTTTCCTTTACCCCTATTTCATATGAATTCTGTATATCCCTTCTTCATTGTTATTATTTTGGGTACCTATACTTCCTTTCACAGCTTCCCCTACGTTTGCATTTGCGTTAGTAACAGTAGGACTATTCACATTTACTAATTGGTCCATTATAGATTCCTGAGGCATTTCAGGAACCTTGTCTTTTTCGTTAGAACCTATATCAACTTCGACTAACTCCTCTTGCCAGCTTGAATTGAACTTCCTCCCAGTAGGTCTCCATTCCTTAGTAATATTATGTGGCTTCCACGGATAAGAAACTTTGATGTTAGTCTTCTCCATCTCTCCTGTTAGTCCTAGCCTCCTAATGGATAGTGTTTATGGCAAAACAACATTTCTACTCGCCTCCACACAGATTTTTGCGTAGGCAATCCTCTCAATACCAGAAAATAGAACATCCATATATAAAGGTTTCCCTGTGAAGCTCGCTATAAAGCTTAAACCCTTTACTGTCTATAGCTCTAATGGCAAATTTTAGAACTGAATCCATAAAAGGAATACCTGTATATTATTCATATTTACTTCCATTCCCGGCTTCCTTTTTTGCAAAAACATTGGTCGCCCCCAATGTGCCAAGGTCCCATTTCTAGTCATTCGTCCAAATTACTATCTATCGCTGTTGGACCCTGAACTTTTCTTGGAATATTAGAACTATTAAATGAGAAATTTTGGTGATTAGTCACGAGTAAAAAACAAACGAATGATAGTTTTTGAACCAAGAAATGATAGACAAGAGTAAGAGCCTGTTTGGATGAGCTTTTATCAGTAGAGCTTTTGTTAGTAGAGCTTTTGTCAGTAGAGCTTTTTTAAAAAGCCAGTTGACTGTTTGACTGTCAATTAAAAATAGCTTTTTTAAAAGAGCTTTATACAGTAGACTGTTTGACAACATAAAAACAAAAATACTTTTATTAATTTTAACTATATTTTATTTTATAATAAAATTATTTATGCTAAATAATATTTAAAGTATAC
>JANKOD010000001.1:5307009-5317064 GCA_026284645.1 Erythroxylum acuminatum
GAGTGAAGATCTCGAATGCCCAACTTGGCAACTAAATACTGAAATTGATGAGCTCCTAATGCTTTTGTGAATACGTCGGCAATCTGATTATGTGTAGATATATGATGGCAAATTAGCAAACCTTATTGAATGTAGTCTCGGACAAAATGGCAGTCCACCTCAATATGTTTAGGCCGTTTATGGTACACCGGATTATTGGCAATATGGCGTGATGCTTGACTATCACAAAATAAGGGAACTAGATCTGAATGAGTAACATATAAATCTACAAGCAATTGTCATAACCAAATGATCTCACAAGCAGTGGTTGCCATAAAACGGTATTCTGCTTTAGCTGAAGAACGCAACACTGTCACTTGTTTCTTGCTCTTCCAAGAAATAGGTGAATGCCCAAAAAGATGAAATAGCCACCGTCACTTGTTTCTTGTTGTTTTTTATGAAATTCCATCACAAAGGAATGAAGCATCCCTTGTAAGGCAGAAATTTGTTGGGGCTGCTTACAACCTTGCCATCTCAAGGTGACTACTTCTTTCCCCTGTTCAAATCCCCATTTCACTGTTTTCTGCTTGAAGTCTACTCTCACCTCTCCTAAAGTTTCCAACCATTCTGTACCCAAAACCAAATCTATTCCCCCCAATTGAAGAATATAAGCATCAATTAGTAGCTCCACATTCCCTACTAACACCACAGGACAATCTTCCCATACTTAGCTACTTGATAAACCATTTCCTATGCCTCACCAGTTTCTGTCTCCTCTCTATCCCCTATACCTGAAGGAAGCCTTTCTTCTTCGTCGTCCCCTTCCCAAATTAGTAATCTCAAATGCTTTTCAGGGCAAACATGGGTAGGGCTATAGTGTTGTCCACATTTAAAACATAACCCCTTAGCCCTTTGGTTTATTAGTTCCTGATAAGAGAGGTTTCAGGTCCCTTTGGGTCGCCCCTCGACAACCCTCTCAACGCCAGGTCTCCGTTCAGCTCCACCGGTAGGATGCGCCAGGGGTCAGACCACGTTGGGTCGTATGCTGCCCCAGTTACGACTACCTTCGGTCGAGTTGGTGGGTTCGAACCTTGGGACACCCACGGGTCTCCAGCCCGCTTTCGATTTATTAGTCACCGGTGGAGCTAGTTTGCGCTCCACTGCTCGCTCTATAGAGATCATCTTATAGCGGGAAGAAGGATCCAAAGCTAAAACCTCCAGCCTTATATCTTCTCGTAATCCCCCTAAGAAAAGACCCATATACTGATCTTCAGGAAGAGGAGGAACTTGAGCCATTAACATCTCAAAAGTCTCCACGTATTCGTCCACAATGCCCTGTTGCGTCAACGTCTTCAACTGGGAAAAAGGATTCCCGATGTAGTGATTCCCATACCGATCGAACAAAGCCCTTTTGAAGGTCTCCCAACCCAACTTTGGCCTCAATGCTAGGAGAACCTTGAACCAGTGCCATGTCATGCCTTCCATGCAAATTTGGGCCAGCTGAACTCGAAGTTCTGATGGGGTACCCTGGATGGTGAAGTACACTTCCACACCTAAGACCCATCCTACTGGGTCGTCACCTTGGAATGAAGGGAGCTCTACCCTTTTTGCCCGGATCTGATACTCTTTTGACGTCATGAAGGTGACGCCACTACCTTCCACTACACTTCCATCTATACCGACTTCCTACGGTCAACGGAGCTCGACCCAGCCTCCGGTGATTGGTGTGCAATTTGATGCTGGAACCCCTCTAGCATTTCGGCGTGCATCGCTACTAATGCTCTGGAGAGGTTGTTGACACCTTTATGTAAGTTCCCCAGTTGGACCGTATGGTCCAACAGCTTCGTCTCTACTGTTATCATACGAGCATCTATTATTTCCCACTTCTGTGATGCCATTC
The DNA here is from genome assembly GCA_026284645.1 of Erythroxylum acuminatum. NCBI lineage: Eukaryota > Viridiplantae > Streptophyta > Magnoliopsida > Malpighiales > Erythroxylaceae > Erythroxylum > Erythroxylum acuminatum. The sequence continues at coordinate 5,308,889 of JANKOD010000001.1, forward strand.
TCGTTTACATACACTGGGCCTCTCAATGAAAGCACCAGTGATAAGCAAATGGATGATAATATAGGATTTCTATTAGTATTTAGCAATAGCCTCGTAGGAAACTACAAGCACCAAGCTACCAACCAACAATGGCCCCTCAAGCTTTCAGCTGAGATAATGCAAAGAGAAAAGATACCCCTTCTATACTACCCCATTCCCTTACATACTCTCCTCTCTCTCTCCTCTAACTAATTCTTGTCTAACCGTTAGCTGACTCATCATTCCCTGCCTTAGTGATTCTTCTGGAATATATTAACATGGGTTTGTGGCCCATGTTCTGTTCCTTCCTCCTCTTTCTCCTAGAGTAAGTCAATATGGGTTCATGACTCGTATAGCTATCATTGATAAACAAGGTGGTTACATCCTAGTGAGATAAATCGAGGGTATAACATTCTGCTTGTACATGAATTGTTCAAGCATTGCCTAAGGAAAAGAAGCTGCAAGAGATGCTCCCTTAAGGTGGACTTTTAAAAAGCTTATGACTCTATAGATTGGTCTTTTATTCTTAATTCTTCAAAAGCATATGGTTTTCCAAAGATTGAATAGACAAACGCATTACTAAAGTATCTTTCAACATCTTAGTCAATAGGGAACCATCAAGCATAATTGAAGGATCTAGAAGACTTAGACAGGGAGATCCAATCTGTTCCTATATAACTTTTTTATAGGTATAAAGGTTTTCCATAGGTTGCTCTTAAGGGTGATGGAAAGAAATTCCATATGCTAAAAGCTTGGAATACTAAGCTTAAACTTTGCAGATGACTTATTCTTATTTTCCAAGGCTGGTCCTAACTCAATCACATCCCTTATTACTTATTTGAAGTTGTTTGGTAGAAATTCAAGCTTGTATGTTAATAATGAAAAAAGTGGTATGTACCTCTCAGCTAGAATAACTCAAAATGAATGAAGGTTTCTACCCTAACTAGCTTCAATAGCTCTAACATCTTCCTCAGACATACTTGGAAATTCTCATTTCTTCAACCAAGCCTTCTTATTCAGACTATAAACCTCCACTAAAGAAAATACAAAAGTAAGATAAATAGTTAGAGCTCAAGATCACTGTCAATGGCAAGGAGGGCCCAACTAATCACATATGTTTTGAACTCTCTCAATATTTATTAGGCCTCACACTTAGCATTCACTGCTGCTATCATCAAATCAAAACACAAAACACTAAGGACTAGAGGTAAGAAGAATGTCAACTAGGCCAAAATCAAATGGAATGAGGCATGTATACCTACAAAGGGGACTAGGATTTATTCCACTTAGAGTCACTAATATGACCATGATAAGCAAAAGAGATTGGAGGCTTTTCAAGGATTAAAAATTCATTTAGGCACGTTGGGCGCACAGTTACTATATCTAAGGATCAAACTTTTGGTATCTAAACACCTCAACAAATGCTTCCTCAATTATGCAGCTCATACTCAAGGTCAGGGATAAGATTAAAAACTCAATTCTCTTATAGAGTTAGAGAGGGAATCAATGTGTCCTTATGGAATGATAATTGGACACCATATAGAATATTGGAGGGAAAAACTGACCTTCAACCTATGAAGGTAATATTTCATCAGAATGCCACTGTTTCTCAAGTTTTATCAGATCAATCCTTATTATCAAGAATGTTGATATATTCAAGATTACTATTTTATCTTACTAAATCACTGGAAAAGATGTACTTATATGGAATGGTACTTCTTTAGATGAATGCTCTAATGCAACAGCCAAGAAACTATTTTAGACTACCTACAATGGACAGACTAAACAAGTTTATGATCATACCTAATTGATGCTCTCTAAGCAATTTAGACCAAGAATCACTAGAACATTTATTGTTTAAATGTACCTTCACAAACAATGCCTAGATGAAGATGCTTTAGCTATGCAATATAAGGAATCCACTGATGCATGGTGTGATATTAATGAATGGAGCAACAAAATAAGGCATATGACTAAAAAAATAGATGGACATACAGGATCTCACTCTCTTACTCGATGACAAGCCTGTAGGATGAGAGGAACAAACGAGTGTTTCGAGACCATGGCAAAAGCAACAAGTTCTTCATTAATGAGCTTTTGGAAAAAATCATAATTTAGTTGCATATTTACAAATGCAAAATATCACTCAATACTCAGATCATGGACGCGTGGGGACATTAATTAGGGTACCACTTTGCTTCTGTTTTTGGTTAGCTAGCAAATAGTTTCTCTAAACTGAGAAATGAAGCATCAAATGCTTCTTAAAATTCTCCTTGTATTCCCTTTTTGATGCTTTTAGTAGGCTTAATAGATTCATTTTTTTTCTTAAAAAATTGGTATTCAACACTTCAAAGATGTTGAGCTACTCTTTCAGATTTGAAGACTTTTGACTAACACCTCAAATATAGAAATATTTTGACTCTACAGTTCCAAAGGAGATTATTAAATATTGTCATTCTTGATTCAAATCAAATACAAAAGATTTTTGGCTATATAGTTTACAAGGAGAGTATTAAATACTGTCACTCTAGAATTAAATCAAATATAAAAATGTTTTAGGTCTATAGTTTCAAAGGGGAGTATTAAATATTGTCTTTCTTGAGTCAATTAAGAATGCCCCATCTTCAAATTTCATATTTAAAACGAGAATAGTTGAACAGCAGAACTGAAACCTAGTTCATAATAGAGCTTCATTTTATATTAAAGCCTCAATTACTCCCTGTGAAGACGGAGCATTGCTCCAGAATAAATGTTTTCCTCACGGAACACTTTTAAATTGCAATTTCTTGGAACTAACGAATACTTCGTCACTCCTGATTCGTGCAATTAATTATAGGATAATATTAGCTTGTACAGGTCTGTACTGATACCGACATGCACATGGGACATGGCCATTAAATTAAGCAAGCGGTGCTCGTTAGCTTGTTACAAAGAAAAGCTTCGATCTTTTGGAGATACCACACCACAATAAGCCAAAACTGCCGGTCAGACACTGCCAAACAAGTAACACTACAAGGAATCTGAAGTCATATAAGGATGGTTGAACCCAAATTCTTGGTCAGAGAAGGAAGCTTAAGGATGGTTGAACCCAAATTCTTGGTCAGAGAAGGAAGGAAGCTGCATATTGACTATAGTCTATATATAGTTGAAACTCTTGGCAACAGCCCCATAATCCATTCTTCCTTTTGATCTCCCTTTTCAACATGGAGCATCAATTCTGCTTCTCAATTTTTCTTTTTATTTTTCTCTGCATTTCAATGTTTATTTTAAGGAAGATATCAAAGACTAATCACCAGGCTCAAAACTTGCCTCCAGGGCCAAAGAAGCTGCCAATAATAGGAAACCTGCTTGAACTCGGAGGGTCTTTACCTCATCATCGACTAAGAGACTTGGCCAAGAAATACGGACCTCTTATGCACGTTCAACTTGGGGAGCTCTCCACCATTGTTGTATCATCACCTGAAGCTGCCAAAGAAATAATGAAAACTCATGATGTTATCTTTGCTGATAGGCCATATCTGATTGCTGCAGAAATGATAGCCTATAACTCAAGTATGGTGATGTCAAGGTATGGAGATTTTTGGAGACAAATGAGAAAGATTTGCATCTTGGAGCTGTTAAGTGCCAAAAGAGTGCAATGTTTCAGACCAATCAGAGAAGAAGAGGTGTCCGATCTCATCAGAAACATTTCTTCTAGTTCAGGATCACTGATCAATCTCAGTAAGATGATATTTTCTTTAACGTTTAGTGTTACTTCAAGGACTGCATTTGGTAAGATATGGCAAGACAAATACGAATTTGGACCAATTATACAGGAAATTATACAGGCTGGAGGAGGATTCAGTGTCACTGATGTCTACCCTTCTCTTAAATTTCTTCCAGTTATAACTGGGATGAAGCGAAAACTCCAAAGGTTGCATAAAAAAATTGATAGCGTACTTGACATCATCATCCATGAGCATAAAGCCACTAAGTTAGCGAACGAGGACAGCGAAAATAGAGATCTAGATCTCGTTGATGTTCTTCTGAATCTTCAGGAGCATGGAGATCTTGAATTCCCCTTATCTACTGATAATGTCAAAGCTGTTATATTGGTAAGTATTGGGATCTTATCAGCTTTACCTGAGTTCCTTTCCATCTGATTACAAAACAGCCTAAGTTGTTGCGTGAGGCAGGTAAATGAATCCTATACAAAATATAACAGGTCTAATTAACTCCTTTGATAATCCTATTGTAGGATGTTTTCGTGGCTGGCAGTGAGACATCATCTACTGCTCTTGAATGGGCAATATCTGAATTGCTGAAGAACCCAAGAGTTATGAAAAAGGCACAAGCAGAGGTGAGACGTGTTTTTGATAGAAAAGGAGCTATTGATGAAACAAGCCTTCAAGAACTTAGCTACTTAAAATTGATTATCAAAGAAACTCTCAGACTACACCCACCTCTTCCATTATTGATCCCCAGAGAATGTAGAGAGACATGTGAGATCAATGGCTATGTAATACCGGCAAAATTCAAGGTCATTGTCAACTCATGGGCTATAGGAAGAGACCCAAATCATTGGAAAGAACCTGAGAGATTCTATCCAGAGAGGTTTCTTGACAGTTCAATAGACTATAAGGGTGCTAATTTCGAGCTCATCCCATTTGGTGGAGGAAGAAGGATATGCCCAGGCATAACTTTTGGTATAGCTAATGTGGAATTTTCACTTGCACAATTGCTGTATAATTTTGACTGGAAACTCCCCAGTGGTATGAAGGAGGAAGATCTCGACATGACCGAACTTTTCGGTGCTGCCGTTAGAAGAAAGCATGATCTGCATGTAGTCCCTATACCTTACAATCCTCTGCCCCTTCAATAAGCCGTAGCAAACTGACTGGCATTTTGCTATGGAGTTGCTTGCTGATTGTCAAGTGATGAAAATAATCATGTCTACTTCCATTTCTGTAGAAAGAAAAAACAACCTTTGAAGCGGTTCACGTAAGACAAAATGGCTTCATTAAACGTAGATGTTCCAATTAACGTACAACTGCTTTTGCTTGCTGTTTGATCTAAACGGTAGAGTGGAATTTGATGTTGGTCTCGTCACAGCCGGATGTCTGAACTTTGTTTTCTTCATCATGCAACTACCATTTTAAAGAACCAATTTCTTCATGAAGCTGCCATTTTAAGGCACCAATTAATATAATTAATAATTATCGACAGAGAACTAACAATAAAATAAATTTTAATCATATGCTGTAAATTTAATCAAAAATTATGTAATGAAAACATTTAATTATACCAAAAAATCTTGCATATAAAAGTTATTCAAAATTTCTTTGACATTTCAAAATATTTAGGTAATCATGATGTGTTACTAATAAATAGCAATCTTGATATATAAATATAAATTATTTAATTAGAGAATTAAATATAAAATAAAAGAATTTAATTTATTAAATATGATATAGAGTTAAAATTTATGCTCATTGCCTATGTATTAAGGAACATAATAGGTCACACATAAAGAATAGGTTGAAGAGAGAAAGAGTGGTTTAATTAAGTTAGATTTAATTGTAAAGTTTGAAAAATTTAGGATTAAATAAGTGATTTTTAAATAAATAAAGTCTAATATGAGATATTGGAACTTATTTGTGTCTAATTAATATTGAATTAGAATTAATTATAATTATAATAAATTTTAATTTTAATTTTAATTTTAATTAAATTACTAAAAAGTTTAAAACCTATTATAATAATAAGCTTGAGCTTTAAAGAAGCCACCAATTCTTGCCTAATCCTCTTTAGACTAGATGTAGAGTTCTTTTCACATATTCTATGGATATTGATAGATGTCAGACACATGTTTGACTATAATAGTTGAGATGAGTCAATTTTAAAAGTGATTTAAGAAAATCGCAAGAAAAAAAACAATAATAAGATACAAAATATAATTCCGCTTTTGTTATATTTTAAGTTGCAGTAGGCCTCCAACGGTGAACGTTGGCAGCTAGTAGACGAGGGCGAGTTGTGCTAGTAAAATAATGTTGGTGGTGTAGATTTATAAGGACTAACCTTAATGCGGAAGTACTGGATCGGTTTACTGATTGCTAATCTTCATTTTACAGTTGGCTACTAGAGTCACCGGTTAATCCACGTTCCAAATTCTAAGCCTTTGATGATTGCTTTTCGTGAGAAAGTGTAGAGAGAGTTTCTAAGAATGTAGGGAGAGATTTTTCATATTATCTTAATGTAATCATCATTTTCTCCTTTTATGTGAGGACGATAACCGTCGGAAGTTACTTCTTGTGTAACTTCCAATAGGTGGCAATGAACAACTTAGTGGCAACTAGGTTTAGAGTTGGGGTGATTGGTTTCTAATTTTTTAATTGGTTACTTAATATTATAAAATAGTTTTCTGATTAATGTAAAGTTATTTATAATTAAACTAGAAATAGTTTTTTAAATTGGATTTGAATATCTTATAAAAAAATTTAAAAAGGGCTTTCTATATTATAATAAGTAAAAAATTAATTTATTGATACTTATTTTTAATTCATTTTATTAAAGAAGTGAAGACAATTGGAAATAGTTTCCAATTGAATTTGAAATTATTTTCAAATTAAATTAAAGTTCTATTTAGAATATAAATTTAATTCATTTAGGAATCAATGAGTTTAATCTAAATTAATTATCCAATGAGTTAGAAATATTATTTTAGATTATGAAAATTAATAAATAGAATTAAACAAAATTTGATATTATGCATATAATTGGATTATATATGCATAAGTATCATGCTTTATTTATATATTTGATTGTGTGTGTATGTGCGCGCGCGCGCGCGTGTTTATGGTGAAATTTTACATGTATTTTTCTATTTGATGAGACTAATAAAAACTAAACCATTACTAAAATGGTAAGTATCTATTTAAAATATGATTGTTGTCTTCCATTATTATAAGAATAAACCATAATTCTATTTATTATTAAGCTTGTTAAGCAAAACTTTAACTCGAATGTGTTTAGTCTTATAATAATGAATCTTACTTAACTAAATTTGTGTTATTTAGATGAGCAAACATATAATTAGGTTAACTTAGACGCAGGGTTAGGAATAATATATAAGATATGTTTTGATAAGAGTTCTCACCTAACAGATCTATGAGTCACATGAGATGTAATTGATAAAGTTGTTATCTATCTACTTTAAGTTTAGTTAGCTTATTAAGGAATCTCAGTATTAACTAAATCAAATAGATTCCTAGCCTACTAAAGAGATTAGAGTAATATTTCTGGAATAGTTATTAGAAATATTTTTTGAATAAAATAGTATAAGTAACCAAATATATCTTATTTTGTTATCATGATGTGTAACCAATTACTTGTTTTTTATTAAAACTATTTTTTATTTTCCTTAGAAATTAACCTTTTTATTATAGTTGATATTAATATTAAATGAACTGAATTTCTTAAATATAGCTTAGGTTTAAGAAGAGTTCTCAAAGATAAAAGAAAAATTGTATGTACATTATATGATTTTGCTATTAATTCATGTTGAGGATTTTTGTTGACAAATTTTGAGAGATATGTCAATATTATATAGATGACAAATTGTGATGACATTTTGAATTGACTTATGTTTCATAAACTTTAATGGCAACCTATATGATGCATGTTAATACTATAATAGCATAATGTAAGGGGTTGCATAAAGTAGAGTTGAAAGTTATAGTTGTTGTGTCGAGTCTCTATTGCTTTTAATTATCGTCATATCTTAATTTTGATTACAAATTCTTATATGTTGATCTAAATGAGAGATAAATTGAATGAAAATGGTGTGAATATTGCATGCATGTTGATTTGATTAATATGTCAATTTTGCATGAAAAAATTAAAGTTCACGTCACTTTGTATGAAAAAAATAACAATAAGGATGTCACCACCTTATGCACGGTGTCTGGCTCTATATCGCTTACCCGTAATAAGTTAACCACTATATACCAATAGTTACAGAGCTGGTTTTGCATCGCTTCCTTGTAATAAGTCACGGAATTGGTTCTACATCGCTTACCCTTGACTGGTTAACCACTATTTTTTGTAGGAAAATCCCGGGAGGTACATCACATGTACCAGGTGCGGAAAACAAAAATTTTTGTTATCGGGACCTTCCCGA
>JANKOD010000001.1:5328048-5352492 GCA_026284645.1 Erythroxylum acuminatum
AAGAAGCATTGTCTAAATGATATATTGGACAAGTTAAAATTAATCTTGTTTTGTATATAATTCATTATATTTTGGTTTGACATAAATATTCATTTAAAAATTAAAAATATAAATCATAGTAGAAGAATTTGTTAAATTAAATCAAAATATTATTAATTATATATATACATAATTTTTGTATTTAAATTCCAGTTAAGATAGTCTAAGATTCTATAGAAAATGATTTGGACGAGTTAAAGTTAATTTAATTTTGTACATAATTAATATTATTTTATTTTTATTTAAGAAATTAGTCTACCATTATTTTATCGCACCATGTTAAGTTATTAGGAATACGATTGACCAAACAAGCATTTACAAAATGATGTTTTTCTATAAAACCATCCATGAACATTATTTGGAAAATGAAAATTTACTAAATTGTGTTTATTGAGGATCACCTAGATAAGCATGGTTTGTGATACAAGGGTGTACTCAAACATAAATTGGAAAAAATATTTCATAGAGACAAGTAAGAACCATTCTTTTATGGAAATAAAATGAACTTATTATGATGGTACTTTTTATATAAAAGCGTGGTATTGTTTGTAAAGAGTGATGATTTCTTTATATAGAGCTATGATATTGTTTATAACCAAATTCCATACTTACATATTAAAGTATAGAAGGTACTTATTTATTTACTCTTATGGTATTTTTGTATATAAATGTGGCATTATTTATAAAGAGTGTTAGTATTTCTTTTATATGAAATAATGCTATTATTTATACTCAGACGTGATATTTATATATTAAAGTAAAAATGGTACTTATTTGTATACTTTGATGGTATTTTTTATATATAGACATAGTATTATTTGTAAAGAGTGATGGTATTTCTGTATAGAATTATGGTATTATTTGTACTAAGATGTGATATTTACATATTAAAGTAAATATGGTACTCATGCTGTGATGATGTTTTTTATATAGAGACGTGGTATTGTTTGTAAAGAGTGATAATGTTTTTTGTATAAAATATGGTAATATTTGTACTAAGATGTGTTATTTGCATATTAAAGTAAATGAGGTATTTAATTGTTTACTGTGATGGTATGTAGCTCAGTGGTATGAGGCGTGCGTCTCAACGCAACAAAACCCCTTGGTCCTGGGTTCGAGCGGCGGCAAAGCCCTCCAGCGCACCTACAGGGGACAATACCAACGATTTGGGCAGATCCATAAGCGGGGGCCACTCCCCTGTGGGCTTCGGAACCCACCCAAACCAGTATTTTTTGTAGATTTGATATTGTTTTCAAGAAGTGATGGTATTATTTGTATATAGTGGTGGTATTTCTTCTAAGCAATCATAGTATTTGCATTTGTTGAATAGTAGTATTGTGTGTGAGAATCAATTGCCTAGAACGTACAATATGAGTTCTCTTACTTTAAGCATTTTCATTTTAATAGTAGTATGTCTGAGCTTCTTATTGATTTAGCTTTTATTTTTTATAGTTCCTTTGATTTTTTAGGAATGATAATTTTAATGAAATTAATTTGGCTTGTACATTCTCTTTCAGATGCAATATCATTTTCCAAAACTTCTTAAATGTAAAAACATGATTAAAAGCAATGGCTTTCAATCCCCTAACCAAGCTATTCCTATCTAAGACTATAATGAATCAATTATTTATCAGGTCAGCAAGAGTTAGAACTTTTACAACTTTCAGAGTGCCTCCAATATTAAAAGGAGTAAGTGGGATGAGAGAATGCAAAACATCTCTTATAAGAGGGCAATACAGTGGTTCCAAAATGCATATATAAAACATTTATTATAGCAACTTATAATAATGACCTTTAAATAAGAATCTCAAGTAACACTTGATCTTACACCAAACTGCATAACCTAAGAGTATATGACAAAGTAAAGGCAATGCACCTTACTCTGGTTAAATATTTTAGGTTTTTATTACTATTACACTAGAAATATACAATAATTTCAATAAGTTAATGCTATATAATTTCAACCAAAACATTATTAATTATATACAAACCTAAATTAAATCTAATTTGTCCAAAATCCTATTTAGGAAATGCCTTTGAAATTGGATATAATTTTCTCATCTAAAATTTGATTTAGACGATTCAAGAAGCTAAGAAAATCTTAAGAAGTTATCCAAAATCTGTATCTTGAATGTTTTGAAAAAGAAGTGAAAAACCCAATTTGTAACACACTATTGTCCTAGAGTATGTCCTTTGTAAAGCTATTTATTTAACAAACACACTCTAAAATAAGATCTGACCATGTTCTTCACATTTTCGTAAAAAACTCAAAGCACAAAAGTTTTAGAGATCTTCTTAATCTTTTCACATAATCTTGAATCATCTTATTAGAGTTGCGATTAGAAAGTTATACTTCATTTAAAAAAGTATTATCTAACTTACATAATATCCAATTTAAACAATGCTTCTTAAATTGAGCACAACTTTCTCATTGAAACTCCAATTGAGATGATTCAAGATGTTACAAAAATTTTAGGAAGTCTTAAATCTTTAAAGAAGTTAAGAACATAATCTAGGATACACCAGCATCTTTGGGCATGCCCTTCATAATGCTCTTCACATGTAACAATTATACTCTAAGACACATTTATATTAATGACCTTATTCTTCACATATTTGTAAAAAAAAACTCAAAAACATAAAATTTTAAGAGCTCATAAATTTTCTATATAATCTTAAATCATGTTAATTAAAGTTTGGATAAGAAATTTATGCCCAATTTTAGAAGTGTTGTCTAATTGTCTAATATCTAATTAGGCAATATTTCTTAAATTGGTATAACTTTCTCATCTAAACTCTGGTTGAATTGATTCAAAATCTACAAAAATTTTAGGAATGTCATTTGAAGAATACAATCTAAGACAAGCTAGTGTTCTAAGGTGTGTCATTTGTAAATCTAGTTATTTAACAAACACATTCTAGGACACAATCATTTTTATGACCATATTTTTCACATTTTCGTAAAAAACTTAAAACAAAAAAGTTTATATCTCTTCCTAAATTTTTTTTATAGAATTTTAATCATCTTAACGAAGGTTCATATATGAAATTTCTACTCAATTTAAGAAGAATTGTCTAACTTTTCCATATTTGAGTTAAAAATACTTTTTAAATTGAGCACAAATTTCTCATCCAAGCTACTATTGAAATAATTCAAGATACTACAAAAAGATTAGTAAGTTCTGAATTTTTATCTTTAATACTTTTTTAAAAGGTAGAGAATACGATATGGGACATGTTGGCGACCGAGGGTGAATATTTTGTAGAGTTGTATATTTAACAAACATACTTTAAGATACAGTCATATTTATGACCGTGCTATTCACATTTTCCTAAAAAACTCAAAACACAAATATTTAGATCTCTTTGTAATCTTTTTTATAGAATTTTCAATTATCTTAATTTGTAATTTGATGAGAAAATTATGCCTAATTCAAATAATACTTCTTAAATTAGGCATAATTTTTCTCATATGAGCTCCAATTTAGATGATTCATGATGCTATGAAAAGTTCAGAAAGTCCTATAAAACTTTTTAACTATAAATTTTTGAAAATGAAATGAAAGACACATCCTAGGACACCAACATTTTCTACTTAACGAAAACATTTAAAAACACAATTGTATTTCATATTATGTTCTTCACATTTTCTTTAAGAACTTAACAAACAAAAATTTTAGATCTCTTCTTAAACTTTTTGCATAATTTTGAATCATGTCAATCAGAACTTGGATGAGAAAGTTGCGACTAATTTGAGAAATATTATCTAATTTGTCTAATATTTAATTTAGACAATACTTCTTAAATTGGGATAAATTTCTCATTCAAACTTTGATTGAAACGATGGAATGCTATAAAAAGCTTAACTTTTTTTAAAAAGTTTTTTCTAAAAACAAGTGAAGAACACAATTTGGAATACATTGATGTCTAGGACATATCCTTCACAGAAATATTGATATAATAAATACATTTTAAGACGGGATCATACTTTCGATTATATTTTTCACATTTTCATAAAAAAAAATTAACACAAGTTTTATAGCTCTTCCTAAATTTTCTATAGAATCTTGAATCATTTGGGATCAAAATTCGAATGATAAAGTTGCAACCAATTTACCAAGTATTATCTAACTTTTCCCGCAACACATTGCATGAAAAACGAAGCTTAAAGCTAAAGGTCTTGAAAAATGCGACAAATCTTGAAAGTTAAGATGCAAAGGATGAAAGTTTGTATGTTAATTTGATAAAATCATTTACGTAAAGGCTCTAAAAGAGATAAAAATAATTCATAAAAATATACAAACTTATTTATGTATAAAGAAAGAAAGAGCGAGATTCCTGAAAGAAAAGGCAATCATAAATACAAAAATCGGAGATATAGATTATGAGAAAATATAACCATCCCATGGAAGAAGAACAAGGACCAAGGTTGGCAATCTAGCAGGGTAACTTGGGACAAGGACCAAGGTTCGATTCCCGGTAGCGGGAGCGCATGGGTCGCTCTGCTAGGTGGTCGACCGATATCAAACTGTGGTTTAACCCCTCACAATCTGGTCGGGCCCAAGTGTGGGGACAGCTGGGGTGGCTGATTCCACCTTTTGGGACAAGAACAACAACAACACCATTCAGTATAAATCTCGCTAAGAAGAAGAAGAACAACAACAACATTCAATATAAATCCCGCTAATATATGAGATTTAGAAGGGTCCAATAATACGCAGTCTTAATCCTAATTAATAAAAAGACTGTTTCTAACATCTTATAAAAAGAATTAAATAGAATTCATAAATTTAAATAGATATATAAAGAAGAGGAAGAAAAGGCACTTGATTTATGCTTATTTTGTTTGTAACTGACAATTACTTGGAAAAATTTTAAAAAAAGAAAATTTAATGTTAAAATATAATTTATAAATTAGTCATTTATCATTTTTATTATAATACAATTAAATATATTAGATGACAATTGGTCATACTTGACAATGAATAGTTTGCTCCTTCGCTAACTACTTGTTCCCTTTGTCTAAGGATTTGTTTGGTTGAGGATTTTATAATAGAATGTAATGGAACATAACACAGTTTTATTGTTTAGAAAGAAATTTTATAATATAATGGAATGAGATGGAAGCGAAGCGAAGGATTTCTTGTTATGTTTCATTCTATCATAAACAGTGAAAACGAGAAACTTCCAATTCGAAAAGTTTAGGATGGAACGTAAACTAATAAATATATACTACCTAATATACGCTCAATAATTTTTCATAATACCAATCATTTCTTACCCTACCCTAATAATAACCAACACAACAGAATAATATTTATATATAATTAACAATAATTGTATATAATTAATAATAAGATAATAAAATGTTTATTAATTTTTTTATTAATAAAAATAGAAAAAATATATGAAAAACTTATTCTTTAATTGTTTATCACAATGTCGTGGCATGTTTTTGGTAAGTCACAAATATATTTTTATATAAATAAAAATAAATTATTTTTAGATATAAATCAAATAGAATAGAATAATATTTAATATAATAAATTTCATTAAATAATTAATAATAATATTTTATATAATTAATAATAAATGGTATATAATTAATAATAAAACTTTTATTAAAATTTTTATTATTTAAAAATGGAAAATATAAAAAATTATTTTTCACAGTTGTGACTTAAACCATGACTTTTTAATTGAATATAATTTCTATTTTAAAATCATAGCGTCAAACCTCCTGTCACAACTATTTTAATATCAGGAGTATAACAGTTATTTATTATACATTACATTTCATTCCATCCATCTACCGAACAACATTTCACTACATTACATTATAAACTATTCCATCTCTCCCAAACAACTTTTCATTATATTACATTTTATTTTATTATAAATCGTTCCGTTCCGTTCCATTCCGTTTCTATTCCATTACATTCCATTAATTAACATCCAATCAAACAGGCCCTTAGGTACCTTAGGTACCGAAAACAAGCATCAAGTCATAATTTAGTAGATGTTGGCATATGTCATACAATCATTTAAAAGGTTGGTAGTAAATTTTGTGATATAATTAATTAAAAGTATTATTTATCTTTTATATACTGTTTAAATAACTAACATATCAGATAAAATTCATAAAATAAATTTATTTTACAAATAAATTATAATAAAATCATATATGTATATATATATGTATATAATCGTTAAATTATTTATAGTCATTGTTTTATTAAGACTGGACATTAATAGTCATTGTTACATAAACTAAAATGAAAAAAAAAACTTAAACAAATATGCGGATATTTATTTGAGAATAAGTTTATTAAACTAACTCAATTTGAGAATTTCGAATGGAATATTACTTATTTCTATGTGGATATCCTCATTATGATGTTTAAAAAATTGATCCTTAAACTTGATATTACTAAGTTATCTTATTTAAATATTACTATATTTTGATGCTACTTATAACTTATTCTATTTAGAGTTGTTTAGTCAATAGTACTTGAATATTGTATAAACAATATGAAAATTGATGAGTATGTCAATAAAGTTTTATCGCCCAAAAATAATTAGGGAGAATATCTCATTAATCTTGACTAATAGTAATTTAAGAAAATCTTTAGGTTGAGTGAATTGACATTGGAAGAGAATGCTTTTGAATATCAATTATAAATCAATTGTTAATAAGAATAAGCATGATTGTATTTAAATATAGTAGATACTAATTTCCTACTAAATTTTCAGTTGGAATATTAGATGACAAAATATTAAAATATATTTTATAATTATGCATGGACAAACTAATTCAAACTACTTTGATATTCATAATTTTTAGGTAGTTATAAAGTGTTGTTAAATATCAATCGTTATCTATGATTATAAATTATTTAATTAGAGTATTAAAGATAAATTAAAAAGTAGGGATGTCAATTTTGGCCTGGCCTGCTCGACCAAACCCGATTTTGGTCGGGGTTAACCAGACCACAGGTCAAAAATGATCAGCCTGACCAGGTCACGGGTTGAGAACAGGCCAACCTTGTAACACCCCAAGTTAGAGGTTAGGAAAATTGAGGAATTTCAGTGCACAGTATGTCGAGACATACAAATTATTGTACATGCATTCATGACATTTTCGGGTAAAATGGATTGATAAGTGATTAAATTGTGGTTTATTACTGATGAAAATTTATTTGGAGATTATTGGTGTTACTTTGGAAATTTTGGGGTATTTTAGACTAGAAAAATATTGAAATAATGTGCCAATTACATTGTGACAAATGGTTCACATGCAGGGTGACATGTGGCAAGATCTCCTTAACCCACATAGTCATCTTGTTTTGTAAGGAAAACATTTTCTGCAACTCATTCTCGGTTGTTCTTCACCGCATGCATCAAAACCAAACAAAAACTCTCTTTGCTTATACATCACTGACTAGTCCATATATACTATTTAACGCTAGCTATTTCTGTTTGCTCCATCCATCGAAAGCTTTATCTACTCTTACTGTTGGAGTTTTTGTTGGAAACAAGTAAGTGATGAAAAACCGTGAGAATGTTCTGTTTTTAGGTGTTGTATTTGATCTTGCATTTGAGATGTTTTAGAGTTAAGGGAAAAGAATGAAATTATATGATGAAATGAGGTTATTGTTGGATATTAAAAGACATGCAGAAATATATGCAGAAAATATATGAACAGCCAATCTCTGTGAGTGTGTTTTCATGTTCATGTTTTAATCTTGAATCTTGTGTTGTTATTAGAGTAAGTGGACTTGGAATGGGAGTAGAAATGTAGAGAATATAAGTTAAAAATGGTGTAGAAGAAGTGGAAAAATGCATCAGATGAAGGTAAGATAGAACAGTAATATGCATTTTTGGATTATTATGTTGAATCTTGATTTTTGATTTGTTTGAGTTGTGATGAGCTAAAATGGAAGTGAAAGAGTTGGGTTAAGCGGCATATGTGTCCATTGAATAATACTGAAGTGAGAAAATAAGGAAAATGGAAGGAGGAAAGAACATAGATTCTGTGAAGAAGAAGAAAGCATGACGGTGATTTCTCAGAAGCATTAAGCAAAGTCGCTATCGTGCTTTTGCATGACAGCGACTTCGAGGGCTTGAAAAAAGTCGCGATCGTGCAGCCGGGTTTTTGCACGATTGTGACTTTCAATTGACTTTTCTGAAACCTTTATTTCTGAACATCCTTCAATCTTTTTGTTATAACTTCTTTATCCGATATACATCTCCACCAAAAATCATAGCTTTCTGAAATGGATTGGTTGATGAATTTAAAATGGAAATGTGACTGTACTGAAGTATGATAATTGGGATGATTTTTACTAAACATACTTCAGTAATTGACTATATCTTGATCTGTGGACCTCAGAATGAGATGATTGTTAGTTGTTGCTAAACTAGAGATATGAGGCTACAAATTGTTTAAAGAGATTAAATTCTAATTCCGCCTCTAAAAATATCATAATCTGATTGCGAAGTGTTTTCCTTAATAGATCTTATTTTGTTCCTAATGTCAATATGTTGAGATGCTTTTGTGTAACATGATTCAGTATCTGTTATGGATAAACATAGTTTAGTTATTACTCACTAAGCTATATGCTTAGCAAGGTAGATTTGCCCCGTGTAGGTTCAGAGAGAAGGACATAGGGACTAGGACAAGTCAACCGCAATGACTAAAGCAGTCTGAGTTTAGTTTTACTCCAAATGTATTTTTGAGTTAGTTTTTGGACTTGTATATAACTTTGGGTTTTTGTTTGAAGGTTTGTAATAACCTTAATTCAGGCTGGTTTTCGAAATTATGATATGTAATGTATGTGTGTTTGAGATTCTGGGAAATGCATGTGTGAAAAGTTTTGTATGCTTTGGAAATGTTTATTTTTGAATGTTATGCTTCTGCAAATTGTTTTGCATTCTGTTTGTACTGTCTTGTGTGGCACTCGTAATATCCTCCCAGGGGGTATTAGAGCGTCACAAGTTTGGCCCGGTCTGTGGCCCAACTGTTACTTAAAAAATGACGTCGTTTTTGACTTTTTTTAAAAAAAATTGTAAGATGGGCTAGGACTGGTCTGGGCCGCTCGTGGTCGGGCCAGGCCACGAGCTGACCTATCCCAGCTCGTGGTCGACCGGGCCAAGCCACGAAAAGCCCGACCCTGACTCGACCCATTGACATTCCTATTAAAAAGTTTTTATAATTCTAATTCTAATGCTAATTATAATTTATGATCATTGTTTACATATTAGAATCATAATGGATCACTCATAAAAAGCAATTTAATAGAGAAAATTTTCAATTTAAATTATATTGGACTTAATTGTGATGTTTGAAAAACTTCAGAGATAAAAAATGAAATATTCGATGTATTGCAATTATAATTAAAGTTAGAATTTATCATAATTATAATTTAAATTTTAAATAAAAACTTATATCTTTTTCTATAAATTGGAAAAAGGCATAAAACAACTAATATTCACATGTTTTCTTCTTAAATTGTTTGAGTTCTTTTTTTTAGCTTGTGGATATTGTTAGAGATTGACCATATAAATAGTTTGGGGTTTATTATTTAAGAAGATTTTTTTTAGGAATTCAAATATGGTGCATTTAAACTTTTATTCATGATTCATATTTTTAAGGTATTCAATTAATGAGATTCTTTCCAAAAAAATGTAAAAAATTATTTTTTTGCTAGGCATCACTGTTAATTTTCTTACATTAGTATCATAAACTCCTATTATTGTTCAGTTGATTAAAGTTGCATGATTATTATTGATTTAATAAGATTAAGGCTTAAAGTTAATGTTGCATAGTTTATTTTCCCATAGCTTATTTGTTATTTTCTACAAAAACAAGTCTTTAGTTTCCAACGTTTTTGTTTTGTGCAAACAATTATCGCGCATGTGTTTTTTTTGGACAAAGTTCAAATTAAATGTCCCCTTAGTTTTGAAGCGTCTGGAGAATTTTGATTGAAACTTGCCTTTGGTTTTTATCTGTGAAAAGTCTACTGCATGCTTCTACCTACCTTGTTTAGAAGTTTCTAAAAAAATTGGAATAGCATGTTCCCATTTATCTTTGTTATTGTTTCTAGAAAAGAATATTGGTTGAAACTTTAGGCAAACCACCTAAAAGTTTTAAGATTTCTAGAAAAAATGAAAAACTTGTTGAAGGTTCTAGATTTGTGTTTGGAGTTCTGGAGAATCATACGCATGTCCCATAGTTTAAGAATATGAAAATTGCGATTAGGGTAATTGGTTTATTGCCCTATGGGTTTGATTGTGGTTATCGAATCAGTGTATTTTCACTAGTGGTGATAATCGTCACTGGTGAGATGTCTTAGCGGTGGCGATAGGGCAAAAAGTACCCAAGGAAGATGCAATGATAGAAGAAGAAGCAAAGATGAGTTAAGAAGCAAGACAGTTCCCAGGAAGAAGCACCACACATCAAATTCTCTATTCCAGTTACTTTGTTCCAACCCTATTTCATTAAATCTCATCCATATATTTATGTAGATTTGTGGTGCTTCTTATAAGGACCTGTCTGGCTTCTTAACTCGTCTTTGCTTCTTCTTCTTTCATTGCATCTTCCTTGGGCGCTTTTCGCCCTATCACCACCGCCAAGACAGCTTCCCAGTGATGATTATCACCACTAGTGAAAATATACTGATTCGACAACCACAATCAAACCCTATCCACATAAATGTGTAAATGAGATTTAATGGAACATAATAGGAACACCATAACCGGAATAGGAGATCTGATCCCCAACGATAGATAAGAGGAAAAATCAAGGGCGATTGCAATGCGAAGTATGGAAACCCTATTCTAATAAATTTAAAAAATTCTAATTGATAAATATTTTTTCAAAAGGATAATTTTTATTGGGAATATTTTTAGATTTTATTTTAGTTTTCAAGACATAAATTATTAAATTAATATCTAACTAATATTTTAGAAAATTATTTTTAAAAATTAAGTTAATTGAATTCAATCACATTAGAACTAGTAATTAAATATACTAAATAATAAAGAAATGTTTTTCTTAGTTAAATTATTTAGTTCAATTTGATTGAAATAGGATAAGTTTTTTTGGCGAATTATTATTCTATTTTATTTAGAAATTATTTTTACTAATTTGAATAATAAGTTTCTCAATTAAATAGAAAATTTTCTTTTCTTGATTAAATTTTAAGAGATATTTTTATTAAGACATTGAGCTTTTATGATATTATTAGTCTCCAATGGCATGCAAGAGGAGGGTTTAATTAGGTGTTTACAAATTTAACAATTTTTTAACTAATATACTTAATTAACAAAATTTTATATATATATATAAATGAAGTAATTGCTTAATACAACAATTTAAAGAGAATATGGAGGAGAGAATGCAAATAAATTTATAATGGTTTGATAAATAACTCTTACTTATGCCCACTTCCAAGTCTTTTCTTTAAATTTCACTATAAGTCTTCTTTAAAGGTGAAGAACAACCTTTGAACAATCTTTATTTGTAAAGAGGAACCCTTCTTACAATCTTCTTTTAATGTGAAGAGGATCCTCAATCTCACTTGTATCATCCCTAAATATAATAATGTATTGTCACAGCCAAATAGTACAACTCAAAATACCCTACCTTATCACTTGATAATTCTAAAATGACTTACTCATATAAAAATGACACAAAGATACTCAAATGATTGAGAAACTCTTTGAAATGTGTATATACAACACTCAAAACCTTCTTTATACTAAAATCAATGACAAAACGCCTATTTATATTATTTTGGGATCCAAAACCACCTTTAAAACCAATACTAGTCATTACAATGATTATATATAGTGCACTTATCGACCAGTCTGCATTTACAATATTGGATTCACTAGCTATGACCAGTATGCATTTGCAACACTAGATTCACTAGTTGTTAGATCACTGGTTAACCAATATGACAGATTGGTCAACCAGTACACCAACCAATGTTACAACAAACTCTCAATACTTTAAGTTTAATAACTTTAACCTATATTGATTAACTATTAACCTATATAGATCAACCAATCACCCCCAAAACATAATTTTTACAACTTCAAATACTTAAAAATAATTTTTAATCAAAATATGATTTAAAAAACTTCCTGAAATGTTCCTCAAAGATTATTTGAAAGATCAGAGGCTTTTGTATTAAAATCAAAAGCTTCAATGCCTCTTAATGAATGTAAAGACTCTTGTAGTGAAGTGAGATGAAACGATTTGTGCATAGTGAGCCTTTTAAATCATCAAATCAATAAAATGAGCTTATAAATAATAATCAAAAATTTGAAATGTCCTTGATGAGCTTTAATCTTCATTTGTTCTTGTTTTGATCTTGATTTCACTAATTGTAAACTTTAAGTTCTCTTTACCAACTTCATACACTATCTGTTGTGTCTATAGCATCGTTTTGTGCTAATATTGATTTTTATCAAAATAATAAATACATTAGTAGCAATTATGTTTGTTTATCATCAAAACATGAATTAGAACACCCATTGGTTTAATAATGTCCCTTTTTTTTAGACAAAAATATTTTTGATATTAGAGAATAATAATAAAGTCAAGCATATAAACAACTATCAACATAATAATTTGCTCCTCCTTAATTCATACATAAAAAATAATACAATATCAAGAATAAAAGATACTCACAATAAAAGAAATATCCATAAACGAAGACAACTAAACTCTACTTAAGTATATCATATAGAATGCAAGAAATATAAAATGACAAAACAATCACTCCCCCTAAATGTTTCATTCCTCTTAAATCTAATATCATAAATCCCCCTTTTTGGAATCTTCAAAAAGAAATCATTATCTAAAAATGTGAAATATAAAGCGTCATGCTTCAAATTAAATTAACTTAGTAGAAATAATCAATATGTATTTAATTAAGAATGATAAACATTCTCATTAAAGAATATTATTTTATATTTAAGGAGTCAAAAAAAAAAGGTCAATTTTGATAGAAACATCCCTAACTGTGTCTAATTTTAAAATTCCCAATTTTGATATTATGCCTAAGTTGAAAGATTCAATTAAAGCACCAAGGACAAGTTTTCACAAAATTAAAAATTATAATTATAACAAATATACACATAATTGAAATATCCAAAAATCAACTTCATAAAAGAATGTACAAATTAGAAAGCCCCAAAATTTCAAAGGAATCAAAGAAATATGAAAAAATGCCTACAATACTAACATTGAAAAAAATTAAAGATGTATCAATATAATTGAAAGGAAAACATACTTAACTCCTTTTATAATTTAATTATAAAACAACAATTTGAAAAGATATTTTTTATTAAGAAAATATTGAAAATCCTAAATATGAAATTCAAGAATGATAAATTTTCAATTTGATGCAATTTAATGATATTTTTATGTAATGGGGGATGATGTTTTCAATGAGAAGAGTGAATTGTTTAGGGTTTTAGAAGATTAAACAAAATTATGAAAATATAAGAGAAAAGGCGGGAGAGGTATTAAATATGAAGGATTGGTCGACTAGTGCTAGTGTTTCATAGAGAAGAAATAGTGAACAGTGGTGAAAAAGTTAGTTTGGTTTTAAAACTCGACTATGCTAGTCAACTTGTGAGTAATATTGGTTGACCATTGAAGGATAAAAACAAGCTACTAGATCATGAACAAACTCACTGGAACTATAAACATTTCTTAAAAGAAAATTCATTGACCACATAAAGACAATAGTTGACCAATATGAGTAATTGGGCGATTAGACAAGCATCTAAATAAAGAACAAACTCACTAGAAAGATAGAAAACATGGTTTTTGGTTACACTGGTCAATCACACTTAAGATATTGATCAACCAGTGTGTTTTAAAAAGCTAAAATATAGCTTTACAACTCAAATTTATCCATCAAAACATTTAATGGGTCATAGTAACATCAGTCAAAAACTTTAAAAGAGACTTATAACATAAATTCAATAAAGAAAATAAACCTTAACATTATTTAACAATTTAGAAAAATTATTTCCCAATTAATATAAAATCTAGCTTAGTGTCCTCATTTTGTACAACAATCTCTAAGTCTAGGTACTTAAAAAATAATTATTAAGCACCTTATTCATAATTGAAACACAAACAATCATCACCGAGGTTTTAAATTATGAACTAATAATTACCTCAAGTTAAACATTACTTATAAGATTTTTGAATTAAAATTCTTCTTGAGTTTACAATCCATTGGAGACTTCTTGTCCTTTTCATATTTCTCACTTGATTCAACAATTGTCTCGTTTGAAAAGTCTGTAGTGGCTAAATTATCCATATCCTAAAACATCTTCTAGACTTTCTTGGAGGCAAAGAGGTTAGATTCATAATGATAAAATACATAAACTCCTTATTAAAACTCAATTTATGTATTTTATTTTTATTTTTAATTTTAATTATTATTACTTTGTTATCTCTCTCTCTCTCTCTCTATGTGTGTGTGTGTGTGTGTGTGTGTGTGTGTGTGTAAGAAACAGACTCTTTACTAGTTAAGGGTAAAGCTACGTAGTACTGAACCTCTCTAGACCCCGCATATTGGTAGGACTTTCACTGGGTTGTTGTTGATGTTTTTATCCTTAATAAAAATAAATTAAATAACTATTACTTATACTATATACCATTTGCTCTTTCTTTTCTAATAGTCTTACAAACCAACGTAATCAATGGTTTGTTCCTTGATTGTTTGGTTCCTTCTTCTTTTCAACCCACACTTTCAAAAGTTTGCTTAACATTCTTTATTTAAGAAAACAAAATCTATCAACATGTTCATATTTACCACAAAAGTAACATACCATGTTATATGAATAATGATGATACATATACACATTCTATATGTGTATCATAATCAAAAAAACTTCTTTTGGAAAGTAAAGTTGTTGAATATTCTCCTAGAGTAGTGAAATGTCCTATGATTATATTTGTGATGCCTTTTACGAATAAAAGCATGATGTATGTATTTGCATGTTATTATAGAATTTATTTCTATTCTTCCCTTGATAGTGTCGAACTCTATGCCTAGTTTGTAAGCAATATATAAAAACATGATGTTTGCTCTCAGGTTGAACCTTAGTGGATGTGTCATATGCATATGCATGCTTAGATGCAGATGTTTATTGCTCTTTTTTCCTTCTAGGCAAAGGCTTTTTACTATACAAATTTTTTCCCTTGACAAATGTGGTTTTAAAATTGCCTTCCTAGTTATATCCTATTCCATGCCTATCATTGGAATTCTTTTGAGATTCTAACATGTGTTCTATTTTCCATTCCTTTTAGTAAACTTAGATAATAAGTCCTTAAGGGAATCTATCTGCTTTTTTAATGTTTCATTCTTGTGCCTTAATGCATCTAACTCATTATTGTCATCAATAATCACATTTTTTGATGTTTTAATGTTATGTAATTCACTTTTCATATTTTTTATTCTCACTTATGCATGCATCCAGGTGTTTTTGAGCTTATTTAAATTTTAAACATAATTTTGTCCTTTTCTTATGATTTTTAGACTTTCAACTAATTTCATCATATGTCACATCATCAGCACTATTAATCATCACACGAATTAAGATTGGATGTTACCTCATTTATAAGGCACATATGAGCTATCTCTTCTTATGAATTCTTGATTTCAAATTCACTTGTCATTCCAAGTTGATGCTTTAAGTCCTTTCTTCTTCTCCTTCTTTTAATTTCTTTCACACTTCTTATTATCTTTGAGTTGAAGAAATTATGACTTTATATTGTTGAGTTTTCTACATTCAAAGTTATGGATTTATATTTTAAATCACTTTTACGTTCCTTAAAGTTCTTTCTTTTAGAGAATTTCTACTTTAAGTACTCTAATTTTTTTGGTGAGTAAGTTAATATCTTCTTCTTTGCTTACACTAGCTGATGTCTCTTTCTCTTTATTTGATTATTCTTTTAAGTCTTTAAGATCTAATAAGTTCCTCTAAAGGTAGTGTTGTTAGATCCTTAGCTTATTGTATAGCTGCCACTTTAGCTTCCCACCTATTTGGAAATGATCTAAACAACCTTCTTCCTAGTATAGGTCTTTCCAAGACCTTTGAAAGCATTAATAATGTCAATAAATCTAGTATATATGTTATAAATGCTTCATCATGCTTCATTTAAAATGATTTATATTGATGTGTTAGCATGCTTAATTTACTCTCCTTAATTTAATTTATGCCCTCGTGATTAATTTCTAATGTATGTCAAACGTTATAAGTTGTTTCACACATATATAGACCCTATTAAATTCATTCCTTTTAAGGCATAAAATAGGATGTTTATGGTCTTACAATTCAAGGAAACTAATTTATCATCTTAAGGCTACTATTCTTCCTTTAATTTAGGTACCCTTTTATTATCTACAATTTTTGTAGGAATAAAGGGACTATTTGATTCTATTTCCCATTGGTCTACAATTTCAGCCATTAAGAAGAATCTCATCATAGTTTTTGAATAAAGGTAATCACTATCATCAAATAAAGGAGGTCTAGTAATGCTTTGTCCCTTTTGGTTGAATGTTGATGATGATGATGCTTCAAAATATGCCATTATGATAATTTTTTTATTGGATTTCACTAGAATTGCTAACTTAATAGACCTACTCTGATTCCACTTATTAGTCCCTAATGGCACCCAAAAGAGGGGATGAATTAGGTGTTTACAAAATTCAACAATGTTTCCAATTAAAAACAATCAATATAAATATGAATGAATGAATTGTTTAATATAAATTAATAAAAAAAATTGAAAAATAATTTAAAATTGATAGGAAGGAGAGAATGCAAACTGATTTATAGTTATTCGGTAAACAATCCTTGCCTACTTTTGCTCCTAAGACTCTTCTTTGAATTCCACTATAATTATTCTTTCAAGGCAAAGAATAACCATTGCATAATCTTTCTTGGTAAAGAGGAACCCTTCTGACAATATACTTTCAAAGGGAAAAGGAAACTTAATCTCTTTTGTATCACCCCAAAATACAATAATATATTGCCCTAACTAAATATTATAATTCAAAATACCTCACTATACCATTTAATAACTCTAAAATCGTTTGCTCACATAAAAAAGACATAATGATACTCAAATGATTGAAAAATTCTTTGAAATTTGTGTATGCAATGCCCAAAACCTATAGTCATTGGAGTTAAGAACTAGCCATTATAATGGCCATAAACAATGTAGTGGCATATATGCAATTAAAACACTAGATTCACTAGCCATTTAAACACTGGTCAAGCAGTAAGGGATACTACTCAATCAATATAATAGATTTGTGAGCTAGTAGATCAACCAATGTTATAGCAAACTCTCAACTTCAAATTTAACATCTTTAACTTATAATGGTTGACCATTAACTAATATAGGTTGACCATCACCTCAAAAATATGGTTTTAACAACTTTAAATGCTTAAAAACCAAGTTGTTTAATCCATTTATGATTAAAACACTTCCAAAATGTTCCCCAAAGATTATTTGGAAGAATCAGAGACTTTTATCTTAAAATCAAAAGCTTCAATGCCTCTTGATAAATCTAAAGACTCGTGCAATAAAGTAAGAATGATTATGCTCAATGAGTCTTTTGGATCATAAAATTAACAAAGTGAGCCTACATTAATAATACAAAATATGAAATAGCAATAAACCTTGATCTTCTTTTGTTCTTGTTTGATCTTCATTTCTCAATTGTAAATTTCAACTTTTCTTTACCAACTTCATATACTATCTCTTGAGTTTGAGGCTTCATTTTGTTCTAATATTGCTTTCCATCAAAATAATAAAACATATTAATGGTAATTATATTTTTTTATCATCAAACAATCAATTGTAATCTTCCTTAGTTTAGTAGATGTTTTAGAAAATAATTTTCTAATTTATTAAAAAATTATTTTTTAATTAATTGATAATTTAATCTGTAAAAAATAATATAGAGGACTTTTTAATTTAATTTAAAATATTTAATTTAATTTTCAAAATTGTTTCCTTTAATATTATAAAATATTTTTATTAAGAAAAAGTTGCTTATATTTGATTGGAAAGTGATTTTGGAATTAGATTAGAATATCTCACTTTTTAAATTTTGGAAAATGATTTTTTCTTAATTATAATAACAAGAAGAAGAATTTATTGCACTTCCAATTAAATTAGTCAAGATAATTAAAAGCAATTTCTAATTAAATTTGAAATTTGATTTCAAATCAAATCAAATTTTTATTTGGAATAGGAATTTAATTTATTTAGGAATTACTATTTTAATCTAATTTAATTATCTAAAGACTTAGAAATATTATTTTAGATTATTTTAGATTATATTGATCATTAGAATCAAACAATATTTTATGCTTATAATTTGATTATATTTGCATGAAGAATTGCATGTTTAAATAAATGACATTTTACATGAAATGTGTATTTGATAAGAACATTAAAAATTAAATCTATTGCTAAATATGAAGTACACATTGTGAACGTGATTGTACCTTCCATTCTTACAAGAATAAATAAAAATTATATTTATTTTTAGGCTTATTAAACAAACTTAAGATTGCTTTAACTTGAATATATTTATGCTTATAATAATAGACCCCACTTAACTAAATTTTTATAATTTGAATGAGCAAACTCATGATTATATGAATTTAAAGGTAGAATTTGTAATAATATATAAGATATGTTTTTATAAGATTTGTCACTTAACAATTCTAGGAGTAACATAAGATGTGATTAATAAAATTGTTTTATACCTAATTTAAGTTTAATTAGTTTATTGAGCAAACTCAAGATCAAACAAATTTAATGTGATCCTAACCTACTAGAGAGTTTAGACTGATTTTTTAGAATAGTAATGAGGGTTATTATTTCGAATAAAATAGTACAAGTAACTAAATATGTTATTCAAGTCATAATCTTATATAGTTTTTATGAAATATAACTTATTACTTGCTTTCTTTATATTTATTTTATTTAAACTAAAAATTATCTTTATTTAGTATAGCTGATATTAAAAAACCAAATTTCTTGGACGTATGATAGCTCAAAGAGTGTTTAAAAAGGAAAGAAGGAAAGTTGTATGTTTATTATGAAATATTGTTATTAATTCTTGTTGAGGAATTTTAGTGACAAAGTTTAAGAGATACATCGGTGTCTTATATATAAGAATACGTTATGACATTTTAAAATTGATTAATTTTTCATCAAAATTTAAAAGTATCAAGTAAGATGGATGCAAAAACCATAATAGAATAATACAATTAATTTTATAGGATATAACTAAAAGGTAAAATATCATGATAGAATTGTTCCACTCAATTTAACCTACTAACATCATAAATAAGGACTACAATTGAAGGTATTTGCTATAGTGTAGTAATAGTTGCTATGCAAAGAACAAGCATGACCTTCCTATTAATAAATGATATGACAGAGATTAGACATATTTCTAATTCATGTTTTTGAGTATTTGATACAAATTTGAATTTAAAATTACTATAATATTTAAGGCATCGTAAGACATAGCTTGTTGAGTAAAAGTAGTTGATCTCAGTTTATATAATAGTTTGTATGTAATTGATCAAGAAAGACTTATCCTTAACATAATTAGTAAGAATACAAAGTTAGAAAATCGAAATTATTCTTTTACGCATATTGGT
This sequence comes from Erythroxylum acuminatum, assembly GCA_026284645.1. Lineage (NCBI taxonomy): Eukaryota > Viridiplantae > Streptophyta > Magnoliopsida > Malpighiales > Erythroxylaceae > Erythroxylum > Erythroxylum acuminatum. The sequence goes on from JANKOD010000001.1 coordinate 5,347,816, forward strand.
TAAATCAATATAATGACAATCATAAAATTCTATAAAAGGATATATGTATCCTTTAAATATGAATCGTATGAGACATGTAAAACTTGTTAAGTTGAAGGATGACTAAATTAAAAGGAAGAAATCACTAATCTTATGCATATGATGTATTAGATGTACAATTAAAAGGATGAATACTTATACTTCATATTATTTATTAACAACATTATATGATAAAGTCACACATATTAAATGAAATATTTATTTAAATTTTTTAAAATTTTGAAGTATTTAAATATTAATTATAAAAATCACAAACTTTACTCAATTTTTCAATACTAGCCTAAACTTTAAAAAGTGGCGTTAAAATATTTAAACTTTCAATTTGTTATGAATATAGCTCAGCCTTAAATTCTTTGTTAATGTCACTGACATGGCATACCCCATCAAATTAATGGTTTCATCACATGGCTACCATGTTCAAAATTTCTTTTCATGTAATTATTTTTATAATTTAATAAATTTGAAAAAAATCAAGTAATTATTTTCACCACCACCATCACCGTCTTAACCCAGTCTTCGTCATCTTTGTTTTAGAGAAGATTGAAGCTCAATGCAAAAATCTCCTCCCTAACTCTCGAGGAAGCCCGCTAGCTAGTCAATTACCTCCAGGAAAAGCTTGATGTCTCTGCTGATTCCTTTGCCCTATCTCCATTGATGTCGCCAAAAAAGAGTTGTATAATGAATTTCCCATTTCAAGTTTTGATCTTTTTTCATGCTCCATGCTTGCAACTTACATGCCAAGATCTTCCCTTCCTTGCAGTAGCCTTGCACTAACACCCTGTAAATTTTTGTGTCTAACAACACATTGTTTCAAACCATTTCTTCAAGTAAAGCTTCAGTTTAAGCTGCATCATTACAATTTTTTCTGCACAAGTAGCTTATTAGAGACCTATATGAAACAATGTTAGGTTTCAAATATTTGTGAACCATCTCAACTTTAAAGAGTAAAGCATCTATTCCAGAATCAATTCTGCATGGAGAAATGATGAGTTCACTATAGATTTCCACATCAGAAACATAACCAAGCTTAGACATTCTTTCTAGAAGACTCTTTACTGTAAATGGCTTGTCATCTTTATAAAGGAATACTATTAGATAATGATAAGTTTTCTTTTTAATTAAAGAAAGAAATCGGGTTTCTATAAAAAAGGGTTTAGTGAGTTGCATGATTTCAGTGGTTGTCCCTATAAAATAGTTGATGAGCCTCTCTTAACTTCCCTTCTCTGCACAGGCAATTTATTAATGTAGTATATGAAACCAAACTGGCCTAATTTTGGTTTGATTCGTATTACAAAATCTTTATGATAAAAAATTAACCGGTTAATTAATAATCCAACTTGTTTTCTTTATCAAACTGGTTAAAATAACAACCTAACCATCTTTTTGAACATTTAGAACCTAACATCTTTTTAAGGATGTGGGACCCACCATAAAATCTTCCCTCCTCTCATCTTCTAAACATGTGGGGCCTACCATCTTTTAGAGCATGTGGGACCCATCATATATTTCTTCCTCTTTTTCATTTAGTTTTTTAGCTTTGATACAAATATACAATGCATTGTTGTAGGAAAGTGACTGGTATATTTCATAAATCTTTTGAATTTTTAATAAAAAATTTCTTTTCAATTCTCACACTTTTTAATTAATAAATTATATTTTTTAAAATTTATATTCTTTATTTATCTCTTTACAATTTAATTTAAAATTTTGTTTTAAATTATTGTTGTTAAAAAATAAATTACTATTTTTATTCTTAAAAATACTAAATTTATTTAATCTCACTAATAAATTATATTTGTCAAATTTTAGGCTTTTTATTTATCTCCTTATATTTTAATTGAAATTTTAAAATTATTATTATTAAAAACTAATTATTTTTATCATAAATTTGTTTAATAAATTGAATTATTAATTAGTATATATAAGTAATTTTGCTTAAGATAATTTAAGAGTGTGTTAAAAATAATATTTAAACTATAAAGAAGTATATTTAAAGGACATTGAAAATGAAGTTAGAACAAAGTTAGTCTTTTCTATTGACTTTCTTTAAACACACTTCAACTTTTATGAGTCTTTAAATAAATGATAATATAGAATACAAATTTTTATTATTATTTAAAATTTTATGTTAGATTCAATATTTGATTAAATGATTATATTTATTATTATTTTATTATATATTAATAGGCATTTTTATTGCATTTTTATTTCAGCAAAGAATTTTATTTTATACTATATTTTATGTATTTTATAATTTTTACTTCTTATTTATTATATACCTGTTTTATAGCGATTTAATATCAGTCAGACCTTTGATCCTTAAAGCTTTTCTTTGACCGGTTTGATGTCCAATTCAGTTTTTAAAACATTGGGGAATTGCATGCAACCACACTAGGAACGTAAGCAAACTCCACAATCTTCACAAATGTTTTGAAACCCTATTCAATTATACCCACTTTTACATAAGCCTTCATTAACATGTCAATGGTTTTTCTTGTTCAGCAAATCTTAGGTAATGAAGACAACAAGGAAGGAGTAAAACAACAAAAAGGGGAAACACATCCCTCCAATGAGGTATATCCAAGACAAAGCAATTAACCTAGAGGAATGTCAGAGCTACCCAGAAAATAAGCAGGGAAAAGTAAAGACAAATACAAAACCAACAAGGAGGAGAAGGAGAATAGATCGATGAAGAATCATTAAGTTTTACTTTTTCCAAATTTATTAAATTTATAAAATAATTATCTAGAAAATAATTGAACACGTGTCAAAATTTTTAATCTAACACGGTATGCCACATCAGTGACGTTAACAGAGAAGTTAACTTTGGGCTATATTCGTAACAAATTAAAATTTTGAGCATTTTAGCGTTACTTTTAAATTTTAGACTAATAATGCAAAATTAAGTAAAGTTTGGGATTTTTTAATAATTAATCCTTCAATATATCTAGAAATTAAATATTAATAATGTTGAAACACTTTGATGAAATCGATATGATTATAATTAAATTTTCTTAGTTATCTATTGAAAATGAGATTTTATAGTGAATATCTCCATAACTAAACTCCATAGTATTATAGTTTTGATTAAGGAGTGCATAATATGATATATTTTACGATGCAATTTTTTTATTCTATAGTTATGCCTAGCCCAATTACTTATTTTCATTAATTCCAATTAAATCAATTAGCAAGATTCTCCATTAGATATAGAATAGTAAGACGTTAAAAGAGTCAAATTGAATGATTTTAGGATGTGATGCTTAGATGAAGCATATATTATTCAATAATTTTTGAACTAAATTGGATAACAGGAAGTTATAAGATATCCAAGTGGGTTAGATATAACTTTATAGACCATATTGAACAAAATTTTTATTTCAATGCATACTTAGGATAATGGTTTTCAAGATAGAATAGTATAGTAAGATGAAGTTTGAAAACGTTCAAATCACATGACAATATATCCAAATGGAATTAGTACCTTTGTTAATAGATTTGATGTGTAGTTAAAAGGTTATGAGATGAAAACATATTTTCTCTCATGATGAATTTAAAGAGTTTATTTTAGAAATGATTATAAATTTTTCATGTTTACAAGAATGTTAGTGGGAGTATAGTTATCCTCTTCACTAGGAATATGTAATGACATACTGCTCATAGAGAAAAATAATTCATATGTTCAATTATTGAATATGCATAGTCCAAGAATAACTTTTATAAGTTATGAAAAGGTAATATCTTAATTCTAGAAATTATTGAAGATATGTGAAACTTATAAGGTATTAAAGATATCCATTATTCTATATATGAGTTAATAATTAAGTTCAAGATCATACGAATATTAACAGGAATAAGTCCTAGTTAAGGTATATTTTACTTGGAGTAATATTATTTTAAGTTAGATAGCATTAATTACTAATAAAACCGTAATACAAATTTTATTTAGTGTAAATAATTATTTTGGTTAAGAAACCCTTTAATGACACGGTAAATAATTATTTGGATTAAGAAGCTCTTGAATGATCTAGGTGTAGTTCTTTATAATGTTGAAACTCATTACAACAGAAGGGGCTTTTAGCCCTAATTGATCATTTATAATATTTACCGATGATATTAAATCATCATCCAAATTGTCGTAAAATTTCGGTAACAAAATGTTGTAGGCGATGTTTTTATCAAATTGTTGTGAATTATTTTTTTCTACTAACTAAAGACCTAAAGAAAAGAGATACATGATCATACGCTAAATCTTCACCAATGATATTTTGGTACACTTAGTTTTAGTAGCTAAATGTTATTTGTTAGGTTACTATAAATGTAGGTAAAAATATTTAGCAACAAATAGAGAAATCATCACCAAAAATTATTAGCGAAGATATAGCAGTTGTAGAAAAAAAGAAATTGTTGCGTTTTTTGAAACATAGCCAAAAGTTATTGACGGCGTTTTTCAAAACGTAGCTAAAAAGTTTTGGTGAAGATTTTGAAAACGTTGGCAAATCTTTTTAGCTATGTTTTTAATTTTTAATAAAAATTATTAATAAAAAAATTTATCATGTTAATTATAATTATTGGTGACATTTTTAATCCATGTTATTGTATGTAATATTTAGATTTTTTGTTTTATAATTTATTATA
>JANKOD010000001.1:5353847-5367396 GCA_026284645.1 Erythroxylum acuminatum
ATCCGAGCATAAATTGCCTGAGGCATCCTCCAAAGCAGAGATGTGATTAATTCGCCTACGTTTCGAGGCCTGAGCATGGAAAAATTTTCCATTCGCTTCACCATGATTTAACCAGAAAATTTTCGACCTTTGTTTCCAATAAATAGCCTCTTGGGCCAACAAATTGGACAGTTCAGATTTAAGAGTCAACAAAGTTGGATCATCTACATTTGTCATACGTAAAAAGCCCATCTGTTTTTTAACCTTCTCAATCCGACGTATAGTCGAAGAGCCAAGAGACTTATTCCATTCAGTGAACGATTCACTACAGGCGGCAATTTTCGCCAAAACACTGGAGTAAGCACAACTCGTCCACGCCTCAGATACAACGTCCATAAACCCAGCTTCGGTTATCCACTTATTCTCAAATTTGAATCTACTAAGCTTCTTCCCAGGAACACCAATATTTACATAGAGCTTTATAGGGTTATGATCCGAATATGAACTGATAAGGCTGAACAACTTATGGTAGGTGAAGTGGTCGACCCAGGCAGTTGAAACAAACGCTCTGTCCAGACGTTCCATAACCAACGCATTCGAACCCCGACCACGCTCCCAAGTAAAACCAAAACCAGTGAGAGGAACTTCAATTAAATTACAATCCGCAATACAATCCCGAAAACCATCAAGAAGAGCTCTAGGATATTCATGACCACCGAATTTCTCAGAAGCAGACATTAGGTTATTAAAGTCCCCCATACAAACCCACGGAAGAGACGAAAGCTGAGACAGAGATCGCAGGAGCGCCCAACTGGAGCGCTTTCTATGCCTTTCTGGAAATCCATAAAACCCAGTAAAACGCCATTTAAACTTGTCTCATGAGACAATCTCAACATCAATATAGTTACTAGAATAACCCAAAACAGAAACGTCTTTACTAGAATGCCTAAAGAGGGCGAGGCCTCCACTGCGACCAATTCGGTCTACACAAAAGCAACAATCAAATTTTAATCTAATACAAATATCCTCCAATCTGGCAGAGGAAATAAGAGTCTCACAAAGAAAAAGGAAAGAAGGACAATATTGTTGGACAATGTCTTGTAACGCCGTGATTGCACGAAGGTTGCCCAAGCCTCGACAGTTCCACGATATGCAATTCATGCTGAACGGCGGGCTTGATCCATACTACACAAACAGTGGCAACCAGAAATCAAGTCAGAAACCTCTCACACAAAACTTCCCTTGCACTAAAACGGCAGGACCAAAACTTGCACTCATAAAAGAAACCCTCGAGGCAAGACGGCAAAATCCCCTACATTTCGGTTTTAGGTTACTTGCGAATGTTATATGAGTATATAATAATTATTTATTACATATTATTTTCTATTACATCAATCTTTTAAATAATATTTTATTATATTATCAATAATTATATTTCCCTGATAACTTTTACATTTGACCCTGTTATAAATAAACTCCGTTTCAGTATACTATATTCCATCCGTTCATTATATTATATTTTATATTTCATTCTTTCCATTAATTTCAGTCCATTAATTGACATCAGTTGTAAGTGTAGTATTCGGAGTGTGAAGTCGTTAGTTGCTGGAACTGGCGTACAGTCCGAAACGGGCAAATGGCGGAACTACGGCACTCGAGCTCGCTCGGTGCTCGGGCCTCTTCCTCTCCGATCAAGCGCGACGGCGAAGCTTCTTCTCTCATTCACGACACCGACTACCACTACCACCACCACGTTCGCCACCATTTCTTCAGAGGAGATCGGGACCGTCCCTTCTGGTCCAATCTCTCGTTCTTCGTTGACGATCCTAGGATTTCTTCTCACAAACTCAGGATCTCGCTCCTTTTGCTCGGCATTCTCGTTTTGGCTGGATTGATCGCTCTTCACTCCATCTATATTCGATTGGTCAGTTTTTGTGAATCTACGATCTCGATAAAAAGCGATATTGAGTTGTAATTTTGGAGAAACATGGTGTATTTTCTTTGTTTTATTCAGTAAATGTGGTTCGGGTTCCATAACATTGGGACTTTGATTTGACAATCAATTAAGAGAGTTTCTAGTTTTATTGTTTATGATATCCTTTCTATTAGGACTTTTTGCTAAAATCTCGTGAATTGTTTTTCTTTTTTGGCAGAATTATCCATACTTGTGTAGAAAAGAAGGAATTGTGCTTCATTGTCCACATGTAAATTCTTGGATTACTTTTTGTTTTAATAATCCACAGTCTTGCTGAAAGATTTGGTGTGAAACGTGGCCTTTGTTTTTGCGAAATTCTAGGTTGAGGAGCCTCACTCACTTTGGGAGAATCCATACTCTGCAACAACCTCTTGGAAGCCTTGTTCTGAGCGTCGAGATACTGGAATTTCAGGTGATTTTCTGCTTCCATCGAGTATTAGAGTTTTTTTAGCGTATGGAAAGCTCTCAGGAATGATTAGAATTACTAACACTTTTGGTGATGAGTGTAACTTCGAGAGTTTTATGTTCAGTTTCAAGATTCCCAATTTGCTGTTCACTTTACTTCTTTTTAGTTTTATAATCCTTTCTTAATTTTGCAGGTCTTCCTCCAGAAAATGAAACAACTGGCTATATTTTTATCCATGCTGAGGGTGGTTTAAATCAACAAAGAATTGCTGTATGAGTCCCTTGTATCAAATAGTGTAATCATAAGAGTTCTCATTTTCATTTGGTTTGTTCTGATATGAAAAGAGTTTGTAATTGTTGACCCCCTCTCCTTTTCTTGAACTTCCCAAAGCTAAAAATCAAACTTGCATGCTTTATGGTTCTTAATGTATGTTTTTTAGAAACTTCTGTCATTATACTTCTCTGTTTTGCCTCTCTCTTCCATCTTAATGTTAAGATTCTGCTGGAATTCGAAAAATTGTGTGGACCTGCATTATTTCTTGGGAAACAAGATATCTTGTATTATCATGTTGATTGGGAATCACTGCTAGTTACTTTCCTGTTTATCTTGTTCGGATGCACGTGTTTAAATCAAAATCCATGTTAGTGTTCTTCAAATGATTTTTTGTCTAACAAGATATATTCAATAAATATCTATAGCGACTAAATTCTAAGTGATTTAATTCTAATGTTTGTTTGCAGATATGCAATGCGGTTGCTGTGGCCAAAATAATGAATGCCACCCTTATATTACCAGTGTTGAAGCAGGATCAGATCTGGAAAGATCAAACGTAAAATGACCTGATTTTTGACATTTATATTTTATTATCTGTTGAGCAATTGTGGTTCATGAAATTTGCAGGATGCTTCAAAGTCATGTCAAATTCACTTCTTTTTTGATTTATTTTACTCAATTTTAGAAGTGAAAGCCACAGTTTCACACTAAGTGCACACTTGCAGGAAATTTGAAGACATTTTTGATGTTGATCATTTCATCGACTATTTGAAGGATGATGTGCTTATTGTTCGTGATATACCAGATTGGTTTACTGACAAATCAGAGTTATTTTCTAGCATAAGGTTTCTATGTTCACGAAGCCTCTTCAGTAATCCCAAGCATGTTTGGCATATTTGTGTATTTTGTTTGATGGACTGAGTCTTAATTTCATGAATAAATTTCTGTTTATCTTCTAGACGGACAGTGAAAAATATTCCAAAATATGCACCTGCTCAATTCTACATTGAAAATGTACTGCCACGAATTAAGGAGAAGAAGATAATGGCTCTAAAACCTTTTGTCGATCGACTTGGGTAAGAAATTGATTGTACATGTTCATGGGTGCCCAATATCTATCTTTTGTTCCATTGAAGAAAATTGGCTCTGAGCTTTTCCATCTTATCAGCTATTGACATTTATGCTTGGCCCAGGTATGATAATGTGCCACCTGAAATCAACAGGCTAAGATGTAGGGTTAACTATCATGCTCTTAAATTTCTTCCTGACATTGAACAGATGGCTGATTTATTGGTATCTAGGATGCGAAACCGTACTGGAAGTCAAAATCCCTACATGTATGTTACAGTTCAGCTGGCCATAATCATTATTCTTTAGCTCTAATTCTGAAGGTGCTAATGGACATCTGTCATTCAGGGCTCTCCATCTTAGATTTGAGAAAGGGATGGTAGGCCTATCTTTCTGTGATTTTGTGGGAACAAGAGAGGAGAAAGCTAAAATGGCTGAGTACAGGAAAAAGGAATGGCCTCGACGTTATAAGGTCAATGATGTGTGCGTTTTCTGCTTTTTAGAACAAATGAAAACTCAGATACTTGATGTACTAACTTAATAATCATGTGCAGAATGGTTCCCATCTCCATCAATTGGCCCTGGAGAAGCGAAAGGAAGGTAGGTGTCCTCTTGAACCTGGGGAAGTGGCAGTGATTCTCCGAGCTATGGGTTATCCTAAGGAGACCCAGATATATGTAGCTTCAGGTCAGGTTTATGGTGGACAAAATAGGATGGCTCCACTGAGGAACATGTTCCCAAATCTGGTATGACCTTGTATATTTTATGGTGTTATGGTAATCATTCATTTCGGTTCAGTCACTCAAATCAGTTGCATCTTTCTCGTTTCTCTCAAGCTTAGACAAATGATTGCAATACATCTGTTATCCTACTTCCATGAAATATGTTATGATTAGGGTTGTTCTTAGATTCATCTTTGCGGGCCACATCTTGATTCATATATTTTATTATTTAAGAGTGGAACTTGTAAACATACTACTACATTATATTTATCTGCCTACCACAAGTTTCACTCTGATGTGTTATTGTCAAAGAAGAATCTCAGTTTTGATCGGAATGCTAATCAAACGCTTTTGTTTGTCTGGTGACTTCTATTGTGGGCTGAATTGTGTACACATGCTGGTGTGAAGCTACAACTTAGTTTCACTGGGTTAAAAGCCATATTATATACTGAGTGGTAGGGCAAGCACATATCTAGGAAACAACACAAAAGAAAAGTACGGAAAAGTGGGCTTCAATTTTTTCAGTTGTTTATGTTGTAGAAGGTTTTGTAGTGCTTATGAAAACTGAAGCGAGTGTAAAAGTTTTCTGGGGAGCTTAGATGTGGTACTAATGCAGTTGGCGTGTGGCAACATATGAAGGGTTGATGAGAGGTGTGAATGTGCCAGTGACACAAATAAGATTAAGCATTTGTCTTTTTGTTGAACTATTGGTCTAGAAGGGATAGAGGACAGGTTCCACGTTTATTGAACATTCAAACAAAAACACTGTTAACTTGTAAAAATCACATTCAGGGTTTAGAAAAAAATTGCTATGACATCTAATATTTAGGAATCATTTATGGGAACTATAAATCATCCTTACATGAGAAAGTTTCACAATTCAAAATTTATTCCTATAATAAATTTTATTCTGCTAATCCTAATCCTTCTAAATAACTCTAATTTAAGATATCTAAATGGAATGGATCTTACTCTGCTAACGATTCTTATACCTAATAGAAAAATCAATTAGTACAAACTAAAACAAAATTATTTTAATTCTTATTAATAACTAAAATTATTTTTGTTCTTGGAGCTTGAGTAGCTTTGCTCATGTATACATGTGCCAAAAATTATTGAGATTTGGTATTTAATACAGTAATATTATTATATACCTAATATAAGATATGTTAATTAAAATAGTTTAGGTGCTATTTATGAATATTTCGTTATTCTATTATGAAATTTTGTATTGCCTTCGAATTATGAATGATTGTGATAAATCTAATGTTTAATACACCTTAGTACCCTTGTGGTCTTTGTGTTTGTAGAATTACCTTCACAATCAAACTGTATTAAGTTGTATATATTCTTTTCCCTTCTCCTATATATCTTGTTTATCTCTATGTTCACATAGTATTAAAGCTAATTTATCATAGTATCAGCTTGAGGCTCCAATTTTAAGACGAATATCTATTTCTTGTTGAAAATCTGGAAGACTTTTATCATGATACTTGAATTCGTAACTTTGGTTTCTTTTTCAAATTTTTTATTTTGTCGTTTCTTCATGCAGCTATCAAGAGCATCATAACCTAATGTTTTTCTTTCTAGCAATCTATTGAAAGCGTGGATATACCTCTAGCCTTTCCTCTTGCAGCTCATTGAAAGTATAGTTACCTCTATTCTGTCTTTCAGTAGTCATCAAGAGGGCCGCTATCTCTATTCTTGTCTTCCCGTCAAGTAGTCCATTAAGAGAGCAGTTGCCTCTCTTTCTTTCTTTCCTTCTGGAGACCATGGAGAACACAATTGCCTCTATTCTGTCTTTCCTTCCAGCACCCATGGAAAACTCCAGTACTTCTGTCATTATCTTTCCTTTTTCTCTAACTTCTATTCTGTTTTTCCTTCCCTTATTCTTTCTCTGTGAACATCTTTCTACTCTCAGTCTTTTAATCACACTACTGCCGTCGTTCGTTCTCAGCAGTGCTGTTTCCTTTATTATCAAGTTATCTTCTATAACTTTTAAGATTTATTAAGAAAAAGAAAAAGTGACCAGAAACTCAAAAGAGGAAAAGGTGGATATATTTAAATAGATATGGGGCACAAATTGGACCTGGCCTACCACCGGACTTGAGCCACCCAAAGCGATGTTGTTTTGAGGAAGTTTCCCAAGATGATGTTGTTTTGGCGGCCCGTTTTTAAACTTGAGATTAAAAGGATATCATTTTGGGTGGAGGTAGGCATCGGGCCAGCTCCCAGGCTTTGAGCTGAGCTCAAAGCCCACTTTGACCGCTCCTGGTCGGCTGACATCCCTATATATTATGTTTAATTTTTTATGCTCTCTGTTTGAAAATGTCTTCGTACGTTGATTCAGAATTCATACGCAAGTCAAACGTAAAAATATCCACTTGTCACCTTGAGGGGAGTGTTGAAGATCATGACAATTTAGTATTTTCTATAGGAATATTATTATGTTTCAATATATAATATTTTGTGTTTAAATATTTTTGGTATTGTTTAAGAATTTTATATTATCCAAGTATGATACCTTTGTGATATTCGTCTTCTTAGAAGTAGGCTTGACATCTGAACCATCATTGTGTAGATCACTCTTTTCTTTCTCTCCTTTATTTCTCATGTAGTTTAATTTTACACAATATTGAAACTAATTCAATGTAATATAAATTGATCAGAACTTCTGATACTTTTTGAGTTTGTATTTTGTTCACTTGTTATATTTCCTATCTTTCCCATATTCATCACGAGGGTTGATAACAGGTGACCAAGGAAGAGTTGGCAAGCAATGTGGAATTGAGTAATTTCAGGAAGCATGTGACAAGTTTGGCAGCCCTCGATTTCTTGGTTTGCTTGAAGTCTGATGTTTTCGTTATGACCCATGGAGGCAACTTCGCTAAATTAATAATTGGAGCGCGCAGGTACATGGGTCATCGTCAAAAATCCATAAAACCAGACAAGGGGCTAATGTCTAAATCTCTGGGAGATCCATACATGAGCTGGGGTCCCTTTGTTGAGGATGTGATTGTCACCCACCAGACCCGAACTGGACTGCCAGAAGCGACTTTCCCTAGCTATGACCTATGGGAAAACCCCTTGACTCCTTGCATGTGTAAAGCTTGACCATACAACTCTTTCACCACTAATTTATTGTGAGCAGCATGCCTAGGAAGAACTTGCTAGCCATTGCTGCTGTAACTAGTTTCTGATAACATGGAAATGAAGAGTTCAATATCGCAGTTTTGATGTAGAGAGGAACTTAAAGATCAGAATTCACATTAGAGATACCGATAGGCTCGTTGGAGATGGGTTTGGCGTGATCAGAGAACTTGTGGAGGGACCATTTGATTGGTTCTCATTGCTGTGATGCTCAGAAGTTTTGTTGTCCAGAAGAACACGCAAACTCAATGGATCATGTTAAAGACAACGTGAGCAGGTGATATTAACTTTTTGGCCAATTCATTTTACCCATTGCTATTGACGTGAGGCGCCTTGTGTCTTATAAAAGCTTTTGTTTTTCAATTTTTTAATGGTTTAGCATTGTCTATTTTCCGCCTAAACCATCCACAGTCACCGTTATGTCACGCTATCACCAACTCCTCACCAGTAGGTGACAACAATCATAACAGAAAGGGAGACGAAGATTTCAACTTCAAGCGACAACAATCACAATAATAAAAGTTGATTTGTGAGACAATAACCATAGTGAGAAAAAGGTTGACAAAACGATAAAGAACAAGAGACAACAGAAGAGTGACGGGCTGATGGCACGTTTACACTGTCGGCAGATAAAGCAAAAAAGAAAACTGAGTTTGAGGATGACAATCGTCACCAAGAAGAAAAAAAAGGAAGGGGAAGGAAATTGGGGAAAGAAGGAAAATTCAAGAGCTTGTTATCAAAATCATCAATAAAATGGCAGCTGATAATGGTGGGTAGTGGTTGTAGTGATATTCTTATAGAAAGATGGGAATTCTTTTCATAGACATGGTCGGAGTTCAAAACCATAATCACGTGGAATGGCTACGAGATAATACCTGAGTGGTTTTAAAAATCCAAAATTCTATTAATAATAAGGTCATCAATCTAATTAATCAATATGAGTATGTCAAAGAGTTGAAGGAATATTTAAAATTTTATATTAAGTAAAAGGAAATATTTGACGTATTTATAAAGCATATAAGGGGTTTTATCAGACCAAATAATAAAATCAATCCCTTTAAACTTTTATGAATTTTAAAAAGCTCTATAAAGAATTAAATATGTTTTATTGTTTAAAAATTATGTTAAAGTTTAACAAGGTCAATAAGAACATATAGTAGTTAAATGTTTTTTGGTTAGTCTTACCTCTCAGTTAGAGGTTGCTAATGCTAACTCTTAAATTCTTTCTAGTGTTAAGATTCCTTCCCTATATAAGGTCTTTACTAAGATACTCTACACAAATTTCAATATGTTTATTTCTCCCAAATTTAGTACTCCTATGAGTTGGAATAATGGACAAGACATTGGAAATTCATCTCATAGGAATAATAACAGAGGAGGAGCGATAAGAAATTGTGACAATAAGAATCAGGATGGAAGATCAATTATTTGTTGATATTATCATGAGTCATACTAAATGCATATGTCAAAAGCTGCTAAATAAATCTCAAAAGTCTCATTACACTCAAGTTGTATCTACTATTAGTATCCCTAGCTCATTTGTTAAGAAGACAATTATAGTTTTCTTAACCTAGTACCAAAAAGAATTACAAAGTTCATGTCACTGTGCACCAGCTGGGCCCTTGAAGAGGTGTGCCCGCTTGATTCTCCTACAGGATTTTCTCGAATAAAAAAAAAAAAGTTCATGTCACACTATCACTTATATATTGTTGACATAAGTAAAATATCTACATGTATTCTTTACTCTTCCTCGTAATGGTTCATTCATTTTTGTGCCTTAGATTATATAATAGGTAATTCTAGTGTTTTTTTACATAAACACGCTTCTCCTTTCCATGTTGCCTTATCTAATAGATCTATTTCCTCTATTATTGGTTCTAACATTATTAGCCCTACCTTATTACTATCTTTGTCATCTTTCTTGAGCCTACCTTTTCTTTAGTTTAATTTATGTCAGTAATTCACTCTTTCCTTAAATCGTTGTATTTTATTCTTTCCTTTTGGGTTATTAAATGAGCTAGTTTCCTTTTGAGTTAGTACTTCTGATGTTTATGGTCTATTTCCTATTGTGTCTGTCAATATTTTGTTACTTTTATTGATGATTTCTTTTATATGATTTAGCCTTATTAAATGAAAATTCATTTAAAACTATTTTCCATTTTATTCTGTTTATAATGAAATAAAAAATAATTTAATGTCCATTACACATACTTTGAGAAACGTTAATACTAAGTAAATTTTTTTCATACCATTCTAAACTAACACGATACATAATTACATTCTTCATCAATCCTTGTACGTTGACACATCATTTTAAAATGGCGTTGTTGAAAAAGAACCAACATCTTCTTAAAACCTCTATGATACTATTATTCAAAATGCATGTTCCTAAACCATTTTGGGTCAATGTAATCTTCTCAACCTATCGTTTGATCAAATCTATGCCTTCTTATATTCTTTAACTGAGATTCTTTTTTGTAACACCCCACTATCATAGAGTATATGCCCGAACATCCAGAGGACATTCAAGAACATACTCTATGAGAATGGCATTTTAGAGCAATCATATTCACTTATTATGGCATCATACAGTACATAAGTATTCAAAAGATTAAATTTTCTTATTTCATTCACAAATATAAGCTTACATTGTCATTATATTCCATAATCCATATACTTACATTACAAAAACAACCGAGAGTTTACTATTCTATACAAAATGCTCTACATGAAATGAGAAACTAAGCAAACACATTTTATCTAAACTCCTAAGACATCAGCTGACTAGACCTTTGAGCTATTTCTTGTTTCCAAAATTGATAATACTAGACTACTACTAGATTGCCTTATAAGCTAGGTCTCCTCAATACCTAAAATTCAACATTTGCAAATTTGATGAGTTTTACAAACTCAGTTAGTGAACCATCATTGATGTTTCCACTCAAGTTAGAAACACAGAGGCAAATCATATCCCAATTCAACAAGTATTGAATATCTTTTAGTATTGAATATCACATCACATTTCATCATACTTCATCAAGTACGCCCAGATTATCATACTTTCACAAGTATATTATATAAGCTTGCATTTCATATCACAACACATCCTCATTTATCCTTCAACTGTATTTTAAACAATTCAAAAATCATCTCAAATCAATCATATGATACATGTCAATTTATATGCAATGCACATGAGGCTCCACTTTCATTTTTATTTTGTTGTCACCAAGCGCCTATTTAACTGTCCTGTATCTCTTTTTGGATACTAGGCTCATTTCAGATACTGTCTCGTACCTCTTAGTGGATACTGGACTCATTAATAATTGAGCCTGTGGCTCTTTGTGCACATTTTTTTAGTTTTAAGCTCTTTTCAGACTCACAACTCCTTTATCTGATCATGCATATTAATGTCATGAAATGCATCTAGTCACATACTATATCTTCAATCACTTTCATTCAATGGGCACAGTAATTTATCATATATATTGGATCTGAATCTGACATTCAACATACAATTGAGAACACATTTCATATTGCACATTCAATTTGTAAACACTTCTAATACAGTCCCAAATATCAAACTCCTTGGACCATCAATGTCTGGAATTATCATAATCATATCAGTAACAGTTCAATATTTGACAGTTAATAAAAAACAATTCAAATATAGTGAGAAAACATCTAGGTTAACTCACTGTACACTTTATAATAACTATTGCCTTGACGATCTGGCAATGTATGGATGTTGTCGGTCTATTTGTGCTTCTATACCATGCAATACACACATATTTACACATTACTAACTTGTTTAAGCTAATGAGTACTCAATCATACACATGTATATATGTTATATTCAATGCATGCTCAATTGATTATCTCAGGTATGTAACCTTATTCACAAATCTTGCTCATTCATTCATCATAGCTTGTATATAACTTGTTTTCAATTAGGTTATGCCTTAAATAAGAATGATTACCCTAAAATCATCAATCATACATTCATCAATTCTTTCCTATCATTGTATAGCCACACAATTTCCCAATTCTCATTCAATCATACCTAATTCATTAATTATATCCTTTGAATCACATTTGCATTCATAAGAATATCTTCGTACCATTAATAACTCATATTTCCCAAATTCATATGCATTGATATCAATCAATCCATTCCTTAATTTATAACCTAAATTAATAACTTAAACTTATCAAACACTTAATCACTTAATCAAGTAACTTTTTAGGTTCATTTCAAGCGCTAATCAAGTCCAAATGCACCTAAATAAAGTAACTTATCCTTATATGGTTTAACCATCACACAAAACACATTTTTTCAATTCCTAGCATTGCACACGATTGTGGGAAGGAGCTTATGTAGCTCCTATGATTGTGGGATGAGTAATCCGAAGGTTCACCAACATTTTTCTTCAAAGTTTTCTAGCTTTTCTCGTCTTCATACAAAATTCACACATCTTCATCATAGTCCATCACCTATACCTCAATTATACCTTAATTATGTTTCAATTCCTCATCCATTCCATATCCAATTTCCAATTCAAATCATTCATTTGGTAGCTCACAAATTATGGTCTTTCATGCATCAAAATTAAAACAGAAACTATCATTCATTTGATCATACACGTAGTCCTAGTTCTTTCCCATTTCAAGATCGCTATATTAGCACCTTTCTTTAATATAAATTCACCTTCATTATACCTCAAGTCCCAATCTAATTCATCCATAAAACAATCCATAACCTATGGTTTTTATACATTAAGAACACAACAGAAGGGTATCGAAGTTTACGCAGAAATTTCTAGCACACTTCATCATCAACATTATATACAATTCATCCTAATTTCATCATCATAAACTTTCTATTATAACATGCCATAAAGAACAATATTTTACTTACTTGTCTAGCTCAAATTTCCACCTCAATGGTCAAGCTAATTCAACTCTCCATGCATGCAAAATCATCCAAGTACAAGATGAAAGTAGGATGTTTCCAGCAAAGGTAAAATGATGATAGCTGATTATAGCTATCTTTGAGCAGATTTTCTTATATGGATCTTGTAGTGAGTACGAACAAAATGGAAGCAAGGTTCAAAATTTGGGAGGGTTTCGGTGGTGAGAGTAAGGGAAAAGGGAAGAATAAACAAAGTTGAAACTACTCCTGCAGAAGTTTGACACATTAGGTGCTAGGTGTCACCTTATTACCTAGACGTATGTCACTAGGCATGCCTTCCATTTGTCCCATAAATAAGTTGCCAAATGTCACACTTATACTAGGACATTTTTCACTCAATGATCAATGTCATTTGTCAATTAATTAGCTATGCCAAATGTCATTTATTTATCTAGGTCAAATGTCACTCAATTATAGGCTTAATTATCCTAATTTTTCATGCGTCAATTTGTCTTACCACTTGGCATTTTTCTTAGACCAAATGTACGTTTTAATTCATCAATTTTCCAATTATACCAATTAATTCCAAATTTACTACTTGTAACCAATCAAACCAAAATGAAAGGCATAAACAATACACAATTTACATTATGATCATTTTAAACCTTTCATACCCTGGAATAAATCAATTGAGTGCATATACATTCTTTGCAATTTGTACTAAATCATAATTCATGTGTGTATGCTATCATTATGCATGTGAATGAAATGAAATTCATTAATTTTTAATGATATGGCCATGTGCAACAATTTAAGGCTCTAACCCTTAATATGGAATCTAACATCCCATAGAATGGTAATTTGGCAAAGGGTTAAGAGGGTTTAGGATTTATTTTGACATATTCATGCACACCTAATTCATGAATAGTAAAATTGCACATGAAAATGACTATACATGCATTGATGACATTTTCCGATATTTGTGCATAAATGGGATTTTATTTTGGAAAATGTGGTTTATGGGCTTGAAAATTTATTCGGAGTGGATCATTATAGGTTTTACA
>JANKOD010000001.1:5367496-5397119 GCA_026284645.1 Erythroxylum acuminatum
GGAAAATGTAACTTGTACATGTTTCAGTGTTTTGACCATACCTCTTTGTGTGGTTGAGCAAATGAGGTGAGGCTTGTCTTGAATTAAAATTGAGACATTTGGCTACACTTTATGTGAAGGAAGTTCTGCCAAATTGTGCCTTGAAGGGGTTTGAATTTGTCTTTGAAAGTGAATTATAGGTGTTGTATGAACAGTAACCGAGAAAGGGGACTTGAAACTTTGCTAAGTTGGTCTTAATGAAAGTTAAAGCCTTTCTTGTTAGCTTTCCATTGCCACTAAGTAGTGCATACCCAGAGGGCTTTCCTACCCCTACCAACCAGAGCTACAAGCTCAACCAATGAAAAAGAGCCTTGAGCTCAAAGAGAAGTAGTACATACCCAGAGGGCTCTCCTACCCCTAAGATGCGTTTAACGCTTAATGAGCCCTGCATGGGACAGTTCAGGAGCTCGGTCACAACACCGTAATAAAATAGGAAAGTGTCACATATGCATTTGATTGAATAATGTGATTGGGTGAAAGATCAAAACTGCCTTATACTGATGTGATGACACTCACGTGTTATTTCTGAATGTCAGTTTTTGACTGTGTTCAAGTGCTCTAGCACACCACCCTCGTGGGGCACGGACTCGAATATTACCCACGATGTCGGGTTCGGGTCCTGCGGGAGTAGGGTGCTACATGAAAAATGGGCTATTACATTTTTAATGTTTGCTACTAAACCTTTGTTCCTTATTATATAAAATTTTTGTAGTACTTGTTTTGTTTATGATGTTCATCCTTAACCCATTACGTTAAATATTAAATCTTTAAAATATATGTTTTTGAGATACTCTCATATAAAAAAAATGGTATCATATTACTGTTAAAATCTTAACAAATATCTTACGTTAACAGATATTACCTATAGTAGATGTTACCTTTTGGAACATATTCCTTTTTCTTTTCTAATTCTTCAATTTTTTAGAAGGAAAACAATGATTTATTAGTTTACAGTATTGATTTTTAGACCATACATGCTATCTCTTCATATGATACTTATACAAAACCACAACCACAGCCTATTCTCTCGATTTATTATAAAAGATGAGTTCATCCTTATACAAGTTTAGTACCAATCTTTTCTTTTACATCAAATCCAACAACTGATGATCTTGATCTCCCATTCACTCTTTGCAAAGAAAAATGTCAATGCACTTTTCCTGTTTACTCTTTGATTCTTATGATATTTTGTCTTCCTCTTCTTATTATTTTATTTCCTCATTTAGTTCCATTACTATTCCAAAAATTGTTTATGAATCTTTATCTCATCCTAGTTGGTGTGATGTTATAATAGAAGAGATCAATGCTTTAGATGCTATTCGTTTGTGAGATTTAGTGAACTTACATATTATAAAGAAGGCTATTATATGTAAATGGGTGTTTATAGTCAAAGTAATATCTAATGGATCCATGACTCAACTTAAGGTATGAATTATGAAAAAAATGTTATGATTAGACCTATGATGTTGATTATTGTGATACTTTCTCTCTTGTTATGAAAGTGATCTCTATTCTTTTATTCATTTATATGTTAACTACTTATGATTGGCCTTTACATCAGCTAAACATCAAGAAGGCCTTCATATATAATGTCCTTAAAGAGGAACTATACTTGGAGTAACCACTTAGGTTTGCTGCTAAGGGGGAATATGAAAATTTTTTCATCTTTTAAAAGTAATTATATGGTTTAAAATAAAGTTCTCATGATTGGTTGAGAAAAAATTAGTTAGGCAATAAAAAAATTTGGCATGAATAAGAGTAAATCTAAACACTTGATCTTATAAAAATTATGTATTTGGTATCATTATCCTTATTGTATATGTGGATGATATTGTCATTACTAGTAGTTATAATAGGTACATTTTATTTTTGAAATCCTTCAAATTAATTTTCACATGAAAGATTTGGGGGTTTTGAAATAATTTTTAGGAGTATAGGTGATAAGAAGAAAGAAAGTATTTTTTTTTAAATCTCAAAGGAAGTATATAGTGGATCTATTAATTGAAAATGGAAAGATGTGGGCTAAGTCATGTCATGCTATAATGATTCCTCATTGATAGGTCACCAAATATGGAGACTAGTTTGAAAATGCTAGGAAATATAGGAGATTGGTTGGAAAATTAGATTTTTTTACAGTAACTTTCCTTGATATTGCACATTATTGTCTTCTCCAACCATTCATCATTTGGATGCTTTAGAATAAATCTTATGCTACTTAAATGGGAGCTTCTAGTCTAAGGATACTATATAAAAATCAGGGACATACTTATATTGAGTGTTTCTTAGAAGCTGATTAGGTAAGCTTTAAGATTGATTGAAGATCTACTAATGGCTACTGTGTCTTTATTGAAGAAAACTTAGTCTTATGAAAAAACAAGAAGCAACTTATCATGTTTAGGTCTAAAGCATAATCTAAATATAAGGCTATGGCATAATCATCATATGACATAATGTGGGTATATGAGAACTCAATGAAAATTGGTTTTAAAGCCTTAATACCATTAAAGTTGTTTTTTTTTTTGTAATTAAGCTACTCTATTTATTACTCATAATCTTGCGTTTCATGAAAGAAATAAATATATTGAG
Organism: Erythroxylum acuminatum; assembly: GCA_026284645.1. NCBI lineage: Eukaryota > Viridiplantae > Streptophyta > Magnoliopsida > Malpighiales > Erythroxylaceae > Erythroxylum > Erythroxylum acuminatum. Next base: position 5,370,122 of record JANKOD010000001.1, read on the forward strand.
ATAAATTGTCTCTTCATTTATGAAAAGTGTAGTAAAACTTGATCTCTAAAGGATATGTCAAAAGTAGAGAATAACTTGGTGATATTTTCACAAAGGCTTTAAATAAAGCTTATGTTAATTATATTTGCAACAAATTATATATGATTAATATCTATGCTCTAACATAAGGGGAGGTGTTATAAATTAGATAATATGAGATCAAATAAGATATTCATATCAAATAGGATTATAATAGTTAGCACATCCTAATGATTGATCATAGGCTTGATTATAGGGATATTACTTTGTAATTAATTGTTTATTAGCTAGTATAAAAATGTATCAATACCTTGTGAAAGGCAATGAAATAAATAAAAGTAAATTAAAAATATTATCGAATTATTAACCTTATCAAAATTTCCTAAAATACCAAAATAAAGATTCAAATTGTGAAATTAAAAAAATTCATTTAAAATTAATTGAAAATTTATGGAAAAATTATCTTACGGAATTCTTTAACCCTATTTAAAAATACAACTAGAAATGGCAAAATTTAGCTACTTTTCAGTATTGTTCTTATTTTGTTATAAATATTGTATTTTTAGGTTGTAACCTTCTCCAAGGTTTAAGCATGTAACTCCGATAGGTATTACTTCAATTCAATAACAATTCTTTTATTCTTTCCAAATGAAAGTGAACTTTTTTTTACCAGCTTTGTTTTTTAAACCACAAGAAGCAAATTGAAGTTATTGTTCCATTCTTTATATAATTTTTTCCTTATCAAAATAAAACAAAATCATACTTTGTAGCAATTAGACAAGCTGTCTACAACATTCATTGCAGTAAGTAATTTATTAGTTAGTTTAAAAAAAGTTTAAAAAAATAAATACACACAATCCATTCCTCATCTAGAAAAAAATAGTGAAAAATGAGACAATTAACCATGGAATTTATTTTTAATATTCTCAATTTATGTTAAAATTTTTAGTCTTTCTTTAAAGGCCAATTAATCAATTTCTTTGAAAAGAAAGAACTTAAAGTGTCCCAAAGTCAGCTTTTATTATGTTAATAAGCATTAATGTTATGCTCTAATAGGTAATAATTTAAACAGTAAACATATGTGTAATCTGGTGAGTTTTCAATGATTTTTTCACATATATCTTTAATTATTTAAAAAAAATTATGTAAAAAAGGAAAGCAAATTAGAGTAACTAATATTCCTATTCAAATTTAATAAACATTGACTTTTATGTTTGAAATTTTAGGGTGAAGTTTTAATATGGTGCAATAGTTTAAGGGGAAAAAAGATTATATGATCTAAGCAAATTTTATTAGCATGTATTTTTAAAGTCACAGAGAAATAGACAATTAAGAACTTATTTGGTTCTATTACAGATTTTTATTTTATTTTTTCAAATTCAGGAGAAATATTTGCTTGTTTGCGTTTTTTTATTTATATTTGTATTTATAATTTTCAAATTTTCATAACTTATGAAAACCATAAGCTCAAATGTTTAGTGAAAATGCTCCTCTTTCCCTCTAAATCTATTCAATCTTAGTAACCATGCCAAACGCTCTCTATAGTTTGACATGCTTGGATATTGTGGAGCTTAATTACATTTATCCTTTTTCTTACTTGAACTTCTTCATATCCCTCTCTTCTGGCCCTATTTTTTAATCTTCTTTTTGGCTTTTCAATTATGCTCATCTAGATTCACCTAATTGAACTAGTATAACTAGTTTAACACTTCTAAAAAGCGCTCTTATTCTCTCCCTGATTTTCAGGATGAGCTCCTACAAACTTTCTAAATCTTTATACCATTTATCATTCCTTGTTTGGAGCTTGTTCCATCCTTTATTCCTTTCCTTTTTAAGAACTATTTTTTAAGTTTTTAGCTACCTAGTTTACTTATTTTCCTATTAAAGCATCATCTACACTTCCTTGTTGGTTCCTAACCAGCTCAGTACTTCTAGCTTTCCTCTCCTTAACCCTTCCTTAAACTCCTCTTCTTCCCCAACTAAAACTGAACCATCCATAACTTTTATTTCATCTAGTCATCATCCCACAATTGTTTCTTTTTCTCATCTAACTAACTTTGTCTTCATCCTTAACACTTTTAAACAATAAGCTTCCAAACTACCTCTCCTTAAACTAACCTTAACTTACTCAATCTTCTTCTCCACCTCATACCCTTAATCCCATTTCCTCTAAACGAAGATGTTGCCAAGTTGTTGGAAACTCTTCTCCTTCATAGAAGCTCTAGCTTTTTCTCCATATTAGGCTTATGGGATTTGCATTACTACACCACCGATAAAGGTGCTTAGAGAGGTTCATACAAATGAGAATCAATATTGGTTGGGTTTTTCTTAAATAAACATCTAACATTCCCTCTGATGAACTCTTAGGCCTTGTAGAACTGAAAGAAACTGGCATTGATAAAGTTGTTTATGAATGAAGAGAAGCTCCTCCTCTTTATGTTTGACACAAAAATAAATTCTTAGAGAATCATTGAAGTTATTCCATAACATATCTCTAACAATGTTTTTTTCTTTATCACTAGAAGCTTGGCATTCACTTAGAAAAGCTAAAGTAGAAACAAGTTCCATTATGGCTTATTATACATATTTTCCCTTTGGAATATTAGTTAACCAAAGACTTGATCCATTTAGCAACCTATATTGTCAAGCCAATATATATGGATGAAGCCACGACTTCAGTGAAGAGAATAGGCTTTATGCGTTGTTGCAGACTTACATTAAGACTCACTTGAGTTTATCTCATAACTAGGAGACAATGGTATAATGTCCAAAGACATGGTTATAGTCTCCTATTAATGAATTCCATATTTAAGTCACTAAGGGAAGAAATAGAGGCCATTAAGTAGGATTTTCCAAAAAGGGACTATTAAAAGCTTATGGGATTGGAGATATTAGAAGATTTCAAGTTGGATATAGGAACAGTGAATAATCAGATATTGCAAGAGCCACCACAAGAGAATAATGAAGCATTAGTTTTATTGAAAGGAAAGGAGAAAGAGGCAAATATAAAGAACCAGGGATAGGGAAGTAAACATTAAGAATGAATGATCCTTAATGTTTTAATAAGGTGGATAAAAATTCTCCCTTAAAGGAAAGTAAGGTTAATGGGACAACTCTAAGGATTTAAGGAGAACCTTATTGTCAAATTATCATTAATTTTGCACAATTTCATTTAAATTTAAAATAAAAGGCTAAAATAGAAATTTGAACATGAATGCACCAACATGTTTGTTGGAAAGAAATGAACCTACAAGCTTAATGAATATAAATTAATCATTAAATTAAACAAAATGATCTTGAAATATGTTATAGCTTTCTTTTATTTTTATTTGAGAACATAACACAAAAAAGACTTAAGTTTAGGCTAGAAAATTATTATAAAGGAGGAATTTTTGCAAGAAAGATGGCTTGGTTTTCTCATCATTCTCTCTACACCCAAGTTCTCCTATAGTTGTCCTAGCTTTTCCCCATGATCTTTCTTACCTCTTCATTGTTGCATACATATTGTTCTTCACTTCTCTCCCCTTCCCTTTGTGTCTTTGTCCTTATCTTTTTGGTTCAGTCAACTCTCTAATAAGTTTAAATCGGGTTTATTTACATTTAAAGTAAGGCTCGTTTCTCTTTTTTGATAAAATGTAATGAATTAAGCCTTAAAGGCAATCAAGAGTTTTACACAAGCTATATAAAAAGCTTTACATAATTTTTAGAATAGACGAAGAGCCCAACAAATTGTAGTGCTAATGAGTTAGTTTAACATGCTTAAATTTTCCACACTTTAGACCAATAATCATGGTTAAGAGAGTTGAGCATATGAAGACTAAAGTCTCTGATCTACAAGTGTAGATAGTTAAGGAATTGTTCCTTGATTAAGCCTTTGTTTTGAAAGATTTGAATATTCCTCTCATCCCAAATAACCTTAACAAAGAAGGATAGCGCTATGCAGGAGCTCCATCTTTCAGGGTTGTCTTTGTATACAAATTGGTTATAACAAGAAGTAAATGAGCTCCAGTTGTTAGGCACATTTAGTATACAACATTGATGTAGGATCATTTTCTAGCTAGGATTTACAAAATCACATTGAAAAAAGAGGTTCTCATGGCTTTCCTCCTCCCTTCGACATAGTATGCATCAATTTGGTATATAGAGGGAAGTCTTCAGCTTGTCAACTGTAGGTAGACGTAGTTTCTTAAGTAACCACAAAGTAAACGTTGCCCTCGAGTGGAAGTGTTTTACCTATATCACTCTAGTCCAAGGAAGAACACAGTGTTGTTTCTGAAGAAATTCATGATAGGCTTTACTAGAGACCTCCAATTCCTAGATAGCTGGTAAATAACTCTGTCTTCTCCTCATATAGATTAGTTTGAAATAACGCCTGGTAGATAGGGGAGGGCACTGTATGATGTTTGAATATATTCCTATCACCAAGAGCTTAAAATATGGTTATCTTTGGATGCAGAACTATTTTGAGTCTCTCCATTCCTAATAGATTGTATAATAGGCCACAAGATAACCAGCTACCGAATGAGAAATGAGTGGTGGTGCCAACTCCAAGAAGGGTGAAAATTTCTTGCCTCATAAGTTCACGTGTGCTTAGAATGACTCTCTATATAGATGAGTAGGGAAGTCTTCATATACCTTTCCTTTTAATAAAACTAATGCTTCGTTATTCTCTTGGGGTGGCTACTGCAAGATCTAATTATTCACTCGTACTATATCCACTGTTCACCTTCCTACTCCCTCGACCTTCACTCACTGTTAGACCTTCTCTTCTAACCTGCTAGCTCTGCCTCTCTACTGCATTCTCTTTCTTCTCCTCTTGCTTAAACCCTCCCTTCTTTTCATTTTCCTACTTTGTCTCAAATATGACAGTTTATTGTTAAAGGTAAAATGTCAACTGAAACTTTGGTTGTCCTTCCTACTTTAGAAGTAGGTTCTTCATCATAACTGGTACATGAAGGCTTCCGTACTCTTTCATCTAAGCCGCTAGAACCTAACAACTCCCCCTGCTCAGAAACTGAAGAAACCTTCTTAGAGAAAAGTTATAGGAGATCCAAAAACCTTTGGCAATCTGCACATCGTACTACAAAATAAAAAGGACAAATCTCTCCTCCACTAGAGATATTGATGAAGGGAGAAAGCAAATGGAGTGCTACCCTCTAAAAAATATATGTCACTGAAGATGAACTCTTCATTTTTCATTTTTCTTCAGAAGAAATGGTGGAATGGATTATGAATTTGTGTCCCACGCATATACCAAGTAAACCTATTTTCTTAAGGAAATGGGAAATAGGAGTCAAGTCGAATAGATCATAAATGAAATATATTCCTATTTAATCCATTTTCATTGCATTCCTCTGGATTACTGGTCCTATGAAGGCCTGAGTTGTAACACCCCACTCCCGTAAGACCCGAACCCGACAACGACGGTGATGTCCGAGTTCGTGCCCCGCGAGGGTGGTGTGTTGCATAAGAAATCGGTATACAATGCTTTTTATCAAAATCAAATAGGGCATAAACCCCTTCCCATATATACAATGCAATTTACAACACAATTTCCCATGTGGCCATTCGAGCCCTTTTTCAGTCACATACACATTTATAAAACAGTTGCAGAAAATACAGTTCAATATAAACATGAAAGACATGAAATGCAGACGCGAACTGATCCCGTCCTCTAGTCCTCACTTGAATGCTGTAGACATACTCCCGTTGGGCTAACGAGGTATTCTTCTAATCCTGAAAAATAGTTGCAAATTTTGGGTGAGTTTTGCGAACTCAGTGAGTGACCATCATCGATGGCTCACCCATATCAGAACAGATATGAATCAGATAATTCACATTACCCCATTAACAATCATAACCAATCACATATCTTTAGTCAGTTATGCCACATAATACACGGTAAGCCCATTATACACGGAAATTTGTAATCCCATCATAAGCATCGTTTCAATAGCAATCAGATTAATCACATTTTGCAGTCAGAAATCATTCAGATCATATTACATTCCACGTATCACATTTCATGTTATTATCAAGCATACTAGCTCTCATCTATGTAATCAGTCATTTCCCTTTTAGTATCATTTAATCATGTATGTAATGCATATGCAATGTGCATGTGACCCACTTTCCAGTTGTTACGTCGTTGTGACCGAGTGCCTAAACTGTCCCCTGTGGGGCTCATTATGCGTTGAGCCAAAGGCTCTGATTCATGTTTGATCTGTAGGGGTAGGAGAGTCCTCTGGGTATGCACTACTTCCCTTCGAGCTCTAGGCTCTTTTTCATTCGTTGAGCTTCTAGCTCTAATCGGTGGCTACTCTGGTCACAACTGCCATTATATTTCATGCATTTATTCCATGGAATGCGTCTCTCATAATTGCCTATTTCAGTCAGTCCCTTTTTTGCTATTCCAGCTATATGAAATTTTCACATTTATAATACATTGCCCCGGCCAATTTATGTATCATGAAAGGCCTATCCCATTTTAGTATTTCACCTCTCATCAGACTTTAGTCCGGCATGTCACATTGTATGTAATAACACTATTATTGATCCATTTTCATATGCACTTACACGTTCGAAACACATTTCACAATCACATGAATACACATGCAGTAGTTCAATTATACAAAATAAAGCGGAGCAATCAATGAAAAGAGACCATCTCGATCGACTCACAGTATGCTCCAAGTTACCTCTTGTCTCCGTTGCCCGTTCTAGCACGCCGGTCTACTGCTGTTTATTAAACTGTCGATCGGCACAAAGTCTTAGCCTTCATGCACCTCTCGTACTTCACTATACATAGGTGTTTGGGTCAGTTTCCCTTAAGGCAAAGGGAACAGAGGACAACTTGGTTACAGTATCTGAGCTTCGGTGAGCTTCAGTGGAGTTTTGATGAAAAACTCTGTGTTAAAGCTACACTCAGAGGAGAGGCTTCTAGAAAAAGGGGTAAGGCCAGCACAACACTTATCTTTCCAGGTTATTATTATTAAAAGCTCACCTTTGAAGTTGGGACATCTGTCTATTTTGTAGCCACCTGTCCACTTCCAGATTTTTCCATAAAGCAATATTTCACATGTTCTGTCTGACCATAATATGGGAGTTATTTTGCAACACTATCTTCTAGAAACATGTTTCCCTATGTGGATGTGTCTAACGACACCAAGATCGCTCAATTCCGTTCGGAAATAATACGTCCGGCTCTTACTAATCCGAGACCGAACATTAAACCCAACTCCAATTCAGAAATTGAAAGTCTAAAGGTTGATCTGCCGATCGGCTCTTTCAGCACATTTGTAGCCACATGTCTCTAGTTTAATTTGCACCCAAATTCAAATCGATCGGAGCTCTATAACTCGAAATATCTCCAAACACTGAAGCATATTTAGACTGTCCCTTTTTAACCGGTTAGCTCACTTTCAAATTAATCTTTCTTAATGTAATATTTAAATCGATCGCTATTCGGCTTTTGATCAATCACTCTTTCTCCATTTAATAACCGATCGATATTTGTCTTAGGACTCCATCACTTCGACAATCAGATCGATCGGCGGTCAAACAACAAAGTTATGGCCAAACATAAAAAAGGGAGCTTGGCCAAAGCTCGCTCGATCGATCGGCCCGTGTTAACTCGGTCGGTCGGCTAATCCAAAGTCGATCGGCCAAACCAGCATCCTCTTTTCTCCCTTTCATAACTTGGTTCGAACTCCAAATTTAACAAATGACCGATCTATAATATTCATGACCTCTAAAAAACAAGCTCAGTCTCTAAAGCCCACACAAGGTGGCTGGTCGATCGGTTTACCTGAACAGTAACGTGGACAGTAACCAAACTTCAAAGCCTCATATCTTTTCACTCCCATGTCTAAAATCTCCATACCTAAGATCAATAGAAAGATACTAACAAGTTCTACAATTTTCATGATGACCCTCAGAACAATTTCTCACTTTAAGAGAGGCAAATAGCCGCTCGACCACATCACTTTTTCAATCAATCGGGACTAATAAGTCACCACCGATCCCTCCTTTAACAAATCTAGCTTTCAATCAATGAGTCGGGGTTCTAACCCTTAATATGGGAAAGGGATGTTACATGAGTTATCTTGCTTGTTACCTTAGCTCATAACTTTCTCAACTCAATGGAAATGGGGAGATAGTTAAATAAATGTAAGGTTTTCATATTTATGGATGCCTAAATTGAAAGATACCATCAAATTCTAGATGCCTAAGAAAAATGAAGCAAAAAAGCTAAATATAGGTGTAAAGGAAAATATTCAGCAAGAACAAAACAACTCCAATGTTACCATAATCAACAATACTAGAAGTTCTAAGCATATCATAATAGAAAAGCAATCTTTAGAGAACTTGACTCACAATTCACCTACTAAGCATTCTATAACTAATGAGATTACTGCATTAGAAGAGGAGCCTTTAATAAATAAGGTAACTTAACCAATTTCATTAGATTGTAGTAATGAGTACTAATGGAGAATCTGATAGATGAAACTGAAAAAGAAGAACGTGTCTAGCAAAGTACCAGCTTGAGGAATGGATGGAACCAGGGACTAGGAATCATTAAATAAGGAGGAAGAAAAACAAAACCAAAACTCCTAATTGTAAGCATTATATGGGACATTCAAGAACTTAATTGTCCAAAAACGTCTAGCTCTAAGGGAATTCTTAGTAACTAGAAAACCATATTTTATTGGTCTCATTCAAACCAAAATAAAGGAAGAGAATTCCTTGAGAGGCCTAAAATTCTTGCACAATGGTAATGTCATTGTCTCATTTGACCCTGCTCTCTTACACTTATCCATTTGGTTTTGTTCTATTAAGCTTATTCACTATGAATTCATTCTCAAAGCTAATAACAATCCTTTAGCCATTTCTGTGATTTATGCTACTAATTGGGAATAACAGAGAGCTAGCTTATGAAGAGATTTAAAAAAGATAGAGGCTAAGATGACTATGCCTTAGATGATTGCTGAAGACTTCAATTGCATACTCTTACACTCCAATTAAATGCTAGTAAGGGTATTTCACACTCTGATATAAAAGAACTAATTAATCTTACTTTTTCTTTGGGTTTGGTAGACCTTAGATAACATGGAGCCTTGTTTACTTAGAGTTACCATTAAAATGAGGCAAGATTTTTGTAGAGGAAACTTGATAGGTGCTTAACAAATAGCCTATGGGTAGCAAACTTGGGGGGAGAGCTTTGCCACTTTTGAGTCACCACTTTTCTTAGATCACACACCTATCACTATTGACATATATAATAAGCCAGTTAAGAAGAGATCCCCTTTCAAATTATTTAATTCACTCTTAAAACATCCCCATCTCAACTTAATCATTTTTGGCGTTATGAAGAAATCATGTTATGATTCTAAAGCTTTTCATTATATGAAAATGTTGAAAGCCATAAAGAAAAAGAATGTGTCTCCCAAGTGAAACATAATGTTGATCTAATGCAATAAGACAAAAATCTGGCTTTGGAAAATCATATAGAAGCTAAGATGGATTTATCTAATTCACTAAATAATACACCTCTAAGGGAAAGAGAAATTGTTGAAACAAAGAAGTACTTTGAAGCTAAAAAAAACTTATAACTCTTAAGTAGGAATCTAGAATACAATGGCTTCATGAAGGGGATAGAAATGCCAGATACTTATATAGTGTTATCTAAAAGACAAGAAATAGGAACAAAATTGTATCACTCGTTGATCCTCATGGAAGTATAGTTCAAGAACAAACCAAACTTAAGGAGCTTGCTAAAATTCACTTATTTAGAATCAATGGTACTTGTTGCAGCACCTCAAAATTTCCTGATGATCTATTAAGAACTATGTAGGGATCTATAATGCAAACTCACGATGCAACATTGATTAAAGAAGTCAGCAATAAGGAAATTAAGACAATACTATTCTCCTTTTATCTAGACAAGGCTCCAGAGCTAAATGGCTTTAATGTAAGATGCTTTCAAAATAAATGGGACTTAATTGGTCCTAGAATTATGCAGGCAATGTAGTTCTTCAAGAGTGGTGAGTTACTGACTGAACTTAATAAAAACTATCTTTGTTTGATTCACAAAGTCTATGATCCAATGAGCCTCCATGATTATAGACCTATTACTTGTTGTAATGTTATATACAAAATTATAAAAAATAATAGCAAACAAGCTGAAACATTCCATTCCTGAGGTGATAAATACAAATCAAAGAGCATATATACCTGGAACAAGCATATGGAATATTACAATTGTGGCCCATGAACTCTTTAAAGATTACAATTCCAAGTTAAAACATTAATATTTGTGCGTGCTTGCATCACCACTGTCTCCATTACAGTGCTAGTTAGTGGGGAGCCATCTTAACTCTTTAAAGCTTTAAAAGCGTCTAAGATAAGGAGATCCATTATCCTGTTACCTTTTTGGAATCATCATGGAGGTATTACACAGAGTCACTAGTATGAACACTACTAAAACTCCAGAATTCAGATATCATAAAATTGAGGAAATATTAAAATCTCACAAGTTTATTTTATTAATGATCTACTAATTTTGTGTGTTAACGGCCCTTTCATCAATTTGAGTATTGCTACATTGTCTGCAAATGTTTAGGGAAATTTCAGGATTGAATTGTAATCCAAACAAGAGGTCTACCTATCTCTCTAAACATTTGCAGGTAACCTTAACCTATCTTGTGGACTATTTAAATTTGATCTCCAATATAGGGTTAAAGACTTTGCAGGTAACCTTAACCTATCTTTATGTTCCCATTTCAAATAAGAAGCTGAAGTAAATAGAAACCAACCCTCTATTATCTTATATTTAGAATAGAATCTCAATATGGAGTAATAAATTCCTTTCATATAGAAGCAGATTACAACTAGCTATCTTAATCCTTGACAACTTGTACATCTGCTAGTTATCTCACCTTGCACTTCTAAACAGTATCCTCAATAAAATTGATAGAATCATCAGATACTTTATATGGAATAGACAAAATAACTCCCATGACATACCCCTAAGGTCAAATTGAGTATAATTTGCTTGCCTAAGGAATATGGAGGCCTTGGAATCACATCTACAATCAGGGTGGCTAAAGCACTAATGGCTAAGAGACTTTAGAGAATCTACGTGGAGAAAGAAATTCTTTAGGTGAAATGGATCCATATGTTTCATATCAAACAAGAAAGCATATGGAACATTCAATGTACACCAACTCAATACTATGCATTTCAACAGATCTTGAATACCAGATAGCTTGTGCAACCTCATGTCAAGCATTTTATGGGAAATGAAGGTAATAAAAAAATTTGTATGACAATTGGTGTCTATTAGGGCCTTTATATCTCACTCCATACTTTTATATAATAAAAGGTTATATGCCTATCAATACTAAGGTTTAAATGCTTATATAGTATGGCAACTTGAGTTGGTCTTTTCATTGATTAAGGGGTTCTTGTATCATTATGGAAAATCTCCCAAGTTACTAACCTGATCAACTCCAACCTAATTCTATACAATGGGAACTACACAACTCTAAACTATCCTCAACTTTCAAAAGGCTATTATTGGGATATATGGACAAGTTCCAATATAACAAATTCATATAGGACTCAAGATTACACTAGCTCATTCCTTTATATTATGGTTAGCAACATTTAAGAGGTTATGAACAAAAGACAATTTGAAAATTCAGGTACTTAATTTGAAATGTGCAATATATGGAGACACTAGACAATTTTTTCTTTAAATGTGCTCTAATTAACCAATTGTGGAGACAATTTCTTCTAACTTTCAAAATGAAGGAAAAAAGCTAGACATGGATAGACACATTTAAATAGGCAACCATGCAACTTAGGGATGCTAAGAATATCTTGAAATACAACTTGTTGGGGTACATGACCAAGCTAAGAAGGACTTCTCTAATAAGCTCCTATAAACACTCCATCACAATAAGGCTGAAAAAGAGACCAAACTTATAAAACATGGTTGATTTCTATAAGTGTTGCTAGTGTACTCTCCAAAGGCTTTGAGTGGTTGATTTATAATGTTTTGTAGTAACTTTATTGTTCTATTGAGAAATTCATTAATTACTTTCTAAAAGGAAAAAGTTTAGGCTAGAAATTAAAAAGAAAGAATATAGAAATCTTTGGCAAAATTTGTAAAAGATTAAATTTTTATTGGCCATTTGATGGCCTAGATTTTGTCTCTACATCTAATAGTTGTGATTTTTTTAAATATTTTCCCTTTATTACTAACATTTATTATTATTATTTTCAAAATATTCTCTCTAAAAAACCTTTTTTAATCATATAAATGCCAAATTACCTAATTTTCTTTGTCAATTCTTGTTTTTTTACCCTTTTTTAAAATCAATAAAAATGAAAATCAATACACGTATAAAAAAATCAAATTAAAAGAGTCTAGTCATTATTATAAATTAATAAAATTAAATTGTTAATAATTATATATAAATAAATTTAAATAAATCTAATTAATATTTAAATAAATAAAATTGGATACAATAAAAATAAAACTAATATGTTAAAATTTGGTGCAAATTGAATATGATAAAATAAAATCAACCACAAATTGAACATAATTGATTGCAACTGAAGGAAAGTGTTTTCAAATTGAATTTTATGAGATATAAATCACAAAAACAAATGTATATGAAAAATATTGGACAAAATTTAGTATTGACAACTTCACATCATTATCACAATTGATAATTTGATAGTACGTACCCTCATCGTTACCATAAGCCATGAAACATATATGAGCTCCTTTCAAATGCTTACTTTCCTAATCACATGAATCATTCCAAGTTAAGGCTTTAAAAGCCTTTATTTTTAGAGTCCCTCTTCTCCTTCTTTTTGATTATTTTCATACATATAACCATCTTTGAAAAAGGAGCATTAAGAGTTCATGTAACTCCATTTCCTACACTCAAAAAAATGATGTTGATTGATTTTCTTTTAATATAAAACTTACCTTACTTAAAGTCTTTTCTACTAGAAAACTTAGTGATAAAGGTTATGTCTCCCTCATCACTTCTACTTAAAGATATGTTATCCTCTTCACTTGACTCTTCCTTCGAAAACTTGAATACCAAGTTTTTATTTTTAGGAGCCACATTCCTTTTGCATTTCCTTGAGCTTCATCTTATAGGTAAGAGGAGATCTATTAAGCTCCTCTAATTTCAGCATATTCAAGTCCTTAGTTTCTTAGATAGTCGTCAGCTTACATTTGTTAGTGGTCATATATATATCTTTAATAAGATGTTATTTTTGATATATTAATTGGATCTATCTATTTTGTTTTGGCTTAATTTTGGTGCTTAAATGGGAAAATTAATATTTGTTTTGTTTTAAGTGGTGATAAGTGGAGATTGCATCAAATCGGAGCAAAATTGTTCAAAATCAAAATTTTGGAAAAAGAGGGCAAATTACTCCATTAGATGAGGTGAGATCATGCCCAATGCTAGATCTAGAAGTTTTAATTTAATTAGGAGATTCATTTCAATCCCTATATGTAGGGATTTACACTTATTTTAGAAGGGATCTTGGCAAGATAGAAGGAGGCTAGGTTTTGAGATAAAGTCATGAGTGGCTAATTCCAAATATTCTAATTTACGGGGATTCAAGTCTAGTTGTAACTTTGTGAGGTTTTTTTATAAACTAGATTTTATCTTAATTCAAGTATTTCATGTATTATATTCTTTTATTTCATGAGTAACTAATATTGATTAGTTTGATGTTGATTATTCTATAGCTATCCATGACTTCAGTGATCTGTGATTGTTATGAAAAATTGGTATAAGTAGTAAATAGGTTATTTACAGAGTTGCATATTTAAATTATGAGAAACAAGAAAAGTAAATTGAATAGTTGTAGTTATCTCAATTATTTAATTTAGGGTTTATTCTTTTTCAATAAGCTTATTGCTATCATTCAATTGATATGGAGTGTTATCATAGCCAATCAATTAATGGTAAGTTTTGGTTTGAATGATGAGTTTGAACTAATTAAATGAGGAAAATTTGAGACTTGTTATAGCTATCCTAATAGTTTTCAAACTAATTACTTGAATTGTGAAAATTATTCTTTTTAAACTAATGAATAATATTGTAATTGGATGAGATACTTTCCATGAATCGGCGTTAAGTACCATTAAATTTCTCAGTTTAACACTTAATTAATTTATTTTAATTCCTTGTTAAATTTAGTTTATAAGTTAATTAATCATAACCCCCCCTTTCCCCCAAAAAAAAATTATTTTATGAATTGAAATTAAGAAACTAGTTTTCAGTTATCTTGGAATTCGAACTACAACTACTATATAAGAGTTTAGCGAATCAGAATTAATTTTGAGAGCTTTGACAATTCAACAAAAATTTTATTTCTATTATCGAGGAACTATTTTAGTTTCATAGTTTCTTTGTGTTATTTTACTATTTACTGCTAATCTCTTGTCTTGTATGACTCGTTCTTCTCAAACAGGTGAATTATAATATAATCCTGAATGAGAAAATTTAAGGAAAGAGAATAAGGAAGGAAAAGGTCATTCACCTTCGAAAGTGAAAGTTGAGATTATCTTAATGATTAGTGAAGATTTTAATTTCCAACAAATTAAAGAAAAGAAGGAAAATCCTAACATTAAAATTTTGAGGGAGTTAGTGGCACCAAATTTTAATAAACAACCCTTATGCATATGATTTTTAGATATTGAGGTATATTTCAAATTAAAATCTAGTTTGATTTACTTAATCCCTATTTTTTATGGTCTTGCAAGTGAAGATACATACAAAAACTTGAAAGAATTTCATGTAAATGGAATAAGATGAAAAGTTTACTCTGGGAGACGTTCTTTCTTACATCATGAGCAACCAATATTAAAAAGTAGATATGTGGGATAAAACAATTCACCGAAGAAACATTGTATGAATATTGGAAGAGGTTTAAGGAGTTAATGTCCTAGCTGCCCACACCATAAGATTCCTGAGCAACTGTTGATTCAGAACTTTTATGAAGGGATATTACTAATGGATAGGAGTATTGTAGATGTAACTAGTGGAGGAGCTTTGGTAAACAAAATACCAGAAGCAGCCAGGCAATTAATTTCAAGCATGGTTAAAACTTTTATCAATTCAATACAAGGATGAATGGAGTTGTTAAGCATATAAATAAGGTAATTAATACTAAATTTGAGGATAAGTTTTGGATTTAATTGCTTTGGTTCATCAAAGGGTTGTAGGTCAATTGCAATTGACACGAATATAGGGAATATGCTCATTCCTTAGACATCCTACAGATATATGCTTTACATTACAGCAAGACTCTATCTAAGAAGTTAATGTAATAAGGGGATTTCTTGGTCAACCTCAATGGAAATATGACTCTTATTCTAATCACTATAATCTAGGGTAGAAGGATCATCTAAAATTTAGCTATGGAAATCAAGGCAGGCAAAAAAGATACAAACTAACAATTTCAATAAATAACCTTAAGCACTTACAGACGCTCAATCTCAATCTTCAAATTCAAGTATGTCTTTAGATGAAATTGTTAAGGCACTTCCTACTAATACTCAACAATTTCAATAGGAAATAAGAGTAAGCCTTTAAATCTTAAGAAATCAGATCACTCAATTAGATACCTCAGTTAATAAGTTAAAAGCATAAGTATTGGAAAAATTAACTTCACAACTAGTGGTGAATCCTAAGGAGAATATGAGTGCAATGACATTAAGAAGTGGGAAGAAAATTCAATAAGGATCTTCTTTACTAATGGAGGTAGAAAATTATGAAGGAGCAAAGAAAGATGCACCTCTAACTCAAGAATCACAATAGTAAAAGATGATTTATCTTTACCGATATCAAATAATGCACATGTACCTCCTTACCCTTATAGGTTAGCTAAATCAAAACAAGATGAATATGAAAGAGAAATCTAGGAAACCTTCAAAAAGGTGGAACCGCTTCTAAAAGTCATCAAAAATTTTCAAAATATGTAAATTTCTTGAAAGAAATATGTACAAATAAAAGGAAGCCAAAAGGTAAGGAGAGAATAAGTTTAGGTAAGAACGTATCAGCTATGATAAATGGGAAATTATTGGAAAATGCAAATATCTATGTATGTTTTCACTTCCTTATGTCATTGGTGATAAGAAAATTGAGCGTGCCATACGAGACTTAGGTGCATCTATTAATGTGATGCCATACTCAATTTACTGAGCTTTGAATCTAAATTCTTTACAGGAAACTAATGTAATTATTTAGCTAGCTAATCGTTCTTATATGCATTCTATTGGTGTTATAGAGGATGCTTTAATCCAAGTTAATGGTTTAGTATTTTCAGTGGACTTTTACGTCTTGAAAATGGATGGAGATATTGTTGAACATTTAGCTTCTATTTTTTGGGAATTTTATTTACAAAGACAACTAAGATGAAAGTTAATGTACATGACGATACACTTTCCTTTGAGTTTAATGGAGAAAAAGTGAAGTTTACTATTTTTAAGGTAATAAAGTACCATAATGATTTTCACTATGTTTATTATATGGATATTATGGATTCCATTGTGTAGGATATTTTTAAAGAATAAAGTGTTGATGAGTCAATAATTCCAACTCCTTATCTATAGGTTTGCAACCAACTTCTTTCAACTATTATAGATCTATTCATAAAAGATTTTCTCAATCTCAATATTATGAAATCAAATCATGCACTAATATTTTGGATTTATTAGAACATGCATAAAACACATAATTGAATCACAATATATTAATCAAAATAATTACATTGAATAAAAGATTAACACATGTTTTTAATATAAAATAGGTTCATCATAGCTAGACATTAAAAAGAGTTTAGTTACTCATAATGGAAAACGAAATCAAATATAGACATGCAAAAAAATATTAGAAAATAAAGAGTTCAAAGTTTTAAATCTCCCTTCTATTGTATTGATTATGCTTGTAAGTTTGGGTTTGATTTAGCCATCTATTGGATCTCTTTTGATGTTAACTTCATGTTTTCCTTGTCTCTGGATCTTTATCATTACCTCTCTGTGTTTCTCACATATGAAATTTGCAACAAAAGTTAGTTCTCTCTAATTTGCTTCTGCTCACATCTTTTATAGTAAAATTTAAGGTTTATAGGACATACATGGTCTAACACATGGGCGTATAAGAGATCGTACATATTCAAAAACTCCAAAATTCATAATTTTACACGATCTCTTAGACTTACACTGGCATAGACACGACCATTAATCTCTAATTTGCTTCAAAATTTTGTTTTATGTCACGTTTTCATTTGAATTAATCTCCTTTTGGTCTATGAAAGTAATTATAACCTATAAATGCACTTAGAGAAAATTAAGTACCAAATATACAACAAAACTATAAAAAATCAAGCAAAATACACCAAATACAGGTGTATAAATATAGTCAAATTTTTAAAAAAGTGTTCTAAAGGCAATCACCTTTCGCACTTACTATAAAAATCTTTATGATTAATAAAAGACATTTTCGTTAATTTGATGTTTATGTTCTTTATGAATTGATAATTATTTTAAATCGAATTAATGAAGTCCTTGATATATCATATAGCATGAAGGAAATCATGATGAGATGAATGATAATGAGATTTATATCATGTGTAATAATGTTAGTATCCAAATTATCCATAGTCATAGGATTAATGAGACAGGACATTATTAATTCGGATAGATTAGTACATATTATACTCTTTGATTGGATTAAGTAGTGGATCTCATAAGTTGTAAGCATGAGTTGTTTAGATTTAACATGTGGATGCTTACTAAGAGTAGTAAGTACATTGGATGACCTGCCATGAGACAATCATATGGATAATCTATTCCAGTGTCAATGATAGTCTCATCATAATAATGGTGCAAATATCCTTAGACTTGAAGTGCTCAAGGATATCTTAGATACTGATCCTTAACTTTAACTCCATTCCTCGTTTTCTCTTAGAGGTTGCTCATAGGATAGTGATTGGGTATAGCTTGAGGTATTCGAAGGTAATTGAGTAGCCAATAAAGGATTCACCACTCCTAATAAAAGGAGATGATACCCATAGCCTCTTATCGGGGTTATTACTCAGGAATCTCTGGCCAGAGTGAAAATGTCATGAAGATAGTCTTTAGTGGCATATCCAATTGAGTAATGAGCCTTAAGGACAAGAACTAACATTACTTGGGCTAGATGTGACTTAGTCAGCCTAGTAGAAGTTGACATTTTAACCATGCTCTGAACCAAGTAGGTTATAAATGCTGAAAGGACAAATTGTATGGGAACATTGTTTATGGAAGGTTTCGTAATCAAACTACTGACTTTCTGATCAATTGGGGGTCATAATGTGTTGCAAGATATTGCTCATGACTTGCTTGAATTAAATATTAATTCAAGTGGCCAACATAATTGGGAACCTAATGGGTCACATGCATTGGGGATGCAAAGAATGAGTAAAGTGAGTTTAGATAGTGATCTAAGATCTGAGAGAATATTTCAGGATTATATCGTGACATGATCGTGATAAGAAACATTGCAAAGGAATGAAAGAAAGCGAGTAATGCATGGATGCCAACCTAGAAAATTTACAGATTTCCAGCAAACATTTCAAGCCAAATTAAGTGGCATTCATGACCACTTAATTCCCATTATTCTTCCATTCATGATGGGGTTAGGGGAGGCCAAAAGTTGGCAAAAACTCGCTCATTTTCGTGCATAGTATTATAAGAAAACTAATGAGAAAGGTGAAGAGTTTATATTACACACATTTATTCTCTAAACTATTCTCTCAAAAACATACATCAAAGCTAGCACTTTGTGTGTGTTCTAACCATTCTTTCTAAGAGGTTTCAGGCTTTTCCCTTCATGTGGATATTATTAGAGACGTCCTCCTTTGGTCGTTGTGGTTTACGACAACCTGAAGAGGTGAAAACAACGAAGAACAAAGGAGTTTGTTAGGTACACATCTTAAGTTCATGCTTTTTTACTACAACTAATGGCACATGTTTGATTTTATATATTTTGGGTTTTGTTTTATTTTTCGCTGTGTATTTTCTTATATGTGATGCATAATCGAAGTCCAACACAAATATGCATCTATCATCTACTCTCCAAGGCTTAAGATTTCACTAAATTCTTCTTCATAAGTAAAAAAGGAACCTTGATACAAGTCTCTTTGTTTCTTAGATAAAAATAATTCATTTTATAATCTTTCTTGATAGTGAACAAAAACCAAAAGCTTTCTTGAAGCTTACAAGCACTATTAATATCCCTTAGTTAACTTTGCAACTTCAATAAATCTTTCTTACTTATTTTAATACTCTAGGTCTCACCATGATTCAAAATGAGTCTATATGTGTTTAGAATGCTTAAACGCTCTCTCAAATGTGTTCTTGTAAAAACAAAAAACTTAAAGTTGTCTAACAACTAAAAAATAAGTATATATAACATACAAGACTTTAAATAATCATTAAAAACACAATCTAATTGTTATAATAACAAGTTCTAGGCAAAATAATCTACTCAATCACCTCCTTTTGGCTAGCCAAACTCTTTTTAATTGAGGTATCAACTACCGACCATGAGTTAGATAGAAAGTTACCTCTCTATAACTTTTAAAATCTTTCTTCGACTAGCCAATGGTTCACTAACTCAAACCATCTATTATGTGACTTCTTGACACTTTGTTCGACTAACATATCTAAATCTTTAGGCTAGTCAAACTCTAGTAGAAACCAACATTCAAAAACACTTTGAAACTTCAAGTTTAAAAATTCAAAAACTTCAAAACACCCTATTTTGATTAGACCTTGACTTTACTTCGCCAATTTTTTTTCTAAAGATCAAGATATTTTTCTTTAAGAACCAAAACCTTAACACGTCTTGATAAAAGAAAATGCATGCATTAAAATTGAATATGAGATGTTTACGCATAAGAGCCCTTACATTATTAAAATAATCAAGTTAAGGATACAAGAAGCATTATATTAATTTTACATCATGAAAAGTTTTCAATCTTCTTTTTTAGTTTCATAGATCACTTCATACTTGACATAATATATCTTTTGACTCAATTGGTTCATATACTTGAATAATTTCTTTTCCTTTCTTTGAATGACTTAAAAAATAAAACGTAATAACAAATGTATTTATTTATCATTAAACCATATATTGTAGTCTTTTTTAGCTCCACATTTATCTTATGCTGCCTATTTAATCAAATTTATATAATTTATTTGGCATTTTCCCTATGAATTTCTATTTTTAAAAAATGCAAATTTAGACCAGGCTTTAAACATGGAATTTCTAGAACTTCCCGAACAAGATCTGAATCTTGAAGCCAAGAAAAGCTGATTCGCGCTGATATCTGAGTTTCGTAGATTAGGCCTTTGCTGAGTGTTTTAATGGGAAAAATGTTATTTTAAACCTGTGGTTCAGCTTTTCTTATTGGATCACCAGTAGGTTCTGTAACTTAGCAAATTTACAATCAAAGTATTGTTACTCTTTAACGCATTCTAACAAAGTGGAATTTCTGGTCCTCCAACTACAAGGCTTGGAATTCAATGCATTGGGTCCAACAACAGTTTCAAATGGATAGAGCTGCGTCTGCACCATGAAAATTCTCGTCAACCTTCAGGTCATCTTTTTTGAGTCTTTGAATCCCTCTGGTTTCCTGAATTCTATTAAGGCATTAAATCTTCAGGAATGAGTAGTGTTATATTCAACCTTCAACTTTCTTAAATCATTAGTAATCCAAATTAGAAGTATGCAGAGTCGTTGTTTTGCCAGCCAAACTTCTCTTACTTTGTTAGTGTCTCCATACCTAATTTCTGACGTTGATTTTGGTTCATGGTCCTCCCTTTCTTAGCAGTTCCTTCAGCAGTGGCATTTGTCCCCCTCAAAGATCCATCCTTCTTTAGAACCTCAGAAAACTTGTGTGCTTTCAAAGTGAACAGTGGATCCAATGAAGTGATTAAATATCAAGGTACAAGTTTTCATTTTCATCAGTTCTCAGCCAAGGGAAGGTCTTCATGAAAACTAATCTTCAGACTAAATGTGGGGTCTTGATGTGGATTGTGATTATTAGAGTCCAAAAGACATACGAGACTTCAATGTGGATTGTGGACTCGGCACAAAACTGCTTTCGGACTATTGACCTCAACAAGCACTGGTAATAGTGCATCTGGTCTATATTTGTTCATATTGATCAAATCTAATTCATCCGTTAATATTATGACAGAACAAAAGATGAATTAATTGCATCCAAAAAAACAATTAGAATGTCCTGAAATCAAACTTTGAGGTAGTATCTTTTCAGACACAATGCGTGATACAAGTCAAGCCAGAGACATGAAAAACTTTAGTATTTGGATTTGTCTCATTAATTTGTGGCTTGGAATTTTATGACAACCAGTAACACTTTCGTTGCTGGATGCACCCTTATGACCATAACAACAGGGAAACGAAGGGGGATTTGCTTCACTTGTTCCAACTGATACTATATACTAATTCCTAAAAATGCCAAAAGTTGTTTCTGTACATGCCTGCGTCCAGTGATAACTTAGATCCTCAATATATATACATCACGCAAGCAGATAAGAGCTCCATTACTACCTGGGACCTTTACTTTAAGAAAGCAGTTTCATCAAATGTTCAATACAAGTAGAGCAGATTCTGCAAGCAGCAGCAGCCACCTTTTCTAATATTCCATTTCAGCTCTCGTCACTTATTCCACCTTTTGATGTGACAAACTATTGAGAAGGTTCAGAAAATGCTCATGCTCCTCACCTTCTCTAACAATCTGCAGAAGCAGTGAACATAGACGTTTCAGTAAAACAAACCAACTCGAAGAATAATGGGTAACCATCAACTGTTACAGACAGAGAGCGAGAGAGAGCGGAAAGGAGACATACTTCTATTCTTCTATTCTAGTCTAAAGGATTAAGAGTGGTTATCAACAACCATATTCAAGTTAAATGCAACGCCAAGGTTAGATTGCACTTAATGAAACGATCTATTGAAGGTAATACTATGCAATTACTTAGCAAAACTTCGTACTTTTCACCCATTCCAGAAGTGATCTTTTGGACAAATAACCACACTGCTTATATCTAATTTCAACCATCAGAAGATGTTTCATAAAACTTGCCCACCCGCCACCTTTCCCAAATGTCTGTGTGCATTACATATAAAACTTGGGACCAACAGGTTAATTGATAGGTTACTCGATTCATATACCTAAGGATCTAAGGTGAGCAAACAAAAACATGTATATGTTGATTCACATACAAAATGGAAGAAAGGAATATCAAAAGCTCAAGAGCGATATGTGATATTCAATAATATACAGTTTATAAGACAAGCATAACGAATGCTGACTACTACCATTTTTTTTCCTTGCACAACTTTCTTGTATTAATCATGCAGAAATACAACCCCAAAATGTAACTGACGTCAATTCATGGCATTGTAACTTGAATCATAACAAAATTAATAACAAGCAGGAAATCAGTCAGCTAGATCATATTGTCATCAGTCTTCTGCATGTTAGATTTTGGGGAGAAAATTCATCATGCCATAGCAGCGAAACAAGACTCCATATAATCTCAGAATATGAGCAGTATTAACCTGTAGAGGCGTATTTGCGCGGAAACCAATCTGATTAAGAATGTTCTCTGTCACTTCCACTATCATACATCTTTGCGTCAATATCGCTGGTCAAATCATCATCCAAGTCGGGTAGAGAAAAAGACCATGACCGAACCAGGTTCCTAGGGGCTTTAGATGGTTCATCAATTGAAGGTAGCAGCATCCTGGG
This sequence comes from Erythroxylum acuminatum, assembly GCA_026284645.1. NCBI lineage: Eukaryota > Viridiplantae > Streptophyta > Magnoliopsida > Malpighiales > Erythroxylaceae > Erythroxylum > Erythroxylum acuminatum. Next base: position 5,393,006 of record JANKOD010000001.1, read on the forward strand.
TGGAGGATTGCTCCCTCTTCTCTCTGCAATTGATTGGCAAATAGTCTCTGCTCTTGAATTATAATTAGAAGAAAGCACGTTTCTAGGTGACTCTGGAGCTTGTTTGTACGGTAAGTAAAACTCTTCTGCCAAAGGAGCAGTCTTGACAAAACATGGATCTGTCGGTTCCAGTGCAGAAGGTGAAGGTTGCCGGGAAGACAAATATGAGAGGTCAGACCAGTTAGAAGACGATGGTGAAAAGGTGAATGAACTAGATGAGTATTCTGAGGTTGAAGGGGACAGTGAAGGGGACTTATTTCTGAACTTTGGGCTGTTATCTGGCAAACATGAGAAGGAGTCTGGGGAATCACAAGGTGTTGGAGGTGGAATTGAAGAGTCGGTGAGCGCCACGGAGCGTTCATCTTCATTACTAGTTCTTGCAATCGTATCAGGGCTTTTGTTTGGAAAGCTCTCGAAAGAATCTGGGGAGCCACATGGATCTTCTGACAGAGCTCCGGATAATGAACAATCCACCGAAGCAAGTTCTTCTTTACAAACATCTATGACCATATCAAACCCATCATGGGATTCAAAAGAACCAGAGTTCATCTTAGTCGATGTGATAAGCTCTTTAACTCCACCGTTAGCAAATTTCTGCCTTAGTTTCCCCCATCCAATTTCTCTGGCAGGAAGACTAGTTTCTGATCCAACGTTTGACACTGAAACTGGAGGAACAACCCCACCAGCCAGTGCCTTGTGGAAGATCTCAAAATCGTTATCATATTCATCAACCTTCCTCTCACCAGCAACCTTACAAATAGCTGAAGCAATATTATCATTCCCAAAAGACAAAGGTTGTTCCATTCTGACCTCAACTTTGTTGCCACCTGCTCCAGAGACTTGTCCACTTGTAAGAGCATCCCAAAAATCTGGGGTTTCTTCTCCTTCTTCGATGCTCACAACTGGACCCTGGGCTCTTTCGTATCGTATAACCTGATTGGCAGCCACTTTAGCATGATTTGACATAATTGAGTGACAATTCTTCCCAACCCATACATATATGTTCCTAGGAACATGAACAACGAACGCCCCACGTGAATCAAGTCCTTGTACACCTGGTTGGCTCAACATTTTTGGTACAAGATGAAGAGGATCATATGATGAGTGTGGAGCCATTCTATACATCCTTAGCACAGAGGAAGGGCTCGCTGGCAAAGCATGAACTCGCTTCTGACACTGTAAAAGTTGACAAGCAAAGCCCATATTTGGATTTGTAACGCCCCTCGCTGCCTTGACACATTGAAATGCATCGTCGAAGCTTTGCCCTTCCCTCCACATCAGGTATGCAATCACCAAAGAAGTTGATCTCGAAACTCCCTGACAACAATGCACAAGAACCCTCCCACCTTGATCTCGAACATCCTCAAAGTAATCAAACACGTCATAGAGAATACTTGTGATGTCCTCGGATGGGCTGTCTTGCAACCAAAGTGTCTTGTAAACAAGATCGTTCTTGAAATATTCAGGACAAACAAACCCAACACAATTTAGTACATGAGTAATCCCATTTTGGCGCAAAACCTCACGGTTCTTAGCCACAGCATCACTCCCTAAATAAACATGGTCAGCAATCCTCGAACATTCCTTGTCGAAAAAAGCAAGCTTGTCCTTCTTACACTGAAACTCCCTGACAGGCTGCTCTAAACCAGAATTCTCAAGTTGTTGCACAGACCCCCTTGGGGTTTGAGGATTAGGCCACACACCAAGATCATCGGAGCCGGCCGTGGGCCACTCCTCCACGGGTCGCCGTGAAATGGACAGCGGTTGAAGCGGCGGCAAACACGACCTCGCCTTATTATTTTGTTGGGGTTTCGGATTAGGCTTAGTCGGTGACCTGTCGGTCCACGAAACGGACCGGAGATAGGTTTTTCGATTACCACCTCCGGCGAGGCGATTCGTGTCCTTTTGGCCTAACATGTCAAATAATAGCTCAACAAAATTCCACTAAAAAACGGATGCCCATTAAAGGATTCTTCCTGGAAAGGCCATTGACAAAGCCAAGTTGCTGTCTTTGACAATAAATAGCTGATTATGAAATCTGAGTCTCTCTCTCTCTCTGCTATGTTCTCTTTTCTTCACCTAAAAACCTTGACCCTCCCTCTCTCTATAGACTACGTTTAATATATCCCTCCCTCTCTCTCTCTCCCTCTGAAACTATTTCTCAAAACGAAAAAGGAAGTAGAAAAATTAAATACGAACGTGAACCGGTAAAAGCTCAGGCTGGTAAGCTACAGTGCAAGAAAGACTCATTCAACACTAGAGACAAAGAGAAACGTAAGAAAAGTGGAAGAAAGATGGTTGTTTTCTCTATGTATCCGAAAATATCAAGCAGAAAAAAAGCAATGAAAACTAATTCAAAGTTAAGCTAAGACTGTTGAAACTTGAAAGGAGACCGACTTTTCTTCGCGGAGATCGAAAAATATTATCATTTATATATATGTATAGTATATACACAGTAGTACGATGTCTCTATAGAACAGTGGGTTGGGAATTGGGATGATACTTTGAAATTTCTCAAAATACCTTTAATAGATTATGGAATTGGCTACAAGCATTGGGCATCTACTTTTCGCTTTCCATACACTTATCAAAGAAATGAAAAAAGGAAAGGAAAAAAAAAAAGTGGAAGAGTGCACAAGTCGGCAACATGGAGTGGAAGAGTGTGAACAAGTTGGTATTTGTTGAAATATAGGAACAGTGAGAGCGAGAGAGAGAGAGATAGGAATGGTTTTGATTGATGTTTCTCTTTGGACTTGGTCAGAGTAGCGATCGGTTGGCTTTTGGTACTTTTTAGCTGAAGATAGATAGATAGAGTCAAACTTGTTGCACATCATCACATCATATTGATGTGTTATTTTCTTAGCATTAATTTAATTTAACAATTTGCATCGCATGTCAAGTCTTGTGATGTCATTTATATCATCATTACTCACATGACATGAAATAAATTTTGAACTCTACCTAGCCAGAGGAATGCCAAAAGCATGGCCTTGATCAGGGTATTTATCGACGGATCCAATAACTAATCCTTTCTTTAGTTTGTAGGCATCTTATAGGGTGAGACAACTGGCCCAAAAATTTAAGAATGCTCCATACCCAAAGTCAAGGATCGAACCCCTAACCTTTGGTTAAGGATTCGCGGAAAGTTTCTTACATGCATTTATTTACCTATTCTCCAAAAATATAAATGATTACAAGATGGAAGCTAAAAGAGTTTTTGTATCATGATAGGATATAATTAAGCCGGCAATTGACCATGATACAGTCAACCTGCGATTGGTAGGAAACCAATCTATGTATTAACAAAAAGAGGAGGGGAAATAATTTGTTACCTTATTTGTATTTAAATATTCTCAGAGATGTTTAAAATTTAAGGAAAACTATGTATTAACCGGTTCAATACATGAGTTACGCACCCTTTGTTTCCTTAAAACTCAAACCCCTGCATTTATGAACTTGGAACTTGCATGTAGCTAATAGCTAGTAGCTACTGACTGGGATATTTAAAATTACTACTTTTGTCCAAGCATAAATGTTATTAAAATAAATTTACAAATGAGTAATTCAACTGGTTTTAACATTAAAGGTGTGTTTGGTTCAATTAAAAAAATTATTATTTTTGAGAAATAATTAAAAAATTATTATTATTAAAATAAACATAGTAAAAAATAAAAATAAATATAACTTCTATATTATTATTATAAAAATAGTATAAAAATAAAAAATAAAAATAACTTCTATTTTTACTGCATCAAAATATAGAATATTACTTTAAATAAAATATAAAAATACCATCTATCATATCATAATATATTACTAACTTTTTTACGTAACACTTAGCCATGCATTCTCTAAGACGTCTGAAATCTTCTGCCCCTCTTATTCAGGCCTTAATCTGTCTCTAGGGATGACAATGGGTAGGGTTCGGTTCGGGTTTTACTCTACCCATATTCATATCCATTTTTTATAACTCAACTCATATCCATATCCATATCCATCGGTTTTTACGATTTACTACCCATATCTAAATCCATTGGGTTGTTTAGATTTTTGGATATCCATCGAGTTGTACAGC
>JANKOD010000001.1:5420095-5436355 GCA_026284645.1 Erythroxylum acuminatum
CACAGCCGCAGCCCGGATCGTGCATACTCGTGTGGATACCGGTAGAGGGCATTCGCGTTTTGCAGTGTCTTGGAATCCGAAAAGAATCAACCCATTCACGACAATAAGGTATTTTCGTGAATCCTTGGTGTTTTCGATTATACGTCATATTCTTGTATGGTCTTTTCCGCAGCGTATTGTGAATACTCGGACCGTACGCGATCCAACACTTAGATGTACTTAATTCATTATGTTCACTTCTTAATACACCCTAGACATGCTATAATGCTTCCAAGGTAATTTTGGGGCCTTATAATAAGATAATATTATTTTTTATTCTATGTAATATGACTATAAAATATAGGAACTAATTCAACATGTCTTAGTTGAATTTGGTTTGCGGCAATTGGCATTATTGTATTTATCAATAATCAAAATATTTAGAGAATATTATGTTTGATGCAGTAAACATGGTTTCCATTGATTCTTTGTAGTTATTTAGTATTCAGGACGAGTTTTCGTAGAACTTATATCCCCTATTCTTGCTTTTCTGGTCTGTAGGCCCTTCCTCACCTCCTACATACCTCTGTTGCATCTTTTTCTCTCTCCTTTGTCAATCCATGTTCCTCCTAAACTCTCCTCCTCCTAAGGAGAGCCTTGTAATTTCCTATTGCTTTTTCCTTAGTTTGATTTCTTACCTTTTTAAGCATATGGTCATCAAAGCAACAAAAAGTTGCCTAAAATCTCTACACCAAGTTACCTTTCCACCTCTCCCCCACCAAGAAAACCTCTAATACAATGACTAGAACTGGAGAAAACTCAGGAAAAGGTATTTATGAGAAAAAAAAGGGGAAGCAACTTCATAGATTCCCAATAGCCAAATGAATTGAAGGAAGGTAATAAGGGAAACTTCGGATACTTCCCTACATGATTGACCATTACAATAAATGAGGGTCGAACTGTTGTCTCTCCTGATAAAGAAGTGATCATCTTCTTCTTAAATAGAAGACCACCTTTTCTGGTTATAGATAACTTGTCTTGGAGAGGGAAAAGACTACAAGAAGTGTTAATTTTTGAAGATAACCATGTATTGTTTAAGTTTTCAACAAAAGAGGAGGCCAAAAAGTTGTTTAAGGATTCAATATTGGTATCTTATTAATAGAAATCTTCCTTAAAACAACAAGGAAAGTAGTAGGGAGCCACCAAAAGGAAATTTGAGCGAGGTGACTATAATGAAAAAATGAGTTTGGATGAACAATAAAAGGAACTTAAACTAGGTGAAGAAAAACAGGACATTATAGAAGCTTGAATATCACCTTAAGGCATGAGAAGAGTATTTGGAAAGGAAGATGGTCATATCTTGGAATAAGGGAGCATATGTGGAAAGAAAATCAGCCAGATAACTAAAATTATAGAAGAAAGGGTAAAATTGATAGTGACCTTAAGCACTATTGGATAGAAGGAGTAACATTAACTAGATAAAGGAATTAATATAAGCGAGAGATCAATAAATGAAGATGTAATGGAACAGAACCTGGATGAGTTCTAGAGTGGCAGTAGGAGAAAAGTTGGGAGAAAGAATAAAAACAAAGGCTCTAAGCCCAAAACTCATTTGTGATGTTAATAGTGTCTTGGAATATCAGAAAAATCAGTTGTCCTAATAAATTATCTGCATCAAAAGATTTTATTTTTATAGATAGGCCACTAGTTCTAGGCTTGATATAAATAAAAGTTAGGTTGGAAAAAAGCTCTAAGCTTAAAATTTTTGGGAATTATTGGACTTTCCTATCAAATCATCAACACCACAACTATGGTCACATAATTGTTTCTTATGACTACAGGAAAGAAATAGTGAATTCGCTAAACTTTAGGTAATCAAATAGTGCATATGATAAAAAGGATGGTCTAACATAAATATAGTGTAAATATAACCTTTGTGTCTAATCAAATTTCAGCTTCAAGAGAAGACATTTATATCAAAAATTGGAGCACTTTCATTCGATAGTACAAGGATTTTGGTTTATTATAGGGGAATTTAATAGTATACTTCATAGAGATGAAGTTGAGGGACATATGCGGGAGAGGAATTTCAACAATGAATTCAAGGAGTGTGTGCAAAATATAGGTGTTAGTAATATAAATTTTAAGGGATACTTCTTCTCTTGGAGTAATAAACAAACTTTAAAATGGTATTTGAGAAAGAGACTAAATAGGGCACTTATTAATGAAGAGTGATTGGATGAATTCCTGGAGAGAAAAGAAATCTTTATGATTCCTTTAATCTCTGATCACTATCTAATTACTATACAAGCTATGGCTATCATAAAGAGCATAGGAATGTCAATGGGTTAAGCTGGACTTACCCGACCATAGACTAAGATGGCTCGTGGCTTAGTCCGTGACCCGACAGGCCAGGATACATTAGCCTGTGGCTCAACCCATGGCCCGACAAGCCATAGGCGGGCCGGGCAAACTTGGTGCATCTTATAATTTTTTATAAAAATGTCAAAAACGACATCCTTTTTTAAGTGACGACTAGGCCATAGGTAGGGCCATTTGGGAACCACTTTTGGGTTGTGGCCCCCTGTGGCTCGATTAATCTGGGCCAAAATTAGGCTAGGTTAGGCCAAAATTGGGTTGAGCCAGGCTAAAATTGACAACCCTACAACAGGAGGAAATGCCCATTTAGATTCAACAATTTTCTAGTAGAGCATCCTTGTCTTAATGAAGTAATTCTTAGGGATTAGAGCATAAAATGTAAGGATGTAAAACTTTTGTTTGTGTAAAGAACTTAAACTTAATCAATCAGAAGTTAAAGACATTCAGTACCAGGAGATCTATGAATACTAAAAGGAATGTAGATGAAGCCAAAAAAAGAATGATCCAAAATCTAGGAAGCCTTATATCCTTTATGTGAAGACTCTAAATTAAGTGTAAAAGAAATAATAGCAGTGAATGAATACACTAGAATAGTCTTAGTTCGTAATTCCATCCTCAAGTAGAGAGATAGGATAAGTTAGATCAAAGATGGGGTATGGGAATACAAAACACTTCCATAATTCCATTAAAGCCAGAATTATTACTAATATAATCAACTTATAGTCAAGAAAAAATGGTGAAATTAAACCCTATAAAAGCACTAGGTCCAAATGGTCTTAATGGACATTTTGATTATAAAGCGTGGCCTTTAATTAAGAACATGGTATCAAAAACTACATTGGATTTCTTTAAGAATAGAAAGATCCTTAAAGAAGTTACAAGACCTTTATATGTTTGATAACAAAGTCCCACAACCCTAAATCCATTAGAGAATATAGACCAATCTCTTATTGCATTTTTGTAAATAAGATAATTTTAATATTTCTAACTTTAAGGATGAGAAAAGTGATGAATGGTATGATTTCTGAAATATAAGAGGCCTTCGTGGAGGGTAGACATATTGGGGATAATGTTTTGATAGCACATAAGTTATTTAAAGGTTGTTCATGGAAAAAATCAAGTTTAAAATTAGCTACAAAGATAGACTTTCAAAAAGCTTATGATAAAATTAGTTGGGTCTTTATTAGATAGGTTTTTAAGCTACATTGGATTCCTATAAAATTTTTACGAATGGGTAAAGGAATATATATTCTATACATCTCCTTAGTATACTAATGGATGGGAAACTAGCTAAGCTCTTTAATTATGGAAAATGTCTAAGATAAGGAGATCTTATATCCCTTTATCTATTTGTTATAGATATAGAACTATTGACTAGATTGGTGAGATATAATATCTCTTTGAATCTTCACACTTTTGTTACCACAACAAATGCAAGGAGATTGAGTTGTTCAACTTAGCTTTTGTGGATGACCTCCTAGTCTTCTCTAAAGCTTATGACAGGTCAATCTTTACTTTATTGACATCCCTTCATTTTCTTAAAGAATTATCCAAGTTAGAAGTAAACTATAACAAAATTCGTATGATTATCTCCTTAAATGTCTTTCATGAAGCTGAATGGCTATCAAGGATATCTAGTTTATAAATTTTAAAAAAACTTATTTTACTTGTTTAGGACTTCCCTTGAAAGACACTGTAATATGGAGATTGTACCCTATTAATGGAAAAGGAACAAAAAAGACTTCGATCCTAGTGTAATAAAGATCTTCCCTATGTTAGAAGACTAATGCTTATAAAGTAAGTTTTGAATTCCTTACATGTATATTGGTCAACACATATCTTTCTCTTCAAAGGCATTATCAAATCATTAAAAAGATTGATGAGGAGATTTCTATAGGAGAAAGGAGAGAATGAAGAGCAATCGCTAAATTAGGTTGGAAGGAAGTTAATAAGCCAATTGATGAGGGAGGGTTGACAATAAACTCTATTCGTTTGAATATCAAAGTGCTCATTGCTAAAAGACTAGAGATTATCAGCTAACATGAGCACCTTATAGATTAGATGGATCTATATGTACTTTATAAGGGTAAAGGCTTATGGGAGGTGCAATTAAGGCCAAAATTCTCTTATTCCTGGCTTAAATCATAAAGCTAAGAGGCAAACTATCAAATTCCTTTAAATGTAAGATAGAGAATAGAGAAAGAGATTACCTTTATCATGATAATTGGAGCAAATTATGACCATTAAACTAATACAATGTCCAAATTCATTTGTAGAACATATTTCTTACAATGCCAAGTTTAAATAATGGATAAGTGAGAATCAATGGACTAATTTTTCATTTGACCTATTTCTAGTAATGCCAGACTACTATCATAACGTAGAGAATGAGGACATGCATATTTAGTTTCAATAACAATTAACCTGTGTGTTTACTAATGAGTCTTATAGAACAAGAACTTAACTCCTAAGGCATCCTTCTTAATAAGGCCAACATCAAATAAGCCATAACAACTAAGGACATGCTAAGTTTTCTCAATAGTAGAAGTAAGAGAAGTAACTACTCACTTATACTTTGTTTATAGTTACACAAAATGGACATGGGGCGATGCCCAAGATCTATGCCTTATTCACAGAAAATATTTTATTTATGGGGACGTTCAATACTGGGCAAAACAATTAAGAAGGAAGATATGGTTGTGATTACCATAAATTTGGGAGAAAGTATGTACAAGATCTAGGAATAATGTAACACTAGATGCTTTAAAGACGGAAGTTCAAAAGATAGAATCTTTAAGGAAACCATGTACTAGGTTAGAGAGCAACCAATACTCAATTAAGAGGCAAAAAGTTGTTAACCAAGCTTGGCAAGCTAAGAGTGTGGAGAATTTTTAACCAAACACTTATAAGATAACAAAGTAAAGAAGCACTTATTTTAGAAAAAAAAGCTAAAGCCCGGAGTTAAAACTTGAAACATAGAGGTAAGGAAGAGTTAGCAAAATATGTTATGACATGGTGGCAATGGTTGTTGTTAAAATAGTTAGCTCATACCAATGAAGCTCTCCATTTTAGATTCTTTAGGATTTTTTTAGTAGTTAATATAATTCTTAACTTTCTAAAAAAATATTTTACAAACTTATAGAAAATTATCACAAATCCAGTGAAAATTATTCATAAACATGTAAGTGTGATTCTATGTAAGATTACTACAAAATAAAGTATTTAAGTGAAGAATGTGATGAAACTAAGTTTGTGAGTAAGTTCATGAATGATGATTAGAAAATAAGGTGATGATGGCATCATAACATAATATGTAGGTGAATTAGATTTCAATTTAATTTCAAAAAATTAATTAATAAATAAATGTACTAGAAGAGTTTTAAAACCATAATTTAATATTTTGATCATAGTTATAAATAGTTGGAATAAAAGGTCAAGTCTTATTAAGCTAGAAAGTATAATAGCTAACCAAGAAGAATAGATAAAAATATGACAATGATCTTTACAAAAGACTATAAATTGAAAAAAGAAGAATTTCATAATGAGGGTTACAGTGCTACAAAATTTCTTTTAATAGAAAATAAAGATAAGAAGCTAAACAATTGGTAGTGAGACAAGTAAAAAGAAATTTACAACAAAAGGGAACTTGCTAATATAAAAGAAAATAAGATAAAAAAAATTATTAACAAAACAATCATTGCAAAAAAATGTACATTTTATTTACTGTTTTTATTTAACTAAATTATAAAGAAAAATTGTGACATCTAATCTAATAATGATAAAGAGAAAGAGGTGCAAGCACGACTAAAACATCTGGAGGAATCACTTCATCTATCGATGCATCGGTGGAGATATTAACACGTGTAGCATAGCTAGGCTTGGCATGACCCTTGCATGAGACCTGGATGGTTTTGAACTTCTGACCAACCTCTTCCGCCATCTGTAGAGCTGCACTTCCAACACTTTTCATGATCATGAAAGAAAACCTGTAGGGAGGCATGGAACCAACTATGAACCGAATGAAGACTTTTGGTGTCAAGAAATCAATTGTGGCAGGGACAGCTCTTCTGGTAAAGGCACCAAATAGAGCCTAAGATACATACTAGAGCAAATCCCTTTCCAGTTGCAGCAATAGTATTGCGAGTAGCATCAAGGGCATTAGTTCCCCCATAGATGCCGTAATTCATACCAGCCATCTCTGCAATACCCACAGTTGTTGATGAGACCATTCAATTCTATAGCAATTATGCTCAACATCTTGTAACCATTTCATACATATTTACAAAGGTCAAGTTAAGAAAGATGCTAACTGCAATAGTAAAAACTGAAATGATGACTGACCTTTAACCCAAGCCAAGGCAAATCCAATGACAAGTCCAATAGCCGCACAAGAACAATCATTAATTTAAAAGACGATTGCATGTTAAATCCAATCCAAGATGAGAGGAATGAAGTCCCTACAATGGCTCCAATTCAGAAGTTTTTATATGAAAAAACAATTATCAAGATATTTAGTGATGTATAATTTCACTTCTATTTTTACTGTAATTTTCATTTCTTATTTTTATTTTTTATTTTTGAATTAAAAAATAAAATAATTTTATGAATGAATGGATTAATTAATTTTAATCTATTGTTAAAAATATATTAAAAGATTTATTAAATTTTATTATTTTTTAGGTTAAAGGCCTGTAATGTGTTTAACGCGAAAAGAAAAGGGTAATAAAGCTTAATTAGAAGCTTAGTAACAAGATAAATCATATCTTTAGATAGGCTATTGAGTTAATGTAGCTCGCAAGACAAAGAATGCCTATATCAATTTCTATGTTAATGCATGTGACAAAAATGTGATCTCGAATAGAAAATTAAGGCAAAGTTAGGATATACATGTCAAAAAGGTTACATATGAATAAAAGACAATAAGACTGATATGGATATATTAGTATTAAAAGTTCAAAATCTCATTGACTTATGTCTACCCACTAGTCATTAATCTTCAAAAGGAAGCATTCATTGACTAGCCACAAGAGTAAAAATACATGTCCAAGTTCCTACAAAAATGTCTAGTTAATTGACTCTCTAATCACTACAAGAAAAGTAAGAGTTACCGACGGAAATTGCCGGCGGAAAACACGGAGATTTCGTCGGTAAGCACATTTACTGACGGAATTGTGTGACGGAGACTGACGTCGGCACCGACATGGTCGGTATTTATTACCGACGGTGAGATAATACGATCGGTAAGATATTACTGATGGAACAAGAAAAACGTCGATATAGTTGGGAGGAATGTTTCGACGGAACCATCGGAGAGAGTAGCAATATTTTCCGACGGTTCCGTCAGAAAATGCAGAATGTCTATACCGACGGTAACCCATACCGTCGGTAATTTCAGCTCTCCGTCAGAAAATGCAGAATGTCTATACTGACGGTAACCCATACCGTCGGTAATTTCCGCTCTTAATCAAATATACTCTTGATTGCTTAATCCAAAGGTGGAAGCTATTAGATCGCTAAAGTTATCTTTAAATCTCTGTAAATGTCTAGTTGGATGACAATTTTCCGAAAATCTGGTCGTTAAATTTGGTTTCAATTTGAACAATTATAAATTATCGTTACATAAGTTTTGGAATTTTGAACCCATAGAATTTGTTTATAGAGAAAGTTAAATGATCATAAAAAGGAAAAAAACATTCTTAATTGATAATTCAAACATTAAATAGTACATAAATGAAAACCAAATTTATGACAACAACAATCCTATCGTCTTGGTGAGCGTGGCTGATGTGAGTCTGATAATCCCTGCACAAAAAATGAGATTGGTTAAATTTACTTAAGGAATCACGATGGAACAACGAGGGCTCTGACAGATGTCAGATACATGCTAAGTTTGACAAAGAATCTCATTTCTGTGGGACTCCTAGAATCAAAGAGCTACACTATAAATGCAGTAAATAGAGTAATGAAAGTCATCTCTGGTACACTTGTGGTAATGAAAGGAATTCCAAGAAATAATAACCTATATTATTACCAAGGTATTGCAATTATTGTAACAACAACAGTAGCTTCTAATGATGATCAAGAGCTAAAATCAGCTAGGTTGTGGCATATACGCTTGGGACATGCAGGTGAAAATTCCTTGAAGATATTAGTAAATCAAAATTTGTTGAAAAGAGTTCGGGCCTACAAATTAGACTTCTGTGAACATTGTGTCAAAGGGAGGAGACAAGAATGAAATTTAGCAGTGCAATCTATGATGCAAAGGGTATTTTAGATTATGTTCACTCTGATGTGTGGAGACCTTCCAAAATAGCTTCTTTGGGAGGAAAACACTATTGTGTGACATTTTTTGATGATTTTTCTCGAAGAAATGGGTGAATACTATGAAGACTAAGGATGAAGTGTTGAGAGTTTTCATCAAATGGAAGAAGATAGTGGAAACTCAATTAGGCAGAAGGATCAAGCATCTCTGTATAGATAATGGTGGGGAGTACAAGAGTGATCTATTTTTAGAAAGGTATTGTCAGACACTTCATAGTCAGGGATATACCACAACAAAATAGGGTGGCAGAATGTATGAACCAGATTGCTAGACAAAGTTCGGTATATGTTGTCTAATGCTGGGTTAGGCAGAGAATTTTAGGCTTAAGTTGTTACATAAGCTTGTCATCTCATCAATTGCCTTCCATCAACTACTATTGGTGGTGAAAACACCTTTGAAAAATGGTTTGGAAAACCTGCTACGTGTTAAGGGATAAATTCTATATATGTCATTTTCGCTGTATCGCTCTTGTTGGTTGTAACAATATAAGGTTATTGTATAACAAACTCTGACATATATTGTTAGCTTAGCTGTTGTACAGAATTCGTTGTATATATATTACCTCATAACGTGAAGGAATACAATAACATTACTATTCTCACTCCAGTAGTCTTGTCACTCTCTTTATGGTATCAGAGACTCTTAACGCCTAACGGCAATTTTTTTCGTCATCCTGGTTGTGAGTCTTTTCCTACCTCACTTTCTCTGCCTCCTCACATTTCTTATCTCTTCGTCATTATGACTCCTCCAGACGATTCATCTGGTACCACCAGCCTTGCTCATCTCATCTCTTTCAACAACTCTTCTCTCGTCATTTTGAACACCACGTCCATTAAACTCAACGACGCTAACTATCCAGCCTGGAGGGTGCAAATGACTGCCCTTCTTATAGGATACGGTCTTCAGGGTTACACGGATGGCTCTTTCCCGTGTCCACCAGTGACTGATCTTGGCTATACCCACTGGCTTCGACAAGATCAACTTATTATTGCAGCTCTGCTTTCCTCTGTTACTGAAAACATTGTCACGTTACTTGGCTCCATTACCACTTCTAAACAGGCATGGGATGTTCTGGGTAAGACCTATGCGAGTAGCTCTCGCTCACGCATTTTTTCTTTGAAGGAGAAACTCACTTGCATGGAGAAAGGTGATCAATCGGTGGCCGTCTTCTTACGTCAAATTAAATCTATAGCTGATGAATTAGCCATTATTGGCAGCCCTCTGGATGATACCGACATGCTTATTCATGTCCTCAATGGTCTTGGCTCCGACTTCAAGGAGATTGCTGCTGCTATTCGGGCAAGAGAATCTTCCATTTCCTTTGAGGAGCTTCACGAGAAGCTTCTGGATCATGAAGCCTATATCACCAGGACAGTGAAGTCCGATTCTCAGCCTACCACCGCGCTGCTTGGGTATCGCGCGCACTGGCCTCCACAGCATCCTCGCAGCCACTCACAAGTTTCCCCATCTCACCAGAGGCGTCAACCACTCCCTTCTAGTATCTCATCTGGTTTTGATGCTTCTGACCCATCGATACCACCTACTGCTACCTGTGACTCTCATTCTTCTGTTGTTTGTCAATATTGTGACAAGCCAGGCCATACGGCACAGCGATGTTTTAAACTTCATGGTCGCCCTTGCACTCGACAACCTGCGGCTCACCACACTCACAAGACCATTGTACCTCCCTCTATAGTTGATTCTGGCGCCTCCCATCATCTTACTAATGATCTTGCTAATCTGTCTCTTGCCTCACCATATGATGGTTCCGATCAACTTGTAGTCGGCAATGGTAATGAGTTACCGATTACCCATACCGGTATCAAAACTCTCTCTACTTTCACAACCTCCTTGTCATTACCTGATGTTTTACATGTTCCAACCCTTACCCATAATTTACTATCTGTATCTAAGCTCTGCAACACTAACAATGTCTCGGTTGAATTTTTCCCTACTCACTTTCAGGTCAAGGATGTTCGAACCAAGGCGGTACTGATGCAATGTCCCTGTGCTGATGACTTATATTACCTTCCCTATCCAAAGAAGCTCCCATAGGCTCATGTTGCTACTCTTGTCTGCTCTCGCGATTGGCATCACATTTTGGGGCATCCAGCTCAACCCATCCTTCAACATCTTATTACACGTTTTCTGCTTCCTTGTCGCAATAAATCTCAGAGTCCTTGTGTGTCCTGTGCATGTTCTAAAAGCCATAAGTTGTCTTTTTCTAATACTCATCTTACCAGTAGTCGTCCCCTTCAACTGTTGTTCAATGATGTTTGGGGTCTAGCACCTATTACCTCTGTCGATGGGTTTCGATATTATGTAGTCTTTGTTGATCATTTCTCTAAATATACCTGGTTATATCCCATTTGCAAGAAATCTGATGTTCTTTCCATCTTTGTACGTTTTAAATCACTTGTTGAAGCATTCTTTAACACCAAAATTATCTCTCTACTTAGTGACAATGGTGGAGAATTTGTTGCGCTTAAAACCTTCTTGGCCCACCATGGCATCACCCATTTCACCACTCCTCCGCATACGCCTGAACTCAACGGCACAGCTGAGAGACGTCATCGTCACATAGTTGAGATAGGTCGTGCTCTCCTTCACAAATCCACTCTACCGCCTACCTTCTGGCCGTATGCCTTTCAAACTGCTGTGTATCTTATCAATCGGCAGCCCACACCTATTCTTCACATGTTATCTCCATATGAGGTGCTTCACAAATCTCCTCCTAACTATCTCCACCTCCATTCCTTTGGTTGCCTTTGCTTTCCATGGCTTCGGCCTTACACCATATACAAACTCCAAAATCGGTCCACCCCTTGTATTTTCCTTGGATATTCTCCATCCCATTATGCGTACCTATGTCATGATCCTCTCACTAATAAAACCTACATCTCTAGGCATGTCACCTTTCATGAGACCGTCTTCCCTTATGGTTCTCCGTGCTCCACTCTATCTCTGCCACCTAACCCACCTCCTACTACCTCCTCTGACGTCGTATCCTTCTTTGATCAGAGTCTCTCTGTATCGCCGTCCGTTTCCTGCCCGCACACGTCTCCACCTCCCCAGTCAAATCCATCTAATCTGGTTCAGTCCACCTTCCTTCCTCCACATCCTAATTCCATTCCCTCATCTTCCCTTAATCATGATTCTGTCCCTTCTGTCGATATGGACAGCACAGGTAATATATCTCATTCTCTTCCAGTGGACGTTGCCTCAGCCCCGCCAGTGGCTACCGCCTCCTTACCTGTGCCACAGCCCCTCACCAACACTCATCCAATGCTAACCAGAAGAACCATATTTACAAGCCCAAAAAGTTGTATCAGGTTAGTAAATATCCCTTGCCAACTGCACTTGAACCATCGTGCATCTCGCAGGCCATGTAGGACCCATTATGGCGTGCTTCGATGAATACCGAATTTGATGCTCTCATCAACAACCACACTTGGGACCTTGTTCCAGCCCCTCAAGGATGTAATGTTGTTGGCAACAAGTGGTTGTTTCGGATCAAACGCAACCCGATGGTTCTGTTGATAGGTATAAATCCCGACTGGTTGCCAAGGGCTTTATGCAAACTCCAGGTTTGGACTTCCATGAAACCTTTGCGCCAGTTCTTAAACCTCAAACCCTTAAGATTATTTTCACCATAGCCCTTGCTCATAACTGGTCCATCCTTCAAATGGATGTTAACAATGCTTTTTTACAAGATGCCTTAACTGAAGATGTCTATATGAAATAGCCACCGGGCTTTATACATCCAAATCATCCCACCTATGTTTGTAAGTTGCGCAAGGCCATCTATGGCCTTCGCCAGGCGCCTCGGGCGTGGTATGAGTCGTTGAAACAATTCATCCTCTCCTATGGTTTTTGGAATAGTGTCAGTGATACTTCTCTTTTCATTTACAATCACAGTGGAGTTGTTGCATACTTCCTTGTCTACGTGGATGACTTACTATTAACAGGTAACTCATCCGAGTTTTTGTCCAAATTCACTACTGCTTTGTCCAGAAATTTCTCCCTCAAGCAGTTGGGTTTTCCGTCTTATTTCCTGGGGATTGAAATTGTTCCCACTACCGATGGACTATTCCTATCTCAACACAAGTACATTCGGGATATTTTGGATCGGTTTGGCTTGTCTGATGCCAAACCAGTCTCTACACCACTATGTCTATCCACCCCCTTGCTCCTTGTTGATGGTACGGCCTCGACTGATATTTCCTCTTACAAGCAAATGGTTGGATGTCTTCAGTACTTAGCTCATATCAGACCAGATGTCGTCTTTGCGGTCAACAAGCTTGCTCAATTCATGCATGCTCCCACTGTTACTCATCTTCAGCAAGTTAAACGTGTTTATCGTTATCTCAAAGGGACCATTCATTTTGGGCTACAACTTTGTAAACAGGACACCCTTAATCTTCAGCTTTTTAGTGTTTTGCCGTCCCCCCTCCTAGCCTACAGTGATGCTGATTGGGCTGGTAATCGAGATGACAAAACCTCTACTTCTGCTTATCTAATTTACTTTGGTGGTAATCCAGTCTCGTGGCAATCCAAACGTCAACGCACTGTTGCCCGCTCATCCACCGAAGCTGAATACCGCTCTTTGGCAACAGCAGTGGCTGAACTTCAGTGGCTCCAAAACTTGTTATCTGAACTTCATCTCCCTTTCAAAGGCTCTCCTGTTTTATATTGTGACAATCTTGGTGCTACGTACCTATGCAAGAATCCGGTATTTCATACACGCATGAAACATATTGCTCTTGATTATCATTATGTTCGTCAACTTGTTCGAACTGGCAGGTTGCATGTCAACCACATCTCCACGCATGATCAGATTGCAGATGCTCTTACCAAACCTTTGTCATCACGTCGTCATGCTGATTTACGAACCAAGATGCATGTTCTCGATGGGACCATGCTCTTGAGGGGGCATGTTAAGGGATAAATTCTATATATGTCATTTTCGCTGTATCTCTCCTGTGGGTTTTGTAACAATATACGGTTATTGTATAACAATCTCTGTCATGTATTGTTAGCTTAGCTGTTGTACAGAATTCGTTGTATATATTACCTCATAACGTGAAGGAATACAGAGCCATTACTATTCTCACTCCAGTAGTCTTGTCACTCTCTTTATGGTATCAGAGCCTCTTATCGCCTAATGGCAATTTTTTTCGTCATCCTGGTTGTGAGTCTTTTCCTACCTCGCTTTCTCTGCCTCCTCACACTTCTTATCTCTTCCTCATTATGACTACTCTAGACGATACATCTGGTACCACCAGTCCTGCTCATCTCATCTCTTTCAACAACTCTTCTCTCATCGTTTTGAACACCACCTCCATTAAACTCAACGGAGCTAACTATCCGGCCTGGAGGGTACAAATGACTGCCCTTCTTATAGGCTACGGTCTTCAGGGTTACACGGATGGCTCTTTCCCGTGTCCACCAGTGACTGATCCTGGCTATACCCACTGGCTTCGACAAGATCAGCTTATTATTGCTGCTCTGCTTTCCTCTGTTTTTGAAAACATCGTCACTTTACTTGGATCCATTACCACCTCCAAACAGGCATGGGATGTCCTTGGTAAGACCTATGCGAGTAGCTCTCGCTCTCGCCTCTTTTCTTTGAAGGAAAAACTCACTTGCATGGAGAAAGGGGACCAATCGGTGGTCGTCTTTTTGCGACATATTAAATCTATAGCTGATGAACTAGCTATTATTGGCAGCCCTCTGGATGATACCGACATGCTTATTCATGTCCTCAATGGTCTTGGCCCCGACTTCAAGGAGATTGCAGCTGCTATTCGGGCAAGAGAATCTTCCATCTCCTTTGAGGAGCTTCACGAGAAGCTTCTGGATCATGAAGCCTATCTCACCAGAAATGTAAAGTCAGATTCTCACCCTACCACTGCGCTACTTGGGTATCGTGCTAACTGGCCTCCACAGCGTCCTCGCAGCCACTCACAGGTTTCCCCATCTCATCAGAGGCATCGACCACGCCCTTTGGGTTCCCCATCTGGCTTTGCTATTTCTGACCCACTGCTGCCGCCTACTGCTACCCGTGACTCACCGTCTACTGTTGTTTGCCAATATTGTGACAAGCCAGGCCACACGGCCCGGCGTTGTTTTAAACTATATGGTCGCCCTCGCCCCAGACAACCTGCGGCCCACCACACTCACATGACTGCTGTCCCTCCCTCTGATAAATGGGTCGTTGATTCTGGCGCCTCCCATCACCTTACTAATGATCTTACCCACCTGTCCCTTGCCTCACCCTATGATGGTTCTGATCATCTTGTTGTCGGCAATGGTAATGAGTTACCGATTACCCACACTGGTATCACCACTCTCTCTACCCCCACCACCTCTTTGTCATTACCTGATGTTTTACATGTTCCATCCCTTACCCATAATTTACTGTCTGTATCTAAGCTTTGCAACACTAACAATGTCTCGGTTGAATTTTTCCCTACTCACTTTCAGGTCAAGGATGTCAGGACCAAGGCGGTGCTGCTGCAAGGTCCCTGTGCTGATGACTTATATTACCTTCCCTGTCCAAAGTCGCTCCCACAAGCTCATGTTGCTACTCCTGTCTGCTCTCGTGATTGGCATCACACTCTGGGGCATCCTGCTCAACCCATCCTTCAGCATCTTCTTACACGCTTTCAGCTTCCTCATAGCAATAACTCTCAAAGTCCTTGTGTGTCCTGTGCATGTTCTAAGAGTCATAAGTTGTCATTTTCTAATACTCATCTTACAAGTAGTCGTCCCCTCCAACTTTTGTTCAGTGATGTTTGGGGTCCGGCTCCCATTACCTCTGTCAATGGGTTCCGGTATTATGTAGTGTTTGTTGATCATTTCTCTAAATATACTTGGTTGTATCCCATTCGCAAGAAATCTGATGTTCTTTCTATCTTTGTGCGTTTCAAATCTCTGGTTGAAGCCTTCTTTAACACAAAAATAATCTCTCTATTTACTGACAATGGTGGAGAATTTGTTGCGCTTCAAACTTTCTTGGCCCATCATGGCATCACCCATTTCACCACTCCCCCGCATACGCCTGAACTCAATGGCACAGCTGAGAGACGTCATCGTCACATCGTTGAGACGAGTCGTGCTCTCCTTCACAAATCCACTCTTCCGCCTACCTTCTGGCCGTATGCCTTCCAAACTGCTGTTTATCTTATCAATAGGCTGCCCACGCCTGTTCTTCGCATGGTCTCTCCTTATGAGGTTCTTCACAAATCGCCTCCTAACTATCTCCACCTCCATTCCTTTGGCTGCCTCTGTTTTCCATGGCTTCGACCTTACACCGTTAACAAACTCCAAAACCGGTCCACACCTTGCATCTTCCTTGGCTATTCTCCCTCTCATTATGCGTATCTATGTCATGACCCACTCACCAATAAAACCTACATCTCTAGACATGTCACCTTCCAAGAGTCTATCTTTCCTTATCGGTCTATGTGCTCCAACCAATCCCTGCCACCTATCCAGCCTCCTACTCACTCCTCTGATGTCGTATCCCTCTTTGATCAGAGTATCTCTGTGCAGCCGTCAGTCGCCCACCCGCACAC
>JANKOD010000001.1:5438371-5464398 GCA_026284645.1 Erythroxylum acuminatum
AAAAATTCCTCCATCCGAATTTTGTTGGCTTTAGTAGAACAGTTTGATATGGAACTAGTTCAATTGGATGTAAAAACGTAATAGGTGGCCAAAGGCTATGCTTATACGAAGGGAATTGATTATAATGAAGTTTTCTCTCCATTTGTAAAAAATTCCTCCATCCGAATTTTGTTGGCTTTAGTAGAACAGTTTGATATGGAACTAGTTCAATTGGATGTAAAAACTACGTTTTTACATGGAGACTTAGAGGATGAAATCTGTATGACTGGGCCAGAAGGTTTTAAAGTTGTTGGAAAAGAGAATATGGTGTGTAAGCTTGAAAAATTGTTATACGGATTGAAGCAATCTCTGAGATAGTGGTACAAGCGATTTGACATGGTTATGATGGAGAAAAAGTACACAAGAAGCAAATACAATCGCTATGTGTATTTTCGCAAGCTACAAGATGGATCGTACATCTATCTTCTCCTATATGTTGATGATATGCTAATAGCTTCAAAGAATCAAAGAGAAATTGAGAGATTAAAGATTCAGTTGAATCAGGAATTTGAAATGAGGGATCTAGATGAAGTTAAGAAAATTCTTGGCATGGAGATAAGTAGAAACAGAAAGTTAGGGAGACTGTGTTTAACTTAAAAATAATATTTCAAAAGGGTACAACTTTTTGGCATGAATAAAAAGTTAAAACCTATTAGTACTCCGCTCGCTCCTTATATAAAGCTCAGTGCATCTTTATCTCCAAAAAAAGATGCAAAAAGAGGGTACATGACTAAAGTACCATATGCGAATGCGGTTGGTAGCTTGATGTATATTATGGTGTGTACAAGGCTCGACATTTCACAGGCAGTTGGGGTTGTGAACAGGTATATGCATGATCCTAAAAAGGAACATTGGCAAGCTATGAAATGGATTCTACGGTACATTCTAAACACTGTAGATTTTAGTTTGTTATTTCAGCAGGATAAGCAAGATAGTCAATGTATAGTTGGATATTGTGATTCCGACTATGCCAGTGATTTAGATAAATATCGATCAACTACTGGTTATGTGTTTACTCTTGCAAAGGTAACAGTGAGTTGGAGGTTTACCTTACAGTCAACATTTGCTTTGCCGACTACGGAGGCAAAATATATGGCAGCTACAGAGGCTGCGGAGCAGGAAATTTGGCTTCAAGGATTGCTTAGTGAATTAGGGGTTCAACAAAAGCACATCAAAGTGAACTATGATAGTAAGAGTGCTGTCTTTTTAGCAAAGAACCAGGTTTACCGTGAAAGGATGAAGCATATCGATGTTCGTTATCACTTTGAACGACAGGTTCTAGAAGAAGGTGAAGTAACAATCTAGAAGATTAAGACCACTGAGAATCCTGTTGATATATTGACAAAGGTGGTGACTGTGGTCAAGTTTTAACATTGTTTGGACTTGATCAATATTGCTAAAAACTGAAAATGGGCGCTCTGAAACTTATTTGAAGACACTACTAAAGATGACTTTGTGAGAGATTTGAAGATGTTGAATATGCCAAGGTGGAGAATTGTTGACTTTGTGACATATGTTCAAATCTTATATTGGAGAAACACAATATTGAGAGAGCCTCCTTAAGCTATAAAAGGAGGGCTTTTCCACCTTTTATCTAACATCCCAAAAATTGTCTTTCCATAAGACAAAATTCCTTCTCTCCTTTGGTAATTTTTCTCTTGTATTATTTCCTGAAAATAGTCAAATATCAATTTAGTTGTGAACCTTGTTAAATTCTAGTGTTCGTTATTTGTCTATTTAATAGCTATTATCAGGTGTAGTTGTAGTGAATTATTGTGCTATTAAATTACATGCCTAGAAAAATTTTATCTAGGAGATTGGATTTTAAGTAGGACCATTTGTGACCTCTCTAGTCTTTCTTGAGAATTTACCTGGTGTGATTTTATAGTACAATCGTTCACACTCTATTCATCTAAGCAATAATGCTCAAGGTGAATTTGTTATTATTGGTAGAGATTAACCCTAGTTTTACATCATTATTTTATTATTTTATATTTTTTAATTTTATATGGGATATTTAGAAGCAACGTCTCTACTAATTAGGGATAAGACCATGCACTACTGGACTTTCTCAGTCCCTACGTGTCATCATGACTTTTGCTTGATATTCTTGTTATTATTGTTGTTGTTAATAGTTAATAGGTATACTAAATAGAAGTATTTGTCATTTTCGTTAAATTTAGAAGGCTTATTTAATTGTTTATCTCACATGAAAGTGGCCTAGATCTAATAAAAGTTAAAATTAACGAAATAAAATTCCATTCGAGAAAAAGGAAAGTAGTTCTATTTAATTTTTAAGTTTAGTATAAGTATTTTGTATTTATTTAATCTGAAAAAATAAAAAGTTCAGTACACCCAGTGAAGTCTTATGCTTTGTCATAGGTTAAAGAGAGAGTTCTTAACAAGAGCATGAACCTACACATCATCACCCCATAATTACAAAAAGGATTAATATCATCCAACTAATGGATGAATACCTCATACTTCGTTTATTTATAAAGTAGATTTTAGTGCTTGGTTCATTCATGGATGATTTTATTTAGCTGAGAGATCAGGTGATCGTGAATTTAATTTCCGCCGGCGTCAAATTCTTTAGTTTCATGAACTGGTCCAAGACGATAGATCCTTAAGGTATGGTTAGTAAGCGATTATGGAGTGCCAAGTGCTTGTTTAAGACTTTTCTATCCATGTACTAAGCCAAAGACCCAAAGAAATGAGTTTAGCGCCTGCATTTTTTGAATGGTCAAATGAATCCAAGTCACCGTCTGAGAATTTATAGCACAATAACTATAGTTTCCTGGAAATAGCCCCAGTTGTAGTTGTCGCGTATTGGAATTTAGTACTTCAGTTGAGATGCCATGCAACTTCGCACAAAAAATGACATAGGGAACAACCGGTACAGCATATCTCAACAGATTTGGCAGGTAGTGAGAACAGAGCCATTTGCGGCTCGGAAAATCTTATCCACCATTGGACGATGTTATGATCTGATCATACTTCCTTTTTCCAGGAACAAGTGAGGCTTTTACAGTTTCACTAAAGTCTAAACCCTAAACCCGAAAAGTAATAACACACAGCCAAAAATATGTTAATACGGGTTAATTGGAAATTATTATTAGTAGTCGTGAATGATTTAAAGATCTTTATAAAACAATCGATACATTCAGAATCCTTCTGTATGAAAGATAACAAATTTCCTAATGCTTTTATAGTCCAAAGTTTAATCAAGAATCTAATACACTTTAATGATCCAACTTATAAGCTTTCTTGGATCAATGTTAAAGTTGGATAAGAGGGTCTAATGTCTTTTCAAACAGCGGAAGTCTAGATCAACTCAACAACTATCATTTGACTTGAAAGAACAAAATAAATTATTAATAATCACGACTTGGAAACGTTTATAGGTCAGTCTACCCTTCCAAAATTCTCGATATCATGGAAATTGCACAAGCAAAAGTGGTTGGCATGCGTTGACAATAGGGAAGCACGTTGAGGTGTTGCTTTGCTTCTTTCTCTTTTTCCTGCTGAAGTGGTAACCTTTATGGTCATTAATTAATGGATGTTTTGTGGTAATTATTGAAAACGATTCACTCAGTGGTCCTTAAGTAAGGATGTTTGTACTTTGTCTTCTTGTTATTGTGGATCAGCTTCATTTGGTTTCTTCTTTTACACTACCAAACAACATGTCTGCCTTGTAATCATTCCCTTCCACACTTGCTTTACAAGGAATCATAAAAAATATAAATCCATTGACATGTAACAACAGCCAATCCAGTTGCTGCAGATAATAACATCCTGCAGCCTGGTGTCCTTTTCAATTTATATCTTTTCATTTCTTTACTGTGATTTCACACAGCTTTTCCCCTGTATTGAAGTAACATAAAAGAGAACTCCTGTTCTTAATTAGCATAGAAGAAACATGATAACATGAAGAGTAAAAAAGAGATGGGAAAAATGCTAAAAAGGCTAACTTTTTCCTTCTGCGATTGTTATACAAAAAAGTCACAAGATTTCTCTTTAATGTACTGTTTCTATTTCACTTTGATGGGTTAATGTCAGTTCAGGTGAAAGAACCCATATCTCTAGTAGTTTTAGTTTAATCGGAGGTTAGGGAAGGAATGCTATTTCTAAAATTACTTAGCTAGTTTTCGATTTTAGTTGCATTTCTAAAAGAGAAGATAGAAGTTGTATAGCCATCTCATTCTTTGGTTCTTAGGATACAGTAGCATGATCTGCTCAATTTCAATTGTACCTCCTGAAGAAAATAACTCAGAGAGAAACCAACGTGTTTCTTTTAATGTATTGAGATGTTTTGTATAGAGAAATCCTATGGTTTATATTAAAAATGCCTAGGATTATTTAGGAAACATTCCAGCTATCAAATATCTCAACTATAGGAAGAAATCACTAAAGCCATTAATTCCCAAATGTATATAAGGAAATAATCAATTCTAATAACTCTAGTCAATACTCCGCCTTAAGTAGGTGCATAGATATCACATATGCCCAACTTGCAAACAAGATTATGAAATTGTTTGTTGTAGTACATCTGCCAATTGTTCATTAAACCCTACATGGAATAAGTGTAAAGAGCTATTCACAAGTTTCTCATTTACGAAGTGTCTATCAATTTCTATATGTTTTGTTCTACCATGATGAATAGGATTGTGAGTTATGCTGATGGAAACTTTGTTCTCACAATAGAGGGATAAACTTGCTCCATCCATCAGTTGTAATTCATCCATCATCTTTCTTATCCACAATATTTTGCACACACCTTCAGCCAGAGCTCTATATTCAACTTCCGCACTAGATCTAGCAACTACATTCTGTTTCTTGCTTCTCCAAGTGACTAGTTTTTCTCGTATAAGTGTACAGTAACCAGTCGTTGATCTCCTATCATTTGGAGATCTAGCCTAATCGGCATCTATGAGTGCTTTTATCTTAAGGCAACCATTGTT
This sequence comes from Erythroxylum acuminatum, assembly GCA_026284645.1. NCBI lineage: Eukaryota > Viridiplantae > Streptophyta > Magnoliopsida > Malpighiales > Erythroxylaceae > Erythroxylum > Erythroxylum acuminatum. The sequence goes on from JANKOD010000001.1 coordinate 5,443,372, forward strand.
AGTGAACAAAAGGCTTTTTCTTAGTGTAGACTTCAGATAACGTAGGATGCAGAATACAGTCTATAAGTGTGATTCTTGTAGATCATACATATATTGACTCACCAGACTAATTGCTTATGTTATGTCTAGTCTGGTGTGAGAGAGATGGATAAGTCTCCCAATTAACCTCTGATATCTCCCCATGTCTACTGATGTACCTATTCCTACCTGCAGTTTATGATTGCTCTCAATAGGAGATTCAGTTGGTTTACAACCCATCATACAAATTTCTTCTAACAAGTCTAGGACATATTTTCTCTGGGTGATAATATTCAATCTAGCAACTTCAACTTACAAAAAGTATTTCAAATTCTTGAGCAAGGAGTTTCTTCAACCTAAGCATCTCTTCTATATCACTTCCAGTTACCACAATGTCATAAAAATAGACATTAAGAAACGAGATCTTACCTTGGGAATGCTTGATAAATAGGGTATGATCCACATTAATCTAGTGGTAACCAAAGGAAATAATAGCCTGAATGAACTTTTCAAACTATGCTCTAGGTGATTCCTTTAGTCCATACAAGACTTGTTTTAGCCTACAAGCCTTCCCTTGTGTCTTCTCATCTTTAAACGCGGGAGGAATCTCCATATATACCTCTTCCTTTAGATCCCTATGAAGGAAAGCATTTTTAACATCAAACTGTTATAAGTCCCAACTACACAAGAGAGTAGAATTCTGATTGTATTCATCTTAGTAACTGGAGCAAAGGTTTCTCGATATTCCACACCATATGTTTGAGTAAAGCCTCTACCCACCAATCTCACCTTGTATCTCTCAATGGATCCATCCAGTTATGCTTCACTATGAATACCCATTTGCAACCAACTCTATTTTTTTCCTTCTAGAGTAGTGACAAGTTCTCAGGTCTCATTTTTTTCTTGGGCCTTCATTTCCTCAATCGTAGCTTCTTTCCATTGGACATTTTCGATTGTTTCTCTCTAATTTTGTGGAATAGACATAGAGGAAACATATAAGAAAAAGGCTCTATAGGAGGGAGATAGTGAGTCATAGGAAACAAAGTAATAAATTGAGCGTTTGGTGCAAGTTCTAACGCATTTTCAAGGTAATAGGCCTATCTAAATCATCAGCTAAATCATATTCTAACTCACTAGTGATTTCAAGGGAAGAGGATGACATAGAATACATGATGACTTTTTCTTTCATCTTTTCTTGAGTATGTCTTTAAATATGATCTATCTAAACGCATACTTCAATCCTCCTGAACCAAAATAGTTTTCTCCCCCTAAATTGTTCTCTCTCCCTGGATCACATTATCAAGCAACACCTCTTCACTCTCATTCTCCCTCTGAAGAGGAGTTTGATGTATGGTGAAATAACGCTCACACTCCAAAAAAGTTATGTCCATACTTACATTATATTTCTTTGATGGGAGGTGATAACACTTATATCCCTTTTGTATGGGAGAATATCCAATGAACACACGCTTCAAAGCTCTAGGCTCCAACTTGCTTACATTTTGATCATAACAAAGCAAATACACCCAAATACTGTTGGAGGTAATATTTCTATAGGGCTTTTAAAATCTAGAATATGAAGTGCCATTCTGTTGACAAGTTAAGCAGTGGAAAGGACCGCATCATCCCAGTATCCCTTGGGAATGTTCATGGTGACCATAAGTGATGGAGCTACCTCTAAAATATGTTTGTTTTTTTTCTTTCTACAATTCTGTTCTATTGACTAGTATAAGCACAACTGGTTTGATGTATTATTCCATAAGAATCTATATAAGTACAAAACTTGCCATCCATATACTTCATTCCATTATCAGATCTTAGGATTTTAACTTTAGCATCATGTTGGGGACAAATCATTTTATGAAAAGACTGAAAGCATAAAAACACTTCATTCTTAGCTTTCATCAAATAAACCCAAGTCAATCTTATGCAACAATCAATAAAGGTCATAAACCATTTATGGCCAAAAAGAGAGAGATTTTGAGTAAGGCCCCAAATATCAAAGTGAATTATCGTAAAAGGAACATAACTTTTATTATTAGATAAATGATAAAAAATTCTAATGCGTTTAGCAAGTTCAAATGCTTCACAAAATAAGGAATTAAAAGAAGCTCTTTTAAACAAGTTTGGATATAATTTTACTAAAAACAAAAAACTAGGGATGTCCTAACTACCTATGTCATTGTATAATTTCCTTATTGATCATATCATTCCCCAGAGACACTTAATATGCAAGTATCATGTGATTTTCTTCCAAGACATATAAGTCATCTAAAGAACACAATAGCCAGGAAAAAAATTCAACTTTGAAATTAAGATCTTTAATGGTAAAATTGATAGAGAGAAGATTAATAGAAAAACATGGTACATGAAGAACTGAGAATAAGGTGATATTGTGAGTACAGTTAACAAAACCTGTACCAGATATGGAGGTAAAAGACTCATATTTTATTCTAACATTATCCCCTTTTTCTATGAGAATTTTAAAATTCCTTTTAAGAGCCTGTCATATATCTGTTAGCTCCAAAGTCTATAATTCAAGGATTAACTTTAGAATTTGAGTACACAATACCTGATTTTGCAATATTTGATGTACCAATTGTGGAAGGAGAGTCTAGTTTTAAGAGAAGATGTCTTAAGTTCTAAAGTTCCTCACTATATAAAACTTTAGCTAACGATCTTTCAGATGCTTCATTCCTTTCAGCCAAGTAATCCTATCCCCTAACCACTAAACCACCTCGTTTTCCACGGCTCTAATTTGACCTCCTATGCAATTTCTAGCATATTTCTTTGGTATGCCTTTATTTTCAACAATAATCACAATGTAAGTGATCCTCATTATATAAAGTATTTGTAGGTTTTGGATTCTCAGCAGAACTAGCTACTAACCTTACTTTCTCAATAATGGTTGTATGTAGCATAACATTTCTTCTACTCTCTTCTTACTGAACGATAGAATATGTAAGTTGTATTAAAGGGAAATAATCTTTTCTAAGTATAATACCTCGTATATGATTATATTCTAGGAAGAGATTGGCTAAAAAATCAAACACTCTATCCTCCTCTATCATTTTCTGGATTTTGGTAACATCTTTTGAGCATTATGCTTGAAAGTCTTGATAATAATCTAGTTCTTGCTACAATCTATATAGCTTCCTAAAGTACTATGATATAGTCATGTCTCCCAGCTTCATGTTGTGCAGTTTATTACAAAGATAAAAAAAATAGGCTTTATTACCTATTTGAGAATAAGTCAGAGAAGCAACTTTCCATATATTTGTTGTTGTATCAAGTAACAAGTATGTCCGAGCAATCTCTAGTTTCATTGAATTAATGAGCCAAGACATCACAAGAGATTTCTCAAACTCCCATTGATTATAATCAGGATTATTAACATCGAGTCTCTTATTGTTACCATTAATGTAACCCTATAATCCTTGAGCTTCAATGAATAATAAACAAGATCTTGACCAAGCAAGATAATTAGTTCCATAAAGTTTCATGGGGCTGATTTGAAGTGAACGATTATCATAACTCGAAATAATTACCTTTTTTATCCATCTTCTTTAGAATCACTCAGGACAAATAAAGAAATATGCCAATAGTAGTAATCGAAAGACATCAGAGACAAATATAGGCTTTTGGCAAATTTCCCAATAGGCTATCAGAGTTCAGACACCATAGGGAAGATGTACAAGGACTGACGACATTGGTGGATCAAGACTCGAGGTGATAAAATGGCCAGACGGGTGGGGTGTGGAGCTTACCCGTAGTGGAGATTGGCAGTTTATAGCGACACATGGCGCTTGATATGCACTTAATTGATTATACATTTATTCCAAAACACTTAGGGTGCTTGGTTAATGGGTTTGAGAATCAATCAATAGATATGGAATGAATACAGGTGGTTGCTTTTATATTATAATTATAGGAGATATCTAACTTTCGGGCAATCGTCGATACCCTCGATATATTAGAGGAATGGATTTTATTCCTGGTTTGCAGCAAGTGCCACTGACGTGATACTCCTTGTCATGCCTGTGACATACGTCTTTCCTTTTTTCTCCTTTTTAATTAAATATAATTAATTAATTAATTAATTAATTAATTCAATATAATTAATCAAAATATACTTAATTATAATATAATTAATTAACTACAATATAAATAATTAAAATATAGTTAGTTAATTAATTAATTTAATATAATTAATTATAATATGCTTAATTATAATATAATTAATTAATTACAATATAACTAATTAATTTTATTTTTCTCCTTTTTAGAAAATAAATATAATTAATTAAAATAAATTAAAATTTGAAGTAAAACAAATTTTTATTTCTAAACAATTTAACAAATTTTATTTCTCAATTTTTTTAACAAACCAACCACTATTAATAGTAATGGCAATCATTCATTCCTCTTAATCAACCATCATAATTAAAATGATTATATCTATTCTCATTCTTCACAATATTCACTCTCATTCTTATTAGCATTCTCCAATGTAAACCAACCGCCCCCTTAACGATTAATGTTATGGAATGCTTAAGAAATTCACTTTAGTTCATCTTTGGTTTTAGGTATAATTCAGAAGCGAAAGACCTAAAGTGAGTTGAAAGCACAATATTTGAGCCATCTTCTTGAGACTCACACACTTGTATTCATGGAACAAGAAGAAGAAGGATTAGAGTAAGAGGAGCAAGAAATGCATAAAGATGAAAAGTAAATGGACATGGTCAATAGCTCACGGACATGACAAATAAATCATGGTTGTGAGACATATTGTCATGGGCATGAGACTCTTCTCACACCTATGACAAATGTCACGAGCGTGACACACCAGTCATGCTTGTGATTTCACACCTGGAGCCCAAAAACCCTACTTTTTAGTATAAAAAGAACATGTGACAACAGAAACATTTAAGAAATGTTTATAAATCATTTTAGTGGGTTTCAAGAGATGAAGAGAATGAAGAAGGGCGAAGCTCTCATCCTTTGGAGATCCATAAAGGGCTAGGCTTTCTCAACCTAGTTTGGGGGTGATATCAATGTCGAAGAACCCGGTTAAGCATATTTTTCATTGTCTTTGTTGTTCCCTCTCTCAGGAATTGATTATGTCATCTTTTGTTTATTATCTGGGTATTGTGTTAAGATGATCTTAATGCATTCATTGGATTGTTTTATTATGCACCCATTGCTAGAATCTCCAATATAATCTGTAATTATTATATTAAGATTTATTTATGGCAACTAATGGTTTCAAATCATTAGGGATACAATTCGTAATTATTGTCTTTCCAATTGGTGTTGAATCATTAAGGATAATATAACCTAGGTTAAATAACCCAAATGTATGTGATTCTTGCCTTGATTAATCTATTTTTCTAACTCATAATGCAGCTGTCCAATTAAATCTAGAGAGCTTTTCCTAGGTTGTTTGTTGGCTAGGTTTAATTAACAAGCATCTCTTAATTAAATATGACTTAATGGAAAACTGGGGTTAGGAGAACTTATCGTTAACCTATAATTAATAGTTACTAGGAGAGGTATGATAATAACAATTCAGTGAAGTATGTTTAATTGTGTGTAGGCCAAGATTGCATCGATGACTGGGTTCCTAATGAACTCATCACTTTCATCATTTTTTGAATTTTTTCATTAATTTGTTTTTGTTATTTTAATTTCTTATTTTAAACTAGACCAAAACCCCTCATAACCTAAACACCAATTCTTTTCATAACAAAAGCTAACTGAACACTCTATGTGGGATCGACCTAGACTCGTTACTGCTTAGTTGTAGGTTTAGTTATTTTGAGTAGTGATACTACACACTACATCAATTTTTTGGAGTGTGGTGCTATAGTTCCTTTTTTTATTTCAATTGGTGTTGTGTACATATTTGTTTATAATTATTTTCTTTTTAGTTATTTCTTGAACTTTTCATTTTTTTAGTGTTTATACATTTTTAAAAAAAATCATAAAAGGAAGTAACTTTTTCTATAACTCATATTCTCAATCTTATAACCAAGTTTGGGCTAATCATATGAACTTCAGTTATGGATGAGATAATCAACAAAATTACTTCCTTGATAGTTTGCAGGATATGCAACAATTCCTGTATAGACCAAAAGCTTCTTATTATAACTCAGGTCCTTCATTGAATGAATTACTTAATGTTATGGCTACTAACAATATCAAAATTCAACAGAATAACTTATAGATTCAGTACAATACTCTAAAATTCCAGCAAGGTGGAAGGCAATTTTGGCAGGATACAAGGTCTAACGTCCAAGGTTTGGAGAGCCAACAATACTCAGGTACATCTCTGGAAGAATTGGTTAATGTTATGACTACTAATACTTTGCAATTTCAATAGGGTGTATATTAGTTCCAGTAGTTTTAGTAAGAAGTGATGCAATCCTACCAAGATACAACGTTGAGAATCCAAAACTTGGCATGCTAGGTGGGTCAGCTGGTAGAAACTCTCGAGCTCTTAGCACCACAACATGAAGAAATGCAACTCAACTTGAGGAGTACCAAAGGGACTTTAGTACAAAAACCTTACAAATTGAAGAGGAGCTTGAAAATTTTGAGAGAACTACTAAAAGAATTGCTTGTGAAAAAGAAGTTGAGGAGGAGCTAGAAAGAGAAAAGGATACATCATTTAGCTCGAACGTGAGTACTGATTCTGTGATTATTGTTAATACTAACCCTTCACCTTTGTATGGTAGATTGGAGAAATTAACCAAGGAAGAAAAGGGTGAAGAGACATTCGAGATATTTCAAAAGTGCATAGACCCGGTAGAGATTGGAAGTTTGAAGATAAGGAATATGTTGAAAATGAGAGGTCATCAACTTAGGCCCTATCTTGAAGAACCTCAAGTGGAGGAAGCACAAGTGACACCTAAAGATCATAACTTTGTCACGTGATGAGAAAAACTAGGAGTTGAACCAGCGACACTAAAGAAAGACACTTCTTAGAAGGCAACCCAAGGAAAGTTCATTTATTTTTCTTTACATTTTCACATTTGTTTTTTATATGCATTTGTGTTTTTAATTTTGTTTGCGTTTTACTTGTTTTTACGTTTTCAAACAAAGAGAGAGAGAGAATTAAACAAACAAACAAAAATTTCTCATTTTTCTATTGCTTCTAAGACTATATAGTCATAATTAGAGTGAGAATTGACAAGAAAAATCCATAGAAACTTTAGCATGTACTTTTACTATTTTGATTGGTCAATATCCAGTATCTTTAGAAGAGTAATGACTAGTGGTAGACACAAGCCAATGAGATTTTGAGCCTTTGTAAACTGACATATCCATATTAGTCTCATTATCTTTTGTTTATGTATAACCTTTATGACATGTACATTCTAACTTGCTTTGATTTTATATTCAATACCACATCTTTATCACATGCATTGACATGAAAATGATATAAGCATTCTTTGTTTCATAAGCTACATTAGCCAAATAGCCTACCCACTTATGATTTTTCCCTTTGATAAGCCCCCTTGATCTTTATTTACATCTTCTTTTTTATGCTAACCACATTACATGCTTTAAACCTAACCAAATATCCTAGCTAATCCTTAATGCTAGTGGAGTATTTGTGATTGTTGATGAATGTGGATGCATAAAAGTATAAGTGTGGGGGTGTAAATATTTTTTAGGTTGGTTATAATCGTTGAAATGTCATTTTATGTCTTATTAACATATCCTAAGGTTGATGTAGCTTGTTTCAATTTTTAATGGAAAGGAAAAGAAAGAAAGCAAAAGAGAAAAGCAAAAGAAAAGAAGAAGAAAATGAAGAAGAAAAAGAAAAAAAATGATATATGTTTAAATAAAAGTATCAAAGAGGAAATGCATTTGTTTTGCAAAGTTATTCATTATTAGTTTCTCCTCCTAAAGTTGTATGGAATGGGTGATTTGAGTATGATGCATATAAGGTAGATGTTGTTTTGAAGGATCACTATTTACGGTTATAATTATTATTTATCATTAATTTGAGTGATTCCTTCTCATTACTTATACTTCATGTGGTTTGTAGTCTGAGAGCTTGAATTTGAGCTGTGAAATGTAGTTTTTTCATTCATCATAACTCATGGTACCTAGTGTTGAATGAATGTTAATTTTTGCAATTAATGTTGCATTGAGTGTTACTTTTTCTTCACTAGCTTTGATGACTTTTATGCTACACTATCCAAACACATCTCACCTTACCCTTGCCTACATTACAACCTTAAAAGTCCTTTGATTCATAATTATGCATGTGAATCCTAGTGGTGGAGAAATGAAATGATTTCCAAAAATGTGGAATGTCATGATCATGAATGGTTTTTTAGTGTACCTATGGATATATCTTATTTAAACACATTTTTCCAAGTCTACATCTAAATTGCTCAATTTCTAAAGGTGATGAATGATGAATGATCATAAGTAAAAGCGTTGTATGTTGAGTTATTGCTATGGTTTTTTAAAGTTATTCATCTTTGCTTATGGCTATCTATTCTTGGGAAATATGGGAAATAAGTAAATGTTTTGGGTTTGTGATTCTGATTTTGATGTTTTGCCCAAGGACAGTCAAAATCTAAGTGTGGGAAAAATTGATATGTGCTTAATTTATTATACATTTATTCCAAAACACTTAGTGATTAATCTTATAAAATGTTTAAGACATTCACTTTAGTTCATATTTGGTTTTAGGTACAATTCAGAAGTGAATGAGCTAAAGTGAGTCGAAAGCACAATATTTGAGTCATCTTCTTGAGATTCACGCTCACTTGTCTTTATAAAACAAGAAGAAGAAGGATTAAAGCAAGAGGAGGCAAGAAAATGCATGAACATGAAGAGTAAATGGACATGGCAAATAGCCCACGACAATGAAAAATAAGTCATGCCCCTGAGACACATTGTCATAGGCATGAGACTCTTCTCACGCTTCTACCTGTGACAAGTGTGTCATGGGTGTGATATACCAGTCACACCCGTGGGTTTCACACCTAGCACTCGAAAACACTAGTTTTTAATAGAAAAGAACATATGAAGATAGAAACATTTATGAAATATTTATGAATCATTTTAGTGGGTTTTAGGAGATGAAGAGAATGAAGAGGGGCAAAGTTGTTATCCTTTGGAGGCCTATAGAGGGCTAGGCTTTTCTAACCTGGTTTGGAGGTGATATCGACACCAAAAAATCGATTCAGCATATCTTTCATTATCATTGTTGTTCTTTCTCTCTTAGGAATTGATTATGTTATCCTATGTTTATTGTTTGGTTCTTCTGTTAAGATGATGTTAATGCATTCATTGGATCGTTTTATTATGAAACAATTTCTAGAATCTTCAATATAATTCGTAATTGTTATATTCAGATTTGTTTGTCGCAACTAATGGTTACGGATCATTAGGGATACAATATGTATTTGTTGTATTTTCGATTGGTGTCAAATCATTAAGGATAACATAACCAAGGTTAAATGACCTAAATATATGTGATTTTTGCTTTGATTAATCTGTTTTCCTAACTCGTAATAGGCTGTCTAATTAAATCTAGAAAGCTTTTCCTAGGTTGTTTGATGGCTAGGTTTAATTAACGAGCATCTTTTAATTAAATATGACCTAAGGGAAAACCGAGGTTAATAGAGTTTATCATTAAAATATGATTAATAGTAGCTAGGAGAGGTATGAGAATAAGAATTCAGTGAAGTATGTTTAATTGTGAGTTCATCACTTTTATCATTTTTTGAATGTTTTCTTTAATTTGTTTTCTTAAGTTTAGTTTTGTTTGTTTTCTTATTTTAAACCAAACCAAACCCCCTAGCCTAAGCACTAATTTTTTTCATAATAAAAGCTAATCGAACACTCTATGTGGGATCGACTTAGACTCATTACAGTTATAGTTGTACGTCTAGTTATTTTGAGTAATGTTACGATGCGCTACATCAGTGATGTTGGTGATGTTGAGTCTATCACAGAGAAGGCCATCAGTCAGTTATAAAGCAAGCTGGGTGGGCGGTAAGATTAAACAATGTTGTTTTTTTAGGTAAGTACAAACTCAGCCATAATACTATTCTGAATAGAGAAGAACAACTAGAAAAAATTTTAAAAGAAAAAATAGGCTTTTAAGTAAGAAAGAGCTCTAATATCATGAAAAAAAATAACTCAGGGAGAAACCAAAGTATTTCTATTAGTGAATTGAGATGTTTTGTACAGAGAAATCTTATAAATTATATACAAAAGGCCTATGATTATTTAGGAAACATTCTTGTTATCATATCTTTGAATTATAGGAAGAAATTACTATATATATTAATTCTAAATGTATGCAAGGAAATAATCAATTTTAATAAATGTAGTCAACACCTCCACCAGATAGCGAAGTAAAGATAGTCTTAAAACCAAGGTTTTAAAAACCGGATGGCCAGTTATCTAGTTCAGTTTTATTTAATAACCTCTATGTATAAAATCAGCCGAGTTTTTAAAAAATTGATCGAACTTTTCAGTTAGTATACGCTGATTTTTTAAAAAATCAATCGAACCTGTCATTTAGTATATGGATAATACCTAAATTTTAGATTTTAGAAATCAAAATCTCTCCTAGCCTCAAGTGAGTGCCATTCTGTTGTTGGTTTGTTTTTGTTGTTAATTTGTTTATGTTTATATGCATGGTCACCATTCTATTGTTGGTTTCTGTGTATATGTATGGTTTATGATGGTTTCAGTTTGACTTTTTCTTAAAAAAATTGATTCTCGTTTCTTGTTATTCGTAAATTTCCTCGCGACTATTATTGGTTTGTAATCAGATGTGAGTTAAGAACTTAAATTTAAGGAGTGTAACAATTGAAGTAGTTTGATAATATAACATCTTCAATTGTAGTATTGTTAGCAATAAAATTCCTTAGTGAGACCAATTATCATGATAAAAAGAAGTTGAAGCTCCTTCTTTTGGCTGGTAATAAATTCTCACGATGACTCTTGCTTTAAGCTTGATTATATGAATCATTAAATAAGAAGAAAGTTTATAAATAGTATGAATTTATTACACAATAAAAAATAATTTTATATTTAAAATAATAATAAGTTTACAACGTATTATCTTAATTCATCTAAATATAATTGTCAAATGTCTTCTTGAACAGATTATTGTGAATAAAACAATACAATATCCATCTTCTTGAGGTATAATTTTGTTTTATGTCATTCACCACTTTAGACTATTTTTTTCTTCCTAATTAATCTATATAGATCATCTTTATAATGTTGTTGAAGAAAATATTATTTTTTCATGGTAACGTAATAGTATTAATAAAAAGAAAAAAGAAGGTAATCCTTACTTTACAGCATCTGTGCCAAAAAAAAGATTTGCGCTTCTTATCGACTAGTACAATCAGAGCTTCTAATAGTTACAAAACTAGTATATCTCATACGCATACTTGGTAACATTCTCATATACAAATTCCAATTTAGGTATTAGTTAGTTATGAAGCATAGGACAAGGTTGATAAATTGTTGAAAAAACATATCCTAAAGAACAATTTTATGCTTGTTGTTCTTTATTAGAACTAATGATGAGAATTATTTTAAGTAGGAGATTTTTCCCAGACGATAGTATACCCAATTATTATTTTTATACCTTCTAGGTTAAATCATAATGGAGAATATGGAATCGTCAAAAAAATATTCGATGAATATCGCAACCTTTACACGTACTAAGTTCGATCCAGTATGAAATTATTTTTCTTCTGCTCAAGCATTTGATGAGAATATCTAATATAACTGTATGTTTTGTGGTAGAATATTTAAAGGGGAGGAATTTATATAATGAAAGATCATCTTGCTAGTGTTAAGGGTAATATTGCTTTATGCAAAAAAGTATCATTTGAAGTACGTGATAAGATTGGAAATTATTTGCAGCAATAAGTAAAAAAGAAAAAGGGAAATAAAGAAGCTCAAGATATATCATTTGGACCACAAGTATTATATAAAGGAAAAGGAAAACTATTATTGACATAGATTCTTATCTTCCTCCAAGAACCACTCCTGATTCTCAACCTAGTCTAAAGAGTGTTTTGGTTGATAAGGATGTTATTTTACAATGTAAAAGAGCATGGGTTAGATGGTTATATCATTTATATGTTCCTTTAAATGCTTTAAATTCACCATATTTTCAAGGAGTAGATGCTACAACAATCATAGGTCCATGATTTAAGGTATCTTCTTATTATGAGATTCATGCGCCTTTGCTTCAAGATTTAAAAAAGGAATGTTGGTTAATTGTGGATACATATAAGTCTAGTTGCGAATCAACATGATGCACTATTATGGCAAATGGGTGGACTGATTAAAAACAAAAAATCTTGATTAATTTCTTAGTTTATTGTAATGTTGGAATAAATTTTATAAAGTCTGTTTAAAAATTGCTAATGCTTTATCTGGATTAATTTCTAAAATTGACAAATGGGTTGGACCAAAGAATGTTGTGCATTTTGTTACAGATAACGCAACTACTTATGTATCAGCTGGGTACCTTTTACAATCAAAGTTTGAGTATATTTATTGGTCTCCATGTTTGCTCATTGTATAAATCTTATTTTAAAAGATATTGGTGGTATGAATCATATTGCTAGTTTTGCTTCACGCACATCTAAAATCACAAATTTTTATGTATCATCATACCACATTTTTTTCTTAGTTAAGAAAGTAAGAAGATTGGGTTGAGATTATGCGTCCCACTATTACCAGGTTTGCAACTACATTAATTACTTTAAAAAGTGTTTATGAAAATAAACAACTACTTCAAAATTTAGTGACAAGTAAGCACTTTTCAAGTCATAAGTTGTCAAAGAGTGAATAAGGAAAAGAAGTTTGAGCCATTATTTGAGATAATAAATTTTGGGATGCTTGCTTGATCATTATGAATATTGTGGCTCCGCTTGTAAGGTTGTTAAGGATTGTTGACTCAGAAGCTATCTTTGGTGTATATATATAATGCTATGTTAGAGCTCACAAAACAACTATAAATCCTTTTAAGGGGAAGGAGAAATTGTACAAGCCTTATATAGATAATATTGGTTGATGATGGGATAAGCATCTTACTCAAATGATCTACTTAACAACTTATTTTCTCAATCCTTATTGCTTATATAGTGGAGACGCAAGTCCAATTAATATTATGGGCGGTCTATTTGATGTGATTAAATGCAAAAGTATTTTCTCTATTGAAGAGAAATCACAAGCGATAAATAAAATTAAATTGTAACGTGAAGATTTACAGAGTTTTGCTAGATCATTAGCAAAGAGAGAACTAATGATGAAAAATTGTAGCCTAGTAATTTTTTTATACTTTTAATTCATTCTTTACTTATTAATAATTTATATTCTTATTTTTCATAACTATTAATTTAAAATATAGATGAGTGGTAGAGATTATTCAATGACGGTGCTCTAACATTAAGAAAACTTGTTATTAGAATACTTAGTCAAACAACTTTTGCAATAGGTTGTGAACGTAATTGGAGTGTTTTTGAACATATTTATACAAAGAAACGAAATCGTTTGAAATATCAAAGATTTAATGACCTTGTTTATGTTACTTATAATTGAAGAATGAAGAACATGTATTTTATAGTTTTGTTTTTATTTCGTTAATTTTATTTTTATTATTGACTTTATAATTTGTCTATTATGTATTCAGAACGCTCAGTAAGAAGAGAACGTGTGATCCAGACGATATTGATTGTATTGAACATATTGATTTTTGGATTGAAGAAGAAGAATTATAACTTGATCTTGATTATAACGAATTTGAAACAATAATTTATGGAAAAAAATATTTGTCATAACGAATGAATTAAGAACATCTACTGATGGTCAGTTCATATCTTATTTTGATCATATTTAACTTAAAAGTATAATGTATTACAGATTTATAATTGAGAATAATTTCATACATTACTAATTTGTAATTTATTTAAATGCAATAGAAGAAGTTGATGCAAACATTTTAGATGAAAGCGTAGTTTATGAGTCTTTGGATAATGTTAGAGAATTTAGAGCTTTTGATGATGATGAGATACAGCTTCCTCCAAAAATACAATTTTGATTTTTATTATTATTTTAAGTTTTATATTAGACTTATATTTATTTATTATTAATTCATTATATAAAAAATAAACATCGGTATATTTTTATTTCAATGGAATATTTTATTTTTACTTATTTTCATAAATTTTATTTTTTATTTATTATATATGAATCTTATAGCGGTTTATTATCGATTAATTTTTTAAACCTTAGACTTTTCTTTCGACAAATTTATTGTGAGATCTAATTTTTTAAAAATTTTCTTAAAATCACTATGTTCCAAACCTTACCTGAATCCGTGGCGACCCCATCACCAGTAAGTCATTTTTGAACCTTATCTAAAAATTTTCTCCACATTTGAGCCATACACACTTATGTTATACTCCTTGTCAGGTCTTCTCATTGTCTTCACATACTACTAAAATTTCCCCAAATCAAAACCGGACCCGGCCCGAGTTTAATCAAGTACTATCCAAGGTGGAAAAGTGACAGAATAGGAAGCTATCGCCCTATTCCAAAGGGTTGATGATCATTGGGCAGGGTTGTTTCTTGCTTCAAAGTGTGGAAAAATGGTGATTGCAAATTAAAAAGTAATGCGGTTTGGACGTCTCAATCATGCTTAACACAAAGTCCATTGAAGATGACGGCACCTCCATTATAGAGTCTTGATTGAGACAGTTCTTTTAAGTAAATTACTAAAGGTGAGTGACCCCCGTGTCAAGTAGTTTTACACTTGGAAGTTTGGAACTGTAGATGGAAGTAATTCCGCAGCTGACCGAGTCGAAGAGTGAATAAGATGGTTTAGATACTTAGTATCGTTTCACATCAAATGTTTTGTTCCATTAAATCTTGTAACATGATAGGAAGACATATCTGAAACAAAAGAGACTGATACCGAAATAACCTGATCCAATCCTTTTTTCCTCTAAAACAACACCGTATTATGTGTAAACAGGTTAGAGCGGGTTAAGCGGGGTTGATGCCGTATAAGATATGACTAAAAACTATTACCCATTAAAAAAGACCTCATACTTCCATATTTGCGTGTCTCTCTCTCAAAAGTTCAAAACCCAGTTGGCCTTCCAACTTGCGTGCCTGGTTTGGTGTTGTCTTGGATTATCTCACCGACATAAGTATATGTATGTATTGTAACATCAGCTAAGGTTTTCTATGGTCGGTGATGATCGTTGAACCGCCCATTTCCTCAGCCGCCATCTAACGTTCTTGGTCTATGTTTCATATTTTGGTCACAAATTCAGTAACTTGGTTTCAATTGTTTTCAGTCGAAGACTTAACCGGCCTGCAAAACTCAGCTAGATCGTAAAAAGCTCCAATTTTCAGGTTGCCCAGGTAGTCTTCTTTGCCCAGTTTCATGTATTGTTCGCGATATCAATAATGGAGTATCTGGGTATGAATCTTTTCTCTTTGAAACCTTGATAGTTTATAATTTCCTTGCAGGTGGAGATAGTGAAATTTTTTCCTCAATCGAGATAGTCACCGAAAGTATTAGATCTTTTAAGAATCTTGTAGCTGATGGGAGGTAGGACCTCGAAAGAATCGAGTAGGAGGAATTATTCATCTCATGGTTCTGCAAATTCATCTTCCTCTTGGAATCAATACGAGTATCAGCCACCAACATCATATCCATATCCATACCCATCTGCCCAACCAAACCCATATTACACGCCTCAGCATCAATATGCACAACCATCCACTTCTTCTTATGATTATGAACCACAAAGGGCACAGCCCCAGAGAAGGTTGGAGAGGAAGTACTCGAGAATAGCTGATAATTACCAGAGCTTGGATCAGGTTGGAGAAAATATATAGTTCATGTGGTCTTTATAATTTGTTTTGACTTCTGTGATATAAGACTTGAGGGGTACGTGGGACAACTCCTGATACTTTTCATGATATTTGACATGCCAACTTCGTAACAAAAACGTCAACGATTCATAAATATCTGGTTTGGATATTGTCTTAAAAATCTCCTTCTGTCGAGTGTAAAAGATAAATCCAGAATACGGAGTGGATTCTTCGACTGCTCTTGACATAAACGGTTTGAGATGCGATTTCAGCCGCCAAGAAGATTATGAGGGGATTTAAGAAGATATGGTGAAATTTATCATCATTTGAAGTATACCTAGGAAAACTATGGTCGATGACAACTAAACTTTTCTGTATGTATTTGGATGACGGATCTGGTTCTTTAGGGTAATACTTGATGAATATGCTCAATACCACTCAACTTTTCTGTATGTAATTGGATGGCGGATCTGGTTCTTTAGGGTAATACTTGATGAATATACTCAATACCACTCAGGACCTGAAGAGCACACAGGGAGACTATGACACCAAACTGGTCACCACACAGGTGAAAACAACGTGTTTAGACTAGACTATCGACAATACAGAGTCGGATTAGAAGTATGTATACCTTAATTAAGGTCCAGGTATGATGGATGAGACAACAAAGCTCTCTCTAGCTCTCCTGGCTTACTGGCACAGCTCTCGTCTTTCCTCTTAGGAACTTTTACTTCTTTCACATACTCTTACTCGTCATTCCCCATTAAATAATCTAATAGCAGCAGAAATTGTTTAGATACAGTACCAGACTGTCATAAATTTTCTGATACACAAGATCCTCAGAAGAGGCGAGTGTAGAGCATACTCATCCTATACCTAGACAAAATAGGAAATATGAATTTTGTTGCCAATGGCATAGTAATTGACGTTCATCCAGAAAACATTGAGATGAATCTGGCAAGAACTTGAGAGGTAATGATTGGCTTACAAAGCATTGAACCGATGAACATCGGTTGCAGTATCCTCTGTTCCATAACAAAGTTTATACAGCAGCTTTTGTGTTTTTGACCTTTTTCCCATTTGTTGTTACGCTGCTGCTGATTTCTGGCAGCTTAGGAGGCCCACTTTCCATAAATTTGCCTGTATACAAATATGTGGGTGCAATGTCTGAGTGTTATGCTAGTTTAAACCTTTGTAAATGTTTGGAACTATGACTACAGGTTACAGCTGCTCTTGCCCAATCTGGCCTAGAATCTTCTAACCTCATTGTTGGCATTGATTTCACAAAGAGCAACGAATGGACAGGTTTAATCTCATCTTAATGCTTAAGATTGAATTGTATCATCATGCTTCAGTATACGCAAATTTATCTATCCATCAGGTGCAAGATCATTCAATAGACGAAGTTTACATCACTTAGGCAATGGTCAAAATCCATACGAGCAAGCAATTTCGATTATTGGAAGGACATTATCCACATTTGATGAAGACAACTTAATTCCCTGTTTTGGATTTGGAGATGGTGATTTCAACTGAAGTATTCTTGTTGTATTAGTACAGGATTCATATTTAAACAACAGACATGATATTTCTCTCAACTCGTCTTTGCAGCCTCAACACATGACCAAGATGTCTTCAGTTTCTACCCAGATGAGAGATTTTGTAATGGATTTGAGGAAGTACTTTCGCAATACAGGGAAATCGTTCCTCAACTTCGGCTGGCTGGTATTGCACTCTTCATAGTGTTGAATTTAGTGCCTAACATCTTAATTTAACTATTGCTGATGCATTCTCATGAAAGGACCAACATCATTTGCACCGATCATTGAGATGGCGATTACCATAGTTGAGCAAAGCAGTGGCCAGTATCATGTTTTGCTGATAATTGCTGATGGGCAGGTGATTTCTTACAAGATGGACCTTCACTATATTCCTGAATTGGGTGATATCTGATCTGTCAGCTCTGTTATCTCATCTGGAACCTTATGAATGCCACAGTAGAATGTCCTACCAATTCAGTGGGAGCAATATGTCAAAACCAGCTGACCACTTCCTTATTGTGGCTTGAAATGCTGATTCTCAATTGTGCCATAATGTTGCAGTTTATTTTCTGAAGTTTTTGTGGTGACTGATTGCCTTATTAGTTGAACATGAGATGTTCAGATAAAACTTACAATTGCTCTATGCTTTGAAAAATTATTAGTCAGCTTGTACCTGACTCGCCGAACTATACGTGTCTTGTAGATTCTTATAATATGATCTCCACTTTATTTCCCACGTCTCATTGAGATTTGTCATGATAGGTGACGAGAAGTGTTGATACACAGCGTGGCCGTCTCAGTCCTCAAGAGCAAAAAACAATTGATGCAATTGTCAAAGCAAGGTAAACCAAAAGATGGATACTCTAAGATGATGTAGATAGCAGATCTTCAATAGCTGATTTGTTTGTCTAAAGTTATGTGGTTTGTTAATTGCAGTGAATACCCTTTATCGATAGTTTTAGTCGGAGTTGGGGATGGGCCTTGGGACATGATGAGGGAGTTTGATGATAACATTCCTGCTCGAGCCTTTGATAACTTTCAAGTAAATTATGATTCTACCATGAGATCAACAGTTTATTGTAACACTTTGTTTCGTAGTCAAGTGAACTTGATCAACTGCTTCTCTTTTCTTTTGCCAGTTTGTCAATTTTACTGATATAATGTCGAAGAATGTAATCCAATCCAGAAAGGAGACGGAATTTGCTCTTTCGGCTTTGATGGAAATACCTTCTCAGTATAAAGCAACTATCGAGCTTGGCATATTAGGGTAACTATTACATCGCTTTTTACTTTTTCATTGGCGAAAGATCTCATAGATGTCATTTGCTTGCTCATTTTGGTATGTCAGTAGGCAGAAGGGGAATTCTTTCGAGAGGGTTCCCTTACCCCCACCACTTTATGGTGCATCTTCTTTCAACAATAGCTCGAAACCTTCCCACTTAAGCAGCTTTAAACCAAGTACCCCTTCCTATTATGGATATGATGCGCAAGGTAGTGGATATGATAATCCTGTTGCTGGATATGATACACCAGTGGGTGCACCTCCAACTTCAAGCTCTTACGATAATCAGGTGCAAAACGTGCAATCTAATTCTTGCAGTATGACCACCAACAGACTTCCACCTTCATTTGTTTCTATTCCATTATTGTGTAAACCCTTTCAATTTCTGTTACTATGACAGGTTTGCCCCATCTGTCTTACTAATAAGAAGAACATGGCCTTTGGTTGTGGACATCAGGTAACAGATATTATGGCCATCTGCAACTTGATTATGATATTGCGTCATAACTCTAGAAATGCATCAACTGACTCTTAGTTTGCAGACTTGTTGCGAATGTGGGGAAGACCTCCAGTCATGCCCTATTTGTCGGAGCCCAATAGACACTCGAATCAGGCTTTATTAATACAAGCTTTGATGCACATCCAAGGCCTCGCTGCAAACATCACATTTGAGCTGGTAAGAGCGTGGATCAATTGTTCTATTTTTCGAGGCGGCGACTGGTCAGCCACTGAAAGACACCCCAACTATAGTGAGGCTGAGATGAAGATGTGTAGAACAGAAGCCTGACTTACTGTCTTCTTATTGTTTGATAATCAGAAAATGATTTCTAGGTGAGGTTCATTGAAAAGGAAACAGTTGTACCATGTACAGGGTGTTCAGCAATAGCTTTTTGGATGCAGTCCTTGGCCGGAGACGTATGATGATGAAGATATAAGTAGGAAGATGTTGTTTAGAGTGTTACGCAGATGTTACGCAGACAGGCCAGGAACTTTTCTTCATCAGATGATCAAGTTCATGGCTTTTTTAATTCTTCAAGCATTCGTGTGTTAGTACTAGGCCTGCTGGCTATTGCTTTAGACGATCAAAGGTCAAGATTCGAATAAATTTCTCCAGTACTTTTTCGTTGTTGTCTTTGACCATGTATTTGTTCACTTCAAGAAAATAAGAGTAGAGATATGCCATTGACCCAAAACAAGTATGGAAGCTTACTGGCAGGAAACTAGGGCAGAGAGAGGCGATTGACCCAAAAACAAGAGGGGATATGGATAACAACACGCTGAAAGGTATATAAAATGATGGTGAATTGAACAAAACCCACAATAGATAGGAAGCAGTAATCACAGTGGAAATTAAAGAAACTAGAAACATGGGTTGAGAGGAGGTGCAACAGGAAAATCAGCCCCTTACTAAGGCTAATGGGAAGAATACCACTGAGGAAATTATAAACACTAAGGCTAAAGAGGAGCAATTCTTGAGGATCACTAGAAGAAGTGCTACGAAGAAAAAATTAGGGGTGACAATTGGGTCCGGGCTTGGCCCATTCAAGTCTCAGGTTGGGCTTGAACTTGGGCTGCCCAAGTTAACTCGGCTTGATGTCTAACTATTCTAACCAAAATTTCATCGTTTTGAAGCTTTATTTAAAAAAATTTGGCCGGACCAGCTCGGGCTAGACTACCTCTGGTCTTGTTAGGTTTGGGCTCAAGTCCCCTATCTCGGGCCCGATTAGGACTCACCAGTTCAGCCCATTGTTATTCCTAAAAAAAGGCCCTACATTCTAACCTTAATAACTATTTGATGTTAGAAAACAAAAGGGCTTAATAGGCTTACTAAATAACAAGTGATAGCTAACTATATTAAGGGACTCCTATAAATCAAAATAAAGGATGTTATAGGAAGGAAACCTGAGTTCTTAAGGAATGATTAGAATGTCCTTACTAACTTGGATTGTCACTGCAATGGCAAAATCATGGTGATTTATGATGCTAAGGAATTAGAGGTAGAGCCTCTGAAGTTGGAGTAGTAGTTGATTCATACCAAATTCAAGATAAAACCAATCAATTATCAAGTCACATTTGTATATGCTTTAAGTCACAAATTTCAAAAGGGGCCCTTTATAGAAGTATGAGCAAAATAGGAAACAATATGAAGGATGATTAGATGATAGTTAGGGACTTCAATTGCATGTCAAATGCAAGTGAAGTTCAAGGAGATACTGCCTGGTTAAGGAACCACTATGAGGTGCTAAGGAAATGTGTAACAGCCCAGATCATTCGCCCACAGATATTTTC
>JANKOD010000001.1:5464498-5480179 GCA_026284645.1 Erythroxylum acuminatum
AATATAATTAAATTTAAAATATTTAAATAAAATTTGATTTAATAATTAAAATATATTCCAAATAAATATTAATTTTAAATTTTAAAGTATTTATTTATTAAAATAACATAATATTAAAATAAATATTATATGAGAGATTAAATAAATTTATTTCATTAAAATAATTTATCTTTAAATTTTATCTAATATGTAATTATTATTAGTGATAAAAATATAACTACATTAACATTAACAACCAAATAAGTTTTTGTTTTTATTTGAAAGAAAAACAAAAATGAAAAATAAAAATAAAATTTGAAAAATACAACAGAAAAACTGAAGTAGAACCAAACGACCCCTAAACTAATAACCTTAAGTTTAATATTTAATTTTGATGTATTTTCATTTCTAACTCACTATTGTTCACATCTCTTAGGTGTTTAATGTTAGTGTAAAATATTGTCTCGAACGCAAGTAGAAATTAAAATTTAAAAACACATGAAAAAACTTAAAACTTTTAGATCAGCTAGTTAAATAATTTTAGTATGTTGTTTAATCAATAAGACACAGATTACATGTGTGAAAGTTACAAAATCGATTATGAATCTGTTGAAGGCAAGTAGCTAACACAACTTGTATGTATTATTTAGATCTTCTATTTATATCCCTTTTTTCTACTTTTTCTTTACTTTTATCTCAATTTTGGTTTTTCTCCTTTTAATGATTTACTTTGTTTTTATTTAAGTTTACCACATGCATAAATGAAAATAACAATATAATTAATCTATAAAGTCATCGGAAAAGGATTGATTATTAGAAGTCATTTGGAAGAAGTAATTGATAGTCTATAGTTGATGAGTTTCCTATTTAAGGAGTTAGAAAGAATAAATCTTGATATTAAATGATTTTGTTATCAAGACTTATATAGATTTGCTAGTTTATACAGTTTTCTTAGGTAATATAGAATATGCCCTAAGGAAGGAAAGAAATAAGAGAATCTTTAAAAGGTAAACTATCCAAAAGGGAAGATTCTTGCATGAGCTGATAAGGATAATTAAAGAGCAACTGGTGCCTCACCTAATTCATCTTAAGTGGAATGATCATATTGCTGCCAAATGGAACTTACCTCCTAAATACAAGTTCATTTTGTATGGAATTTAGCAAAATTGCAGATTTGATCCTCTAATTGTGGTTTGCATTTCCATACTTTGAAGGGATGTGTTCATTCTTCAAAAAAATTTGTTAGCAAGTTATGTCTTTAAATTTCTAACTACTAAAAATAATATTTAAATTCGTTTATGTAAAATTTTATTATTAGAATTTGTGAAATATATAATTCTAGCCTCCCATTACTTCTATTTATATTAGGTAAAATATAATTATATAGGCTAAACCACATGCCTGACTCTTATATTAGGTAAAATACAATTATATAGGCTAAACCACAAGCTTGACTCTAACCTTAATTATAGTCTTAGCATATATTTACAATTTAACAACCCTTCAAGACAGATCATATATATCATATGTACTAAGCTTGTTACGAATATAATTTAATCCACATATCCCCTATAAGCTCAGCAAAAATTTTAGCTAGTTGATCACTTGGGTTAAAAATTTAAGTAGAAATTCATCCTATGAGGAGTTCCTTTCTTAAGTGACAGTCAATCTTAATATGTTTTATTCTTTCATGAAACATAAGACTGAGGGCTATGTATAATGATGTTTGATTATCACAATCAAGCCTCATTAATCCAAATATTCCAAACTTCAAATTTTAAAGTAAATGTTTTAACCATATAAGCTTATATGCTTCTTAGGCCATTGCTTGATATTCAGCCTCTGTTTCCTTGAATAAAACTACAGTAATCGAAAGTGGAGTTGATAATGTAACAAACCATCATTTATATAGCCTCATTCTTTGTATACCCCTTTTTGGTATAAATAAGCCATTTTCCTATTGCGTTGTTGATGTAAATTGCAACATGTAATGCTTAATAAAGAAGAAGAATGATGATAAAATACTCAGTGATTTACCTCATAATAAGCTAAGCCAAATGATTGAAGTACAGAATCGAATCATTTAAACTATAAACAAAGTGATTGCTTTAAGCTATAAGGACATTTATGGAAATACGAGTTGAGACACCCTTAGAAATAAAGTGAGGCATATAAGTAATTTTTCAAATGGACATTTATGGACATTTTTACAATCGTCACAATGAAAATTTCCATAGACATATAAGTAATTTTTCAAATGAATTTCTCGTATGGGGCCAATTTTGTAAACTTGTTCTCTAACAAACACCTACACTTTTATTTGAATATCTCTATACTTTAGCCTATAAGGTTGACTACTTCCTTCATAAGGAAAAATATAACATTTGCTAGTCTTTTACGTTCTATTAATGCCTACTCTTAATAAAACAATGACTAGTAACAATTTAGGGATAATATATAAATGCAATACGAATCCTATAATTATAATCTCATTATAATTTCATTTGCAATGTATAATTATGCTATGGGTTTTATCATATACATCTAAATATGTACAAGATCAAGAATGTCTTTAAATTATTTTGTCACTAAACTACAATCAACCTATTGGCTCTAAGGCATAAACCAACATGAGCAACATGAAGAGAATGACCATTCTTCTTAAAACAATCCTTTTTTAGGAGACCAAGCTTGTTACATTAGGTACACCTAGGTTGAGTGTGACTATGCTCACATCTTCAAACTCAGCATTTATCAAACTTGGCAGCAAAAACTAAAGAATTTGATCGAGTAACTGGTGAAAGTATAAGATATATTATAGCTTAATCAAATATATTCAAGAGCCTATTGAGTCTCAAAAGGAAGGACTGCTGGAGCTAGAGAATTTGATGGAGAATTGAATCAAGTGTGGGTTTGAGAGATAACAGAGCAATAACCTTAAAAAATTTCTCTTCTCTTATTGATTTTTTGCTCATCCATATCGAAAAATGTATGATATAAGGGCATCAAACTCCTATATAAGAGACCAAACTTGCCCCAAAAAACATTCTTTAGGATCTTTATGTTTTAAGTTCATCATGGTAGGCATCCAAGAATAGAACCTCTGAATATCACTAATGTAGCACTGTAACATCCCGTTACCCGTGTTAAAGCTAGAATAGCGAATTATGGGAAATCACTAAGAAATTAGGAAAATTCACGTCATGCATAAGTTAAGTGTGACGTGCACATTTTTGCACATTCATATGACTATACATGCATTCATTGACATTTTTCGGGTATAATTAAGCTATTAAATGTGATTCAAATGTGATTTGGCCATTTTGATATATTTAGGGTAGTTTAAAATTTTTGGTGAATTTTAGAAAAATATTGATTTATGGACCAATTTTAGAATGCCACGTGGTAAAAATATATATGTGACAAATGGTTAATTGGTATAGTGACAAATGATTTATATCTGTGGTGGTAAAAGGGCACACGTGTTAGTATGTTTTGGTTAGGAAGAGATTACTGTAGTTTCCGTTCTCTATTGAAACACTCAACACCACAATTCTCTTCTTTGTTCTTCACCACCGAATTTTGAAATGTTCTTGTTGGTTGTCTTTGAGTTATTCTCACTACTGGAGATAGCTGAATCAAGTAAGTGGTTCTAATAATGTTTATTTTTCATGTAAAAATATATATATATGCATGCATGGTTTGAGAATTGAGGTTTTGTTGATGAGTGAATTAGATGAAGATTTGTATAACATGAATATGTTGTTTTTGCATGTTTAAGGAACCATATGTTGTAAGATATTGTTAAGGTGAGTTTTAAGCTAGAAGAAACATTGTAGTTGTGTTTTGGAAGAGTGCAAACTTCAGAAAAAATGATGAACATAAACTCTGTATTTTACTGTACAAGCGTGAATATATGGTTGTGTACTGTTCACGTCTGAATTTGTGAAAATGAATTTAAGGATATGAACTGAGGAGTTGGTGAGGTTGTGGAAGTTAACTAAGTCCTGGTTTGGAATATGGGAAAGTTTACGCAATTGATGAAACAAAAGTTAAATGAAAAACGAGAGTGCTAGAAATTAGTATATTACAGAATGTTTTTTGTGTTAGGGAGTAATCTTGAATTTTGATCTGACATGGATGATTTTTGAACTGTAGTAGGAGTTAAATGGAGTGAAAGAGTAGATACAAGTGAATGAAGATGCATTGGATGAAAATCTAAGAATTTGAAAATTTACAGTAGAGAGTGAGAGGATGAACACAATAGTGAGAGAAGCCTTATGCGAAGTTTTGGTTTTGATCAATGATTATATAAGTTTTAATTTGATCTGTTTAGAAATTGTAATGGGAGTAAATATGCAGAATTTATGAGTTAGGAATGAAGAATATGTGAGTTTGGTATGGAGAAAAACGTTTCTGGAAGAAAGTTGATGAAGGAGGAGATGCATCGTCGTGCTTATGGAGGTAAAAGGCACGACGATGCACGATGATGAAATTTCTATTTAAGGAGGAAAACCACTGTCGTGCTTGTTTAAAGGGGAAAAGGCACCGTTGTGCTTTTGTGTTGAAAGGGAAAATGCACCGTCGTACATAAGCACGATTGTGCATTTGAGGTTTTTCCTTACGCTGAACAATATTGCTTATTTTGCCTATAACTTCTGCTATGATTATCCAAATTTGATGATTTTTAATTTGGAGTAAACTAGAAGCATAGGGCTACAGATTGTCTGAAGAAATAGAATTTCAATTCAGTCTCTAAGACCTTCAATTTCCGGATGGAAGTTAAGTATAGTGTGTAGTTTCCGAATGAGAATAGTCTGTGAATAATTAGAGCATAACTTTCAGTATACTAAACCAAATTTAAAGATTTTGCTGTCATTAGAAACTTAAGACATTGGAGAACAATTTCTAGAAGGAAGTTTTTCTTAATTTTGTTATTTACCTTATCAAATTAATTATGCAAAGTTGACCCATAGGTATGCTATAAGAAAAATCTAAAGTGGTCAATGAAGTTATGAAATCGATTTCACATTGTTTTATTTTAGTCCAAATTATAAGTACAAATGATATTAATGAGGGCTTTGATACCTGATTGATTTGATGATAAGGATTGCAATAAGATACACAGAATTGTCATTAAGCATGCATTATGCATATTTTATAAGTACATGTGCATTAAGGAATATTTGTACATTGTGCAAAAATGTGATATTTGTAAATGTGTTTTGTATGTTATAGAAGAGCTCATTGGATGACAGTCAGACATTGTCGGACCATCCAGGCAATAGCATATTGGAGCGTATTGTGAGTCAACCTAGATGAATTCCTAGGATTGATTTGATTTGACTTAATTTGTTTAAACTTCCAATATTATTAAACTGTTTGTGAGTTGTTTATGAATTCCGGACTTAAAGTTAGAGGTTTTCATATTCGGGGCTGTATTAGAAGTGCTTTGATTTCTATAAAATTCTGAATGCTTTGTAAATTCTCAACGAAAGTTGAATGCCAGACTTAGGTCCGATGAATATGAAATTATGACTGTGCTTCATATCAGATTGTGACTTTGTATTTGATGCATTTCACAAAATGCATGCTTAGATAATGGCACTGTGACTTGAGTAATCTGTATGAAAGCGCTTCCACATACAGCTTTGCTCCGTGATTTCTGATTCTCCACGTAGAGCTATGCTCCGTGATTATGTTCTGAATGAGCCCTATGGGCCAATATTTGCATAAGTATGTGATAGGCACTCGGTCACAACAATAAGAAAGAATGTGAGTCTCATGCATATAGCATTCTAAGACTGAAATTCATTGAATGATTTGCAAAGCTGAAATGAGTGATAAATAGATATGAACTATGTGATCATATGATAAACTACATTGTGTGAATATTTGGAATATATATAGGTTCTGAATGAATATCTGTGAGATACGTGATGTGTGTATATGATCCAGTGAAATCATCAATGATGGTTCACTTATTAAGTTCGCAAAACTCATCAAAATTGCAACGTGACTTTTCAGTTACGAGACAGGAAACCTAGTTCCTTATTCAGGACATAAGGAATCTTTTTAGACAGAGTAATGGCTCAAAGGTCTGTCAGTTGACTCCAGAAGTGTTGTAGCATTATTTTTGTAGTTTTGCTAGAACCTATAGGAGGTTTTGTAAATAGATATTTAATGGAAACAGTGTAACTTTTGTGAATGAATGAAATGTTTCGTTTTAAAAAAGAATTTAGCGATTTTACGTATGTATGATAGATAATGCCATGTATAAGTTGGATATGTTTTGCTCTAACATACCATTATCATAGGGTATGTACTCGATAGTCCTTCGGTTATTCGGGTATTTATCTTATGGTAGTGGGATGTTACAAGCACTCCTTGGCATCTTCCAAACTTATAACATGTATTAAAGAACTTAAACATAAATTGTAGCTTTGGGTCAATAGACACTACAAAATTAGGCAACGATCTTTCACCAATTGGGGCGATCAACAGCTAGAATTTTGTGTAATAACATGGTGAGATAGTCTCCTTTACTATGTCCTCTAAACCAAATCTTAAAAGACAAAACCATGACAAATAATTAGCAGAAATACTGAATTTATTAAAGTTAATTATGAGTTATCCAAGCTGAAAAAGGTAAGAGTCATAATAAGAAAAGAGGTTACACTAGAGGAGGAAGAATCAAACGACACAACTAATTTTGGATGAAGAAATTAAGGTAAAAGTAAAGGTACCCTATTGATATGGTATGTTCAAGGTTAGATCTGCAGAAGCCAACAATGAGAATAGGTTGGATATGCCAAAGAAGGTTGGGAGAGTCACATGTTTTCATGCACTAATGCAAGGAAACTAGGCAAACAATCTATAGAGGTATATAGGGGCACCTACAAAGGCAAATGATGGCATGTTTTCAGTGACTAATTGATCAGAGTGTCTGAAATTGATTTAAAAAGATGCTATCTAGAAATTTGAGCCCTATGGTAGCTACAATGATACACAACCACTAACAAGAGAGGAAAATTTTTTATAAAAAGTGAAGCACAACATAGTAGGTGTTAGACCCTTAAGTCCTAATAGCGGAATTATGCAAGCATTGGCAAGCCTTGACCAATTTTTGACACTCAAGACAACGAAACAAGGCAAAGACTTGCAAGTAGCCAAGGAAAACGGGCATTGTTAAGCGTTGGCATGCATTGGTGCACATTGACAGAAATCTTTGATGAGATGTAAGAGTCAGATGTGAGCTCAAAAGATAGCTTGAGATGGACCTTGGATTGAAGGTTTGTTGGATTACATATATAACGGAGACATGTGAGGGCTTTGAGGGCTTAATGTGTGCTCAAATAGATGGACCATGACTAATGGACTTGACATTGGTAAACATTGGACCAAACTAATGTGCTATGAAAGGCTTTGGGCTTGGATGACTCAATAATTAATGGATAGAGATCAAAGGAAGATCTTGGATGAAGTGGTGGATAAGATCACATTAGATATACATCATCTCTAAAAGATAAAGACTATATGGGAGGATCGTCTAAAGATAGTAGAGTTCTTCATGGA
The DNA here is from genome assembly GCA_026284645.1 of Erythroxylum acuminatum. Taxonomy (NCBI): domain Eukaryota; kingdom Viridiplantae; phylum Streptophyta; class Magnoliopsida; order Malpighiales; family Erythroxylaceae; genus Erythroxylum; species Erythroxylum acuminatum. The sequence continues at coordinate 5,472,053 of JANKOD010000001.1, forward strand.
TATAGATGTATCATTCCTAATTAAATGTAATCTCTTATCTTGTTAGTTGTGATATAGATAAATCCTATTAGATAAAGACATATTTGGATGGGGTGTCATTTAATGAGTTAATGTGAAGTAATCCAATAAGGATAGGGGCGATCTAGTTAGTTCATTTCAATTAGGATTCTAAGTTGTAAAGTTAGAGGTGCCTATAAATAGCTTATTTGAGCCTTGCTCTTAGAGAATTGAGATGGAGGGGAAGGGAACACATTGAGAGAGCATTCCTTTGTATACTTGTTGGGAAGTATAGGTTGGTTTTTACCATAGCTCTTATGTGTTTATTGTTTCTTATGATTATTTAATACTTTCTTAATATTCTTTCTCAAGTGTGAGACTCAAACACTTCAATGGTCGTGAGGCATTTGAGAATAAGGTTTTGTTAATCAATGATCACGTGAGAAGGCTAAATCTTATTTAAACGGACCTAAGTGAGATTAATGTGCAAAGGAGTATACGCGACTTTGGTATAAGCTTGATGTTTAGGAAAACCTTTGTAATAGTAGACACCATGGTAAGAGACACGTCAGGAAAAGGCTAGCTAAGGTTATTACAGGACCATTTCCACTCTTAATCATGTAAAATCATAGCATTAAGATTTTTGGAGTGTGTAGAGGCTATCCTCTCATTGCTTCTATTTATATTAAGTACAACATAATTACACATAATTACATGAGCTAAACTATAGGATTGACTTCACACTTAATTATAGTCTTTACATATATTTACAATATAACAAATTCTAGTAAATATTGTTAATTTAACAGCTAATTTAAATACATTTAAATATTTGATTATGTTTTAAGTTTATAATTCATACAACTTAAACTTTAAATTTTCATAATATAGTTACTTCTTATTCTAGTTGACATTTAATATACAATTAAAATTATACTTTAAAGACAGTTTTTCTATATTTCAACTTTAATACTAAGGTTGCATTTTGACTAGGTTAAGACAAATCTAAAATTGAAAAAAGATAACATATTCTTTGTCAACAAAAAAAATTATAGTTAAGCAAACTAATTAGCTTAAGTTCTCACTTATTGTATTGCATCCAAACCATGCCACAATATTGTTAAAAGTGTACCATCAAACATTGTAATTCCTTACTTTTAATCGATTACAAGGAATAGATTAGTTGACTTAAATTAAAGAAAAGGTAACAGTACTAAATGACAACGACTCTTTTATTCGTTAATATTTATCAAAACATTAGGTAAAAATGAATTATACAACAGAATACTCACTTTCCAACCCTTATCTTATCAGACCGCAAAGTTCGAAAAAGAAGAAGAAAATGGGTAAGCATGTTGGGTTTTTGACAAGGAATGTTAGGTTTTTGACAAGGACCTTGCTTGGGGGCTTTGACATTGAGCTTGCTAGTCCAGGAAAATCAAGAACGAAGTTCAACTCCCAATTTCTCAATCACTAACTGCTCCCCTTATGACCTTTTCATACGTGGATCTTAATAAATCATTTTATTGTTCTTAATTTTGCATTTACGGACTTGGTTTTGGTTAAACACGAGCTTAGATTTCTATATTTTATAGATTAAACCTCACTTTTTTTTTCGTTTTCAGCACCTCTAGGAAGAAAGAAACTTGTACATGTTTTTAATTGATCAACAGAGTAGAATGGTTGACAGCAGCTTACCATTTAACTGAAGAATTTATAGAAAGTTGTCAGTTCCATGCAAACTTTTTTACCCAGAACTCTTCCTTCTGTAACAAGTACAAATATTAAAGAGATGTAGCACACACCCTACACCGTTGCTCAACAAATTGGAATCCCACATATCTTTCACATCTATATACTGACCATAAGAAGAGTATCAAACTAATCAAAAGGCTAATGTAAGTTTAAAGGCTTAACTTGAAAAGGCTCGACCAAATGTAAATTCTTTACACTCAACTAAATATTAGCCATCTTTCAGCTTAGAGAAGTTAGATTTATACCTCTGTGCTAAGCCAAACATGCCAAGAGTACCCCCTGTATGAAGCATCACTACTTGTCCACCCTTTACTCTTTCCTCCTTGCACAGCTGTGTAGCCATTTCCCATGCAGCTAAGGTATACATGGGATCCACTAGAATGCCGGTTTGCTGCGCAATCTTTTGGCAAGCCTCTATTTCTCCTTCCAAAACATTCCCGAATCTGAGATAAATAGTGACCCTTTTAGTTTACTGAGTGAAGGTGTAGCTCAAACAGATAATCCCAGTTGAGAAGAACATAAAGGTTTCTCATTTAGACGAGTTCATGAGGTACGGTAAGCAATTGATCCTTTAACGCTGTCCAGCGCTAAGATATGCTGCTAAGTGCAATTTATTTCGTTAAAACTAAACAATTGGGCCGCTCAGTTTTCACATATTGGATCAACATGTGGATGCATGACAGATTCCTAAAACCTACTTTCTGCTAACCAATCAGTTCTATCGTTACAGAACAAATCCGCATCTCCAGAAACTCCCCAAGCCAATCCTTCAGTTGAGGACCCATAAGATTTCCCAATTTGGTTCTACTTTTGACATGTTATGAATAATGCAAGAACACTAGCTAGACAGAGAAAACTTAGCAACCATAATCTAATGTATCACTCTTCCATACTTGATGAGGGTGGAATATTGGATGAAACGCAGATTTTATGGGCACTGGCAATGAAGAAATACGGTTCAGAGAATGCTATCATTGCCAATATGTATCAAAATTTACGTACTTCCTCTTATGGTTGCGTTCTACCCAGTTAACAATTCCACCCTCCACTTCATGCAAATCATGATCAATCAGATGAAAACCAAGCCATTTCCTGAAATCAGAGATCAAGTATTTCTCTTGTTGCATGTATGCTTTTATTGTATCAGCTAACATGACGGCAGTTACCTCCCATGGAAGCCTGAGAGACAGTCCATTTTTGTACACTGTTAAGATTAGTTGCTATAACAAACTTCAATCCCAAGGGGTGGAACCATTAAATAATTTTAAATCAGTTCAAATAAATAAAACGACAAAACTAGAACACACCCTAAACACTGGACTCCCAGCCCCAAACCAATAGCTGTAGTACCAGTTCCAGCATCTACAACCAATTTTATGTATCTTTCTTTTCCAAGAATATGATCTTGGCTTAAGTACTCCACTAGGCGGATGCAACCTACGCCAAAAACAAAAAGAAAAAAGATTCTTTATCAGTTGTTCATATAAAGCAGTATGATTTAAATGCTGTCTGATCCAACTTTTATCTTAACACGAAATTCTTAAATTGATATGTTTTTCATACGCACTCTAAAATACATCAATAAATATTCATATTAACAGTCCTTGGCATAAGGAATGGAGAATAATTCAGACAACACAGGAGCACTCAGTTAAATGCTTGATAAGATACGAATTTCAAAATCCACATTGATTCAGAAAACCATCAAGATGTTTGGGTTAACACACCATTGTGACAGCACCATTCACATCAAAATTGAGAAACATAGATCAACTAAGTAAATCATTACCAAAATTTTCAGTGGTAGCCATTTTATGAAACATCTACATTTCCCATAAACCAAGACATTCTTTTTCGGATAATTAAAATATTAGTAACTACAAATTTCAGACCAGAAAATGGAATTGATATGAAACCTAGATTTGGAATTTATTGAATTCTTTCCCTTGTAAATAATTGCCTATTCTCCCTAATTTTGAACCAACTCCAACAAATTTGACCCTTGACTATCAAGGGAAACTTTTAATCAAGGTATACCAATATGAAGACATATGCAAAGCTCAAAAACATTCCATAAACCCCTTTCCTTTCTGCTTACCCAGCAAAGCTACAGCATCTCCTGCTCCTTCATTGACAATTGCAACCTTTCTTGGACAATTATCATCATTGTCATGTGGACCCATTTGTCCAAAGTTTGAAGGAATAGGTGATTGATTTGAGAAAGAAGCCTCAAGGACATCATTGCAGCTTACCACATGACCATTAACTCCAGCAACCAAATTAGCATGCTTCTTGAGCATATGTTCCCTATGGGCATAGACGGATCTTGGAACATAAGTGACAAGTCCATGTATTGTTGAGATTAGGTTATAGCCAGTCAGAATTTCAGGTTGCTCCCCTCTGAGAAGTAGATGAGACCTTAAGCCCCTCTCTGCACATGAAACAGCTACTCCAAGCAAGTATTCAAGTGGTTCATTTGAGCTAAATGAAAACTTTCTCAGTGTTGCAACACCAGAAGACTACCTACCAATGGCAGCTGCATGTGCGCTTTGACAACCTCCACATGTAACCTAAACAATTGTTGCAGAATGATGTTACCTAAACTTCAAATCCCTCAAGGTGGAAAGGAAAGAATAATGATAATCATTATCTGGCACAACTTCTAAAATAAACAAGATTGAAATTTGGGAAACCATATGCCTTGTATATTGCCCCTTATCTTTTACTCTTTTGGAGCAGGATTATAATCATGAGACAATGACCATTGATGGTTTAATAAAAGGTATTAGGAGATGAGGTAATAAAAGGCCAAAAGCGAGGTCCAATAACGTCTGGTCACCAAATGGAATGCCTGTACTGCAATTAGCAAGAAAATTTGTCTGTCACACAGTTGCATTATCATATCAATAAGAACTGTAATCTCACCACGTCAGTCACTGATTGATCCACAAGGAGTGGAAGCAGGCCATCTAGTTTTCTTGCCTTGTTTCCATTAACCAAGGGATGCACCAAATCGTCCCTCACAATATAAAAGGAAGGCTCTTGACTATCTTTCTCAGTTACACCATAGCCCAAATAAGGATCGGTATTGTTTAAGAATGAAAAGTTATTGCACATCCCGTTTCTTTGTCGCCCTTGAAGTGGAGAAAGCAATATCTGGTTAATTTTGGCATCAGGAGCGTGCAACATCCATTTTCTGCGAAGCAATGTTGATATTAGCCCTTCACTCCTCAGAGCGACTTTGGAAAATTGCTGGAAATGGATAAAAAACGAAAATACAAAACCATTAGCTGTAAGTTTCTTTTACATCCTGAGAACTTTCTCTGGCAGAGATTGCAAGAAAGCAGACAACTTCGATTTAGTGACTATCAAGGCAGAAGTTATAACTCCCAAGTAATTAAGCAACATGAAACCAAAACCAACAAGTATAGATACTAATTAACTACAAGAATATATATATATATATATAAAAGAGCTTTCAGAAGTAAGGACCTGAAAGTTGCTGGTAAGCTGGCGGAAGGGAAGTCCACCCTCCACGGCGGTGACGGCCACTCTCCCTATCATCAGACTCCGCACTTTCTCTGCCACCCCTCAGAATCCGGCGGCAAAGGCAATATTTCCGCAGACTAGCTAAAATATTTTTCACGTCATATATTAACAAGGCATTGTTGTGCTGCTTCAACTTATAGCCCAAATTTTGGGCTTAGTATTTAGTATTTACATTTTGACGTCACATCTCTCAATTTCATTTTCAATTAGCTAAAATTTTAAGTTATTGTATTGAATCTAAATTAGTTGAATAAAATGTCTTTCAATGACAGTCGTTGGTCAAAATCATACATACGAGGAAGCTATTACAACATGTTTCGGAGGATCTGGATTCTCTGTCTAATATTACCATGTCCTATTTTATCTATTTGAATCTTAACCATTTATTTATGCGGGACTCACAAAAATAGATACGGAACCTATATAAATAAATGACTGAGATTTAATAAACAAGATATGACAAAATAATATTAGACAAAAGATTCTAACTTACTTTGGAAGGATTCCAAAGTGGTAATATAAGGATGGCAGAGAAAAAGGGCGAGGGGAGACTAAACTAGTAGTGCTAGGCTCTCTAGAAACAAAAATAAGGGAGGAAAATATTGTTAAATTAAAGATTTTGGGGAGGCATTGAGAAGTTTACTGTGACAGAGTAATTGTAGCTTATAATTTGATTTCAACTTATAAAGGAGACCATTTTGGGATAAACTGGTACACGTTAACTTAGTAATGCAAAGCCCATGTCTCATTACAAGTGATTTTAAGAATATATTACACAAACATGCGGTGAAGGGATATATTGGATTGAGGTATTTTAACAATTGTGTACAAAATATAGGGGTAGCAGACTTGAAACCAGAAGTATGCTTATTCACTTAAAGCTACAAAAAAGCTTGAAAATGGCACCTAAGGAGAGAAACTAGACAGGTACACTAGTCAATATGGAGTGGTTAGATGAGTTCCCTAAAAGTAAAGCAACCCATAAGGAGCTATTGATCAAGACAAGCATGAAGTCTCCATTCAGATTCAACAACTTCCTGACAGAGGATCCAGGATTTGAAGCAAAAATACTTAGAGGAATGTCAGTAGAAGTTCAAGGAAGGCTTATATCTGTAATAGGAAGGTAAAAGCTATCAAGCAAGAGATGAAACTAATATGAATATGGAGGAAGCCAGGAAGAAAATGATCAAGGTCCAAAAGGATTTATACCTATAACCCAAAGACCCTAATTTGAATAAAAAGGAAAGAGCAGTAATAAAGGAATACACAAGAGCAACTTTAATCCATAACTCAATCATTTTTCAAAAGGCAAGGATAAGTTGGAACAAGGAAGGGGAAACGAATTCTAAATATTTTTCACAACTTTGTTAAAGCCATTAGCATCACTAATAGAATTTGCTCATTGTGCAGAAGCAAGGGAGAACTTTAGGAGGAGTTGAAAGAAGAAGTATTTAGATATTTTAAAAGTTCTTTTGAAACTTCAGCTAGTAGCAATCCCACATTGAGTTTGATAAGATCCTTCATAAACTACCAAACCCCACAAAGCCTACTTATCTTCAAATCTTTAAGCATTCCGTTCCTTCCATACGTTTTATACACATAACCTGACTACTACCGATTACAACGATTTCAAAAGGGGATGATGAATAGCTAGGGGATGATGAATAGCCAACCATTATATAACACTTGAAAGTGTGCAAACTGGTCTTGACCATTGATATTTTTGTTTAACAGCTTCCTAAATTTGTTTGGTAATCTCACACTTGAAGAATAATTGATCTTACGTATCTATTAGTCAGCCTATATATTTATATCAGAGTGATTAAATCTCCAGAAAGATTGATAAGAAGTTTATTATGGGGAGGAAGAAGAGCAAGCAGAACGATGGCCAAAGTAAGTTAGAAGGAGATTAACAAACCAATTACAAAGGAAGGGTTAGGGATAACCTTAATCAGCTTGACTAACATGATGCTAATAGCTAAAAGGTTGAGGGGACTAATAAAAGACGAAAGAAACCTATAAATTAAATGGAAAAAATTAATATCTCTTAAAAGAGAGTAGAATATGGGAAATACAACTAGGGCCCAAGATTTATGATTTCTTGACCCAAATTATAAGGTTGAGAGATAACTTGTCAAGTTTCTTTAAATATGAAATTAAAAATAGAGAAAGAGTTACCTTCTTTTACGATGATTAGAGTCCACTTCTAGGGTTTCTCTTTGCGCATGTATATAGAGTCCACTTCTAGGGTTTCTATTCGATTCTCTCGCAATTCCAGTAACCGCCAATGGTCAGCGGCTACCAGCTCATCGCCGGCCTCACGCCGGAGCCGCTCTCTGCGGCAGGAAAGAGATCTGAGAAGCTGAATCTCCCTGCGCTCCAGTCAAAAATGAAGATTGATCCAGAAGGTTACCAGACTGAGCTAGGTCTACTCTACAGTCAATTCAATTCGGCACTCGATCTATTCCGCCAACAAGCTGCTCTAAATTTCACGGCAACTTCCAACGTCAGCGCCGATCCGACTATCTCCAAGGACCTTGGTGATCGTGCCGTGTTTTTGGCTCATGTCACACCGTTTTACCCCAAGCAATTGACGGAGTTTCCACGTCAACTTGCCGAGTTTCTCAAAACGTCGGCGAAGTCGTTGCCGTCGGGGCTTAGGTGTCATGTTGCTCAGGCGCTAATTTTACTTGCTAACAGAAAGGTGCAAACTTTGGATGAATCAATGCTTATTGGTTACTCTTTTGTTTCTTTTGTTTCTCGAAAGTATTTCTTATCGGATATAATTTCTCACAATTTGAATATGTTCTCTACATTACTGAATGT
>JANKOD010000001.1:5480279-5497378 GCA_026284645.1 Erythroxylum acuminatum
TTGCTAATTAGTAAATGATTTATAATTGATATTTGAAAACAACTTTTCCAAATTTCAATTTACTCTGGCCAGAGATTTCCAAAATTATTACTAATCAAGAACATCAGAACATTCTTCCTAATTACTTTAGGACAACGAATTCTTTATTGATATGCTCAACTATCTCTACATAGTTCATACTATATTCAATAACTATCGAATTGTACTACTCTAAAAATAGAACATAAGCAGCATCAAAACATAGTAATTCCTACATGAGACAACTTTGGTAATTTCAAGTCTAGGGATCAATTATACAATCATTATAATGAGATAATCCACAGACACACAAGTAATGTTCCATTTGAGATTCTCATGATTGGGTCAATTCAGTGAACTTATTCTCTAATAAACACCCACATGTTTGTTTAAATGTCTCTATACTTTAATCTATGAGATCGATTACTTTCTTCATAAGAAAGAAACAAATATGTGCTAGTCTAATTATTTTGTCAATACCTCATCTTGATGAAATTATGACTAGGAACGTTTTAGGAATAATACAAAATATAATTCGAATCTCATAATTATACTCACATTATAATTTCTAATTGCATAATAATTATTCTAAGGATTTTATCTTTATAATTAATAATTAAATAATTAATAAATACATAAAAATAAAAATACTTTTTATTGAATAAAACAAAATTTGTACAATTAAATATACAACTAAAAATTAACTGCAAGAGCATAAATTAACATTACGTTGTATTTGATGTTATTTACACGTTAAAGAAAACGCAATTAGAAAAAAGTGGTTGGAATGGAAGAAAGATGGGCGCAAAGCCGCAAACAAGACAAAAGACCAAACCCCCGCGCCTTTCTATTTCCTTCCCCAACACGACGCAGTTCTTGTAAACTAAAACCACCCTCCTCCCACCTCTGCAACATTCCAACTCCATTTATTGCTCTCTTGCTATTTCTCTTCCTCCTGTATCATCTAGTTCTTTTTACTCTCCACTATCAGTCTATCACATACTTATCAATGACTGGATAATCCAATTAACACATTCTACTGTTAACCAAAACAAGAAAGTATGAGTACTGTGGACAAGATGCTAATAAAGGGTATCCGGAGCTTCGACCCGGAAAACAAGAACGTCATCACATTCTTCAGGCCCCTAACTCTCATAGTCGGCCCCAATGGCGCTGGCAAAACTGTAAAATTCCCATTCTTATTCCTTTTCTTTGTTTTCTGGTTTCGGTCGATAGGTGAGTGGATGTTACAGTTTTTTTTTTAACGTACTGATTATTTTATTGTTGTTTACAGACGATTATAGAGTGCTTGAAACTGTCCTGCACTGGAGAGTTGCCTCCTAATGCTAGGTCCGGCCACAGTTTCATTCATGATCCCAAGGTGGTTTTTCCCCTCTTTCTCTTTCTCTTTCCTTATGTGTGTGTGTGTGTGTATGCTTGTGCGCTTGGTTCCTAGAAAACCCAGGCAAAGTAAAACCAATCATTTCTGTTTTTTTCTTAAATAATTTTGTTCGCAAATGTTTGAATGGATTCTGTAATTTGATGGGGTGCTGATGGTAGGTCGCTGGAGAGACTGAGACAAAAGGGCAAATTAAGCTGCGGTTTAAGACTGCTGCTGGGAAAGATGTGGTGTGCATAAGGTCATTTCAACTCACACAGAAGGCATCCAAGATGGAGTATAAAGCCATTGAAAGTGTGCTTCAAACTATTAATCCACATACTGGCGAGGTCATATAAACCAGTTTTCTTTTTTCCAAAATTAGAATATGTTGTGGCTTTCGTAGAGGGGTGTTTTGCAACATTTTTATGGATATTCAATTCTTGGATCACTCTTGTAATTCTTGTCTGTTGATGAATGCAGAAAGTTTGCCTTAGCTATAGGTGTGCTGACATGGATAGGGAAATCCCTGCTTTAATGGGTGTTTCAAAAGCTGTTCTGGAAAATGTTATATTTGTGCACCAAGATGAATCTAACTGGCCATTGCAAGATCCCTCTACATTAAAGAAGAAGTTTGATGATATCTTCTCTGCAACCCGGTATACTTAAAGTGTTTGCACTTGAACAGTAATAACTTTTGTGTTTTTTAAAATGGATGGTTCGAGATTGTTTCATACCTTGGTTATTGCAGTTGACGATTCACGAAATACATTTCTGATATATTTAGTCTAAGCTGAAGGGCTTCTTGTTTTTGTACTTGCTGCACATGGCTCCTTCAATTTGATGACATCTGGTGTTAATATTTGACAAGGCAGATATACAAAAGCATTGGAGGTCATCAAGAAGCTTCACAAAGATCAAGCTCAAGAGATAAAGACTTACAAGCTGAAACTAGAGAATCTTCAAACCTTGAAGGATGCTGCTTATAAGGTTTTAGTCCTGTTCATATTCATTCCTTTTTAAGACCAGGATGCTTTTGATTGCAGTTCCATGTCTTTTTTTGTGCTGCTTCATTCTACTGGAATGTCTGTGGCAGTTCATAAGGAAGTGATGATAACATTTTTGCAAGCAATAGTAACCAGTAAATTGGTGCTGCTATTATCTTACATAATTACTGATTATGTGAATTGAAAAGTGGATTGGAGTGTTTAGAATTGATGGATGGAGGCAGCTGTGCTTTTCATTCTCTGCTTCTGATTACAGAAGAATCACCATTCACCTGTACCTGACAAGTGAAAAAGAACTACTCCTTCATGCAGAAAACCAGTTAATAGCTTGTTCGAATCTGTCAAAGAAATGGATTTAATAATTCTAGCAGATAGGGAATATGCTTGCCCTTTAGTTTATACTTCATTTCTCTTCCGATCTCTTGTTGTAAACTTGTCATAAAGATGAAATATATGGATCGATTACTTACCATTTCAGTTAATTGAGAACCTTTAAATTTGTATGCAACTGCTCAAATATCTTGTTACTCTGCATGCTTTAACAGTTTCAGACTGTATTTTGACTCTTTTCCTTCTAGTGGTTCTTTTTCTTTGGTTATACTTTACCTTGTACAATCTTATTCTGAAAAGGTAATCAAATTGCTTGCCAAAGGATCTCGCTTTTCCAATTCAACCTTGCTTGGAGTCTGACTCATTTGTTCACTTATGCTTGTTAAGTCCTTTTCTCTTCCCATTATTTTGGAATGAGCAGTGATGAAACAAAGATTTCCTAAAGTTTTGGGATGTTGAATACATATGTATCTGTGTATATATACATGGACACATAAATACATATATAATATACATGTGTGTGTTTGTATGCGATGTGTGCATGTTATTTATATCTAGCTGGACCTTTTTCCCCTCTAATTTTTATTTGTTCATATGTTGCTAAAACTTTATGCCTTGCATTCTTAGGTCAGCACTTAGGGGTTTTGATGAGTTTTCGGTGATTTTGGACAGTAAATGATACTGCTTGTTTTCTTTCTTTAGTAATTACGAAGATGGTGAATTTTCAACTTGTATATTAAATTTTCATTAATTTTGTAATAAACTTGCAATTCTATGGACTGGGGTAGCTTCAATGGTATCAAGTTTTGTTTGTACAGCTGCGGGAAACCATTGGTCAAGATCAAGAGAAAACAGAATCTTTAAAGGTGCAAATTCAGGAATTAGAGAATGACATTCAGAATTTGGACACAAAAATGCACAATACTGAAGCAACTCTAAAAGATTTGAGAAAACTGAAGGAACAGATAGCTGTAAAAACAGCGGAACGAAGCACATTGTTTAAGGAGCAGGAGAGGCAATATGCTTGTCTTCGAGAGGAAAATGAAGGTTTCCCCTGCATTTCATCTTTGTCCCACTTTCTTCATTTCTAGTTCTCTTTTTCTTCCCTTCCTATTAACAAAGGGTATACATAGAGCCCCTATTGCAGTTCATATATTTACAGTTATTCTGAGAACGTTGATGCGTCATTTATTAATCATTTTGCTCTTAGTTCTAATGCATTTTGCTGCACCTTTTCTACCCTGTTTTCAGACACTGATGAAGAGCTGATGGAATGGAAAATCAAATTTGAAGAGAAGATTGCTATTTTGGAATCAAACATTAGCAAGCTGGACAGAGAAATGAATGACACAGAGACAAAGAGCAGTTTTCTCAAGCAAAGTGTTAAGGAGTATATCCGGGAGATTAGCCGGCTTCAGAGCGAAGCTGAAGTAAACCATACCAACATTGACTTTTTATGTTTTCTAAGTTATACAATTGAGATGGAATGACGGATTGAATTCCTTTCGTTGAAAAATAGGCCCATGTGTCCCTGAAGAATCAAAGAGATTCAATCATCAAAAAACTTTTTGAAACACATAATTTGGGGATTGTTCCAAGTACTCCCTTCGGTGATGATATTGCCTTCAGCCTCACAAGTAGGTTAAAATCAAGGTTGATGGATCTTGACAAGGATTTACAAGACAAAAAGGTGATCAATTGCTCTCTCTCTCTCTCTCTCTCTCTAGACGTATTTGTGCAGGTATATTTTTTATTATGCTCTCATACATTTGTAGGACATATATGTCTCAGGTACTTTATAGTGATGAAATAACTCATGTTGTACTCATATAAAAATGTTGAAAAATCTTCCATATTAAGGATTCTGGACATAGGTAGTTTATGTAGAGTGCACCTTGAGGTGTGAAATTCCAGAATCTCTATGGGACACATCAAAACAACCCCGTAATATCTGCAGTACTCCATCTGCTTCTAGTTTATAGATGCATTTTGTGGTTAAACGTCCCTTTTTTGCAAACAAATGGTGATTTAAGGTCTCAAAGTGTTTCTCTTTATACATAATGAAGTTTCTGTTCACATTGTTGTATATGGTTTGATGTTGTTTCAGACATCAAATGATATTGATGTTAAGACGGCAGAGGATAGATACTGGGATGCAAACAATCGTTGGAAAAACAGTGATGCTCAAAAGCAGGCTAAAATGGAGATAAAGGTTTGCTACATAAGTCATTTTCCTCTTTTGTATTAGATTTATATAGATTGGGATTAGAGGTGGATGGATGGTACTATTTCTAACCCCTTCATGCTCCTGATGGATTATCTTTATTTTGTGCAGAATAGCATTTTGGATCGTATTGCAGAGAAAAAGGATGAGCTTGCTTCATTTGAAGAACAAGTATCTCATGTGAATCTTTCTCACATTGATGAAAAAGAAAAGAGCATGGTGATGATTGCTCAGCAGATTTTCTTTTCATGAGAATTAAAATTGCCTCTTTGTTGCTGTTAACTAGAATTACTTTGCAGCGGATTGAGGTTGAGAGGAAAACAAATCAACTTGCTGAAAGAGATTTTGAAGCAAAGATACGTCAAAAGCAAAGCGAATTATATAGCATAGAGCAACAGATTAAAGTTCTTAATCGGGAGAAAGATATATTGGCCGGTGATTCTGAGGACAGAGTGAAGCTGTCGCTGAAGAAAGCAGAGTTAGAGAGTCACAAGAAGAAGCACAGGAAAATGTCAGTTACATGTTTCTGCTGTTTTATAGGTTTTTGTGAGGATGTAACTATGTATATTATGTTTCTTTTCTCACTGTTAACATTCTAGTCCTTGAAATTCCCTAGGGTTGATGAATACAAGGATAAAATTAGAGGAGTTCTAAAGGGAAGGCTTCCTCCTGATAAGGATCTGAAGAAGGAAATTACTCAAGCCTTAAGGTAACATGATGCAAGCAATGATGCTACAATTTCTCTGCGAGCTCATGTAGGTTTAGACACACGAATACCATATCTATGTATGTCCATCTTTTTCTGACGGCAGTGTAAGCATTCATGTGAGTACCTAACGCTTGTCACTAGTTGTGTTGTAGAATCATCTAGTCAGCCATCTTAGTAGTTTAACATTTTATTTTGGAAATTCTCCTTTCAATTTGAGCTTAATTTTCTTGTACATTACTTGCTCCCTGTTCAGGTCTGTTGGACTCGAGTTTGATGATTTGAATTCAAAGTCGCGTGAGGATGAGAAGGAGGTAAATGTGTTGCAGATGAAAATACAAGAAGCTAACAATAATATCTCCAAACTTCGGAAGGATATGGAATGTGAGCATGTCTTTGTAGCTTACATGTTTTGTGTTGCATATTGATTCTGTGGTTGAGCTGGATATTTAGGACTCAATTGTTTATTTGGTTCTGTTCTTTTAAAAAATATTAATTGATTCTAAACCATCCATGCATGTCAATGAACATCGATAAAGTAGCTTATTGTTTGCATATATTTATTATACTGGACCTGTGATCCAAGAAAAGTTGTGCTTAGTAATGCTTATTTGTATGCAAAATACTTTTAATGTTGCACCAAATAAACCCATATGAACCTTGTTGTCCGGTATGCTTTCAGAGCATAGTAAAAGTAATCTGTCATTGTGTTTTTTTTTCCCCTAAAATTTATCTGTCATAGTGTTTCTAACACATTTTTTAACATTAGGCTGAAAATAGATTGAATTATTAATGGGCATTAAGCTAGTGTATTGATACTTTGTGGTTGAAGTAGGATTCCTTTCAGGGTTTCTAATGTAGCAGGTTGTGTTTTTTTTTTGGTTAATGAGAAAATGTGGGGCTGGGATCTCAATTGAAATTTGTTTTTCTTTTTCTCATCAGTACTGTTAAAATATTTAAGCCTCTAGCTATTTATTTGTTTTTGAAACTACAGTTTGCTTGATTTTATAGCATTTTTACCGTTTGGAACATTAGCTTCGGTAAGACCATGAACCAAAACTGTCGTTCAAAAATTAGATTTAGTTCTGGTTGTTCTAGTTTTCCTCCATTTTGTCTGGTAATCTTGTTTTAGTCCTAGAATCATGTTCTAATAGTGCTTTCTGTGTTGCATTCAATGCAGCAAGGAAGCGATTTGTTGAATCTAAACTACAGTCCTTGGATCATCAGGCTTTCAACATTGATTCATACATCAAAGTTTTAGAGACAGTGAAGGAGAAAAGAGATATACAGAAAAGGTTCCTGCTTTTTGACTTCACCCCATGGTTCTTGTAGTGTAGGCAAATTCAAGGGCCAAGGGTCTTATGCATCTTTTACCATGTTGCCTGCAGCAAGTACAACATTGCAGATGGGATGCGGCAGATGTTTGATCCTTTCGAAAGGGTTGCTCGTGCTCATCATATATGCCCTTGCTGTGAGCGCCCTTTCTCCACTTCAGAGGAAGATGAATTTGTTAAAAAGGTTTGTATCATTTAAGTCCATCATGCATTAGATTTTATTATCTGCTGATTATAGTATTCTTTTCAGCTTGTTCTCAGAAATCCTTGGAACTCTCTTTTCATTTTGATGGATATTTTGGTATCTTACTGTAATAACAGCAAAGAGTGAAGGCTGCAAGTTCTGCTGAGCACATGAAAGTATTGGCTTTGGAATCCTCAAGTGCGGACTCCAATTTCCAACAGTTGGATAAGCTTCGAGTAGTTTATGAAGAATATGTCAAAATTTCCAAGGAAACAATCCCTCTTGCGGAAAAGAACTTACTGGAGCTTACTGAAGAGCTGGATCAAAAGTCACAAGCCCTTGATGATGTGTGTCATTTCACTGTCTCCTAATCACTGTAATTCTGTGACTTCTATTTATTCCATGCAGTTTGACGTTTAGCATGCAGCAATATCAAACTAGCTGAATAACCCTACAAAGAATAAACATTAATTTTGATAGAAGACAGCATGTATAATCCTACATAGTAGACATTATGAAAAAAGTCTTGTCCCTTTGTTTTTGGAAACTTACCTTTCTGTCAACTTACCGTGTTCTATTAGCGTTGACGTAATGCCAAAGTGTTTTTTTTCTTTCTACGCATGAGTAGTATCTGGTTGTGAGTTGTGACAATGTCCGGAATGATGTTGCTGCTTTTAGGTATTAGGTGTTCTAGCTCAAATAAAGTCGGATAAAGAATCTGTTGAGGCATTAGTGCAGCCTGTTGAAACAGCTGATCGACTATTCCAAGAAATTCAGACTTGGCAAAAACAAGTTGATGATCTGGAGTATAAGCTTGACTTTCGAGGGCAAGGTGCCAAATCTATGGAAGAGATACAGTCGGAGCTTAGTGCTGTGCAAAATACAAAGTAACTTTCAATTATGTGTTTCTTGCGACTTACTTTTCCTTCCCATCCTTTTTGATTATCAAGCATTCTTTTGCTCTCTGACTATTAAATTGCATGGTTGATGGGACCCTAACTGTAACTTCAGGGCTGTGAGAATGGTGGAAAGTACAGAAGAGTGTATCGAAATTAGTGACGAAAATAGGAGAAAAAGGATCTATTATTGATGAGTATGGAAGGATACAAAACCAGTAGCTTTTTGAGAGGCTACCATCTCTTCCTCACCTTAGAAGGTGCCAAAATGACAACAAAATTCTCATGACCTCTTCCCTTTCCTATCTCACGTATATAACCCCCTCCCCTGACACTAACAGTCTTTTTCAGCTCATCCTTCTGAAATGATGGGAGGGACACACGTCACAGCAAAAGATTCAAATGACTTAAATACCCTAACTTAGACTTCTTGTTTCTGTAATTTAGTTTTATCTGTCTTCATACAAGTTCATTCACTCCATGCCCATATCTATATATGCCTTATGCTTCACAAGTTTTTATCTAATTTTATTCCTTTCCTTCTTATGATGCCATCAGGGATAATTTACATCAGGAACTAGAGAAGTTGAGGGATGAACAGAGGTACATCGAAAATGATTTGGCACATGTTCAAATAAGGTGGCATGCTCTAAGGGAGGAGAAGGTTACAGCAGCTAACATGTTGCGTGATGTTAAGAAAGTAGAAGAAGATTTAGAGCGTTTATCTGAGGAAAAAGATCAAGTTGAGCTTGATGAGAAGGTCCCATCTCTCAGCTGTTATGTTTCTTATAGCTAATTCCTCTGTTTATTTTTCGTTTAAACTTTTGTGTTGCTTGAAAGTGAGTGTATGATCAGGTAATAGGAGATTCCGACAGGCAATTTATGTTAATTCCATTCCTGAAATTATGCTTTGTTAGAGCATCTTTCATTCTATTTTTATGAATTCTAAGTTTTTGTCAAACTGTAATACATGATCACTGTCAGTCGTTTAAGTAGTGGATAAACTTTTATTCCTTGAAGATATAAGGTGAACATATGTTGCATCTTTTTATGGTCAGGCCTTGATTACTGTGTTTTTACTTCACACAGACGGTGAGATTGTAGGCATTGCATAGGGAGAAGGGTAAACAGATTAGTAGGTATCAAGTACAGGAACTAGGCATTCTTATGTTATCACAAGTAAAAGAACCTTTTGTTTTAGATGAATTTTTATATTCTAGTTTTCCCTATGACTAAGTTTTGTCAAATTTGAAATCCTTCTTTATGTAGCCACACGAAAACTTTTTATTGATTCTTGACGTGAATATTGTTTTCAGTTTCAGTTGTTTTAGTTTTACATTGTTAGGTTAGTCAATGCAGTCTCCTTTAAAGGGGCTTGTGACGCACCATCATGAATAGCAATTGATTGTCGTCGTATCTTTTTAGCACTTGGCGGAGGCTCTTGGTCCTTTATCCAAGGAGAAAGAAAAACTACAGAGTGAATTTAATGAGCGGAAAGTCAAACTTGAGCATGAGTATGAGGACCAGAAAAAACTGTTGGACAACTATCGGTGGCAAATTGACGAGCTACTAAGAGTTGCTTCAAAAATTAAAGAGTAAATTTTGTCAAACTGAGGATTGTAAGATTCTATCATGCCATTTATCTTGATCATCAATTTCATCTTACCAGGTACGATGATTTAAAGAAAGGAGAAAAATACAAGGAAATGCAAGAAAGGTTATCTTTATCGGAATCTCAACTGCAAAGTTGTGATGCTAGGAAGCAAGAAATATTAGCTGAACTTAACAAATTTAAGGAAGGAATACGAGATCAGGATAACATACGAAGAAATATTGAGGACAACTTGAATTACAGGAAAACAAAGGCGGAGGTGGAAGAGCTTGGCCGGGTGATTGAATCTTTAGAAGAGAGAATTCTGAAGATCGGTGGGATTTCACCAGTTGAAGCTGAACTTATAAAGCTTTCTCAGGAAAGAGAAAGAATTCTTTCAGAGGTACTCATAAAATTTAACAAGTCATTTCCTGTTTTTCCTTCAACTGGCTGAAAAGTTTATGGTTATGATCACATTGATATTCCTAAGTTTTTGAAAATTGGCTTATGTATGCGTCAGGTATGATTTGTGGACATTCTGTCTTGCATTTTCATGATACCATCTTAGTCTTTGTCTGTATTGTATTTTGTTGCATGAGTGCTGATGTTCTGCTGACAAGTTTCGGCCACAACAAAAGGCAATTACATAGTCATGATGTTATAAAAACACGTCTGGGATGCTTGCACATAGAGTGCCTAATCCCTATGCAGGCAAGACCTAAAATAGATTCTTTGAAACCACTGGACGTCAAAACCAATGTTCTTAATATACAAAGACATAATGTCACATAACCTTTCACACATTTATGTCTTTTGTACTTACCTACACGTACTTTATTGCAGCATTTACATCAATAGTTTCAGAATTGTTTCTGACAGTTGTGAAGTTTTACCTCCTCCTCTCTCTTTCCTTAAGTCTCCAAGCCCAAATTTTTCCTCTCTTTTACTCCCCTTTCCCATTCTCTGATGTTCTTTCCTTTTCTGCATCACTTTTAATTTGAAAATTGTTTGCATTTTCATGTTTATTTGAAACAATGGTACTTTTCTCAAGATTTAAGATTTCGAGTAAAGGAATTCTCTTCACAATTATTAATAAATACATACCAGGACATTTAAGTGCTTATTTGGATCCCAATTCTTTGAGGACAAAGTTGTATTTTTCTCACTGGAGTTTGCCTTTGCACCAGAAAAAGTTTTAGGCCTATGTCCTTTATTTTTTTATTTGGGCTGTGTAGTAGGCTGTTTATCCTTTCCTATATGTCATTGTTGATTCCTACCAAATAAATGATGACTGCAGTATAAATTCTCATGTTTTAATGTAATTTTCATAGACGAAGGTATTGTGGTATGACCTATTTATTTATATCTTCACCATTCTTTGTGTCTCAAATTATTTCACCTGTCAATTTATTTGTGCTTTCCTGTGACAAAATTTTCATGCCTTGATCATGTGAAATCACTGAAAACTATTTGTTGTACTAAAACAGTTGAATAGGTACCGAGGAACAATGTCAGTTCACCAGAGCAACATTTCAAAGAATAAAGTTGATCTTAAACAGGCACAATATAAGGATATTGACAAGCGCTACTTTGATCAGCTTGTCCAGCTCAAGGTCGAATTATGCTTTATTGCTTGCTTGTTCCCTTCTAGCCACTTTTTGCAATGTTTCATTAATTTGATTTTTTTGTCAGACAACTGAAATGGCAAACAAGGACCTAGACAGATACTACAATGCACTTGACAAGTGAGTTCTCCATAGGCAATCTCGATATTTGCCTTTGCTTGTTGATATATATGCTATATTTTAAGGTAAATTTCTCTGTTAATTATCCCCCAGGATTTGTATAGAGTAGACCATGTGTGTCCTGCTACCAAAATATATGAGTTTCTTGCAACTTTCTATATGGAGCTTTCTCCTAATTTGCTGATCATTCATCTTAATATTTCAATCGCATGGTATTGGTTGATATTTTATTGAGCATGTTTTCAAGAAGTTAATCCTCTTGAAGAGGTATCCTACTAATTTTATCAATACAAGAAGGGAAGAGAAAATGTGCTTTGAGAAATTTATATAACTAGGCATGGAAAAAGAGCCGCGAGCTCAGCTTAGTCGAGCCCGGTTTAATTAGGCTCAAGCTTTGGACTTCAGTATTCAGGTCCGATTGGGTTCAAGATTGACAAATTTTGTTGGATCTGATCAACTATGAAAAGTCGGGTCAGCCGGGACCAATGTCAACCGGCTAAAATAAGTTTGACTGGACTCAGGCCCTTTTTTTTTTTTGGACATAAGACCCAAGCCCAGCCTAGTTCATTGTCATCCCTAGGCATCATGAGCCTGTTGTTAAACACTGGACATCATCTACGTTTCTTTTTGGCACATCTGATGCTTTTGGATATCGACTACTTGTACATGTTGACTTACTAAATTCTATGCATGCCTATGTTTCTAGAGCATTGATGCGGTTTCACTCCATGAAAATGGAAGAAATTAATAAGATCATCAGGGAGTTGTGGCAACAAACATATAGAGGGCAGGATATAGATTACATCAGCATCCACTCAGATTCTGAAGGTTCTGGAACTCGGTCTTACAGTTACAAGGTATTGAATATCTTTATTAATCTAGTTGAATTTATGCTGCTTTTTTAGGTCATTTAAGTGTATTGATGACAACTAATAACCCCACTGCCTTCAAACTAGGTTCTAATGCAGACTGGAGATGCAGAACTAGAAATGAGAGGAAGGTGTAGTGCCGGTCAGAAAGTGAGTATATCTGAGAATAGGCTCTTCCAGTAGAGCTGATATTCTGATTTGGACATGGTTAAAAGTTAGGTTTGGATGCAGGTTCTTGCTTCGCTTATCATTCGGTTGGCTCTAGCTGAGACATTTTGCCTCAATTGCGGAATACTAGCATTAGATGAGCCTACGACAAACTTGGATGGACCAAATGCTGAGAGTCTTGCTGCAGCTCTACTCAGGTACAAGACAGCTACAAAGTCCTTATAACTGGATTGGACTAACCACTGTAGGGTCTTAAAGGGCTCAATAAATGTGGCTTTTTTTTTTTTTTTGTTCTCTTGGATTTTCTCCAGAATAATGGAGGACAGAAAGGGACAGGAGAATTTTCAGTTGATTGTAATCACACATGATGAGCGTTTTGCTCAACTAATTGGTCAAAGGCAGCATGCAGAGAGATATTATCGAGTCGCAAAGGATGATCAGTAAGCTGCTTTTCTTCCAGTTTCCTCACCTTCGAGTTTTTGTCTAAAGTTGCGTTTGTTACTTGATTATACTCCGCAAGTTTATTAATCAGAGTATATTCTATGGCTTTATTTCAGTCAGCATAGCATAATTGAAGCACAAGAGATATTCGATTGACATTGAACGAGAGGTAGAAACATCTTTCTGTCAGATAGAGCATCAGGTTGAATCATTTGAGATGCACACTAGATGCATCATTCAGACATGTCTACTTGGTTTAGATTGTACAAGGTCTAGCTTATTATTGTACAATTGTTTCTGATTTTTCTCTAGGAAATGTTTCTGTCCTTGATTTCATAATGTGGTCAACATACTGTTGGAAGTAACAAAGTGAAGAAGTTATGATTATGAATTTAAGTTAATACATCAATTTAAATCTGTAACATTATCTTTTTACTTTATTTATATTCCTCGGAATGTGAATCAGATTCGCGTATTGCGTAATCATTTTTCCTTTCTAAAGTTCATTTTATTCAAACGAAAATTGGTACTCAGACTTAATAATCTAAGAGAGTCTGTAACGGATAATTACTTTTTCAATCTGTCTACAATAGTGATTGTCATTAGCTGAGGAGTGAACTTCATTTGTCCCATTTGTCCTATCTGTTCAGCAGCTCTTCCGTTTATGCTATCTATCTCACTTTGGTTGCTAACTTATGGTTAAAATCACTAGCTCACTCCTGCATTTCGACCCGGCGTTGCCATTATTCAGTTGATAATTACTAACCAGTTGAGGTTCGTCGTGAAGAAGCAATTCGAAGACTTCAGGGGAATGACATTGACGTTTGATCTATGTTCCTCTTTGTAATTGGTGCGATAGGATCTTTTTCGTGGTTGGTTTTATAGGTTTGTGGCATAAAATTCATTCTCAATTTTGAGGTTTATATATGCAGCAGAAGCCGCATAGGCTTGGAATGTGAAATGCCAGAACTCTGATAGCAGCTTTAACTAGAGTCCGAATTTTCTGTCCAATTTTATGGTGCTTTATTCTGTCCCATAAATTTCAGCCATTTATTTACGTGGATCTTGAGTAAATAAACGCGGAACCCGCATAAATAAATGACTGAGATTTATGAGATAGAATAAGACACCATAATATTGGACAGAGAATTCTGTCCTCTTTTAACCATTTCATTTCACACGTAGGGGTCGACATTGAACAGTAGTATGTCTTTGCGAACGAGCACAAGATACGATTTTGCTTTTTAGTATATTTCACCACCAAATATAATTAAATCAGGAAATTTTTCATAGTAAATAATGAGTAGTCTAAATAAGACTGAACAAATCCACACCCTCCGTAGCCTCAGTTGTGTTAGGATGCGTCATGTGTTCCATGCTAACTGCATCTTCCTTCTAACCCCTTATCACTAGCAGAGCTACCTATCACAACTTGACCTTCATCACCATTTTTATCTACAAGGCCTCATGCTTCTTCCTTCGTCTTTTCAAATATCTCCACCCTTACACCACACATGTTCCTTCCCAAAGAATTCTAAGCATTGTTGCCTTCTTTTTCCACTTTTTCATTCAAGGAAAATCCTTCTCTACAAACACCACATTCTGAGAGACAAGTAAAACCTCAAAATCCGTAACATATAGTTACCAACTCTTTTGTCCAAATAGGTAACCCATAAACATACAACATCATTTCATACTTGCAAATTTATCTCCTTTTCTGTCCTAGTTATGAACGTAGCATACGAGGAGGCCTAGCCATACAAAATCTCATATGGGGTCTTATACCATTGAAGAGCATAGATCAAATATACCACAGTTAAAATGCATTCACCCTAAAATTCAATATAAAGCACGAGCTACGTTAAGGATATGACAATGTTTTCGCTCCATTTGCCCATTCTATTGTGGGGTTCCTTTATAATAAGTCTAATGTTTGAGAAAATACTTTTTCAAGCAAGTAAATTCCATGTTGTTATCTGCAAGCACAATTTTGACACTGAAATTAAATTACAAATCAAACATATGAGCAACCTTCCCCTCCTTAGTAGCTACGACACGTTTTCCATTCGACAATCCGACCAGAAAATCTATTATATCTCGCAAGTCAGTTAGGCATTCAAGCTTCCTATCATGTGATGAGAGGCCCTTGAATCAATGATCCACATGTATGATCCCTTACTAGACAAACGCTGCCTGACTCCATATCCCCGACTGCTGCTACCGTGTCCTTCAGTGCAAGGATGACTTTCCTACCAGTCGGGGTAATCAAATTAAAAACAATTTTCAACATCATGACCAGCCCTCTTACAGTTTGAGCAAACTACGCCCTTATTTTTACCCTGTTTTCCTTGTCCCTTTGTCCCAGTGGAAGTTTAATCTACAAAACTCCTCGCTTCTCCTTATTTTTTCACATGTGTAGCAGTTTAGAGTCAATCTCTTGTTTCAGCGTGGAATACACTGTTTATGGGAGGCGATGGATCTGTTGCTAGGAGACTGGAATGCAGAGTCCCATATATCGTATTGTCCAAGGCCATGAGAAATTGATGCACCCTTTCTTCCTCCCTCTTCTTCTCTCAATGAGCAGCAATATCACACTTGTATCCACCACATTGGCATATTGGCAATTGCTAGAGTCCCTCAACTTGCCATAGTAAGCCACAATAGGTAACCCACGTTATTTATAGGACACGAGCTTAACTTTTAATTACTGGATTCCAGGTCCAGTCGCAATCTACTTACTTATTTAAAACTTAATCCCTACCCCTTCATTTGCCTCCAAAAAATTTCAATGGTTCATAAAGCATTTAATGCTTTTGAATTCATTAAATGCTTATGCTTAGTCAAAGCTTTTGAAAAGCAACAGCATTTGGAATAATGGTTTAATGCTTTTAGAATAATGGTTTACATAGAACATTTAATGCTTTTTCATAATAGAAATTATCCTTTTTTACTAAAATAATCTTATTGCTTCTGAAATAACCTTTTGGTTTAAATGGCTCATTTAATGCTTCTCAGAAATCATGTTTTTCTATTCAAATAACCTTAATTCCTAAATTGCCGACAATCTACATTTTACAGAAATAGACAAGACACCCAGATACTACCAATGATTCGTAAGCAAACAAGGCACCTGGGATAGTCTTCTTCGTTATCTATGCATAGCTCCAAGCACCGTCTAGCCGGACTCAAAACGATCTTGTCAGGTCCATGAATCTTATAGTACGATAAGACTCCATCTTCCGGAACAAACCACCGGGATCTCCATCCTTTCCCATAATTAACCCATTTGTACAGAATCCCCGCAGGTACCAATCCATCAACAATTTAGTGATATCTTAAAAGACAGATCAAAGAAAAAGGGAAAAGAGTAGTTATGCATGCAATCAACCAGATGGGTCATGCCTAATCCAAGTAAGTGTGACAAGAGGTAGCCTTAAAAAGTCTGCACTAGATGAAAAAGACTCCAACTCTCAACACTTTTACAATAGGTGATGGAGTTGATTGTCAATAGCTTAGAGAGGAAACACACACATACATCTCGCGCGAAGGGCACTTGTTCACAAGCTAACTAACTTATGAAATGATAATGAATTATCCAAGCTTAGATAAGCTAGTTAATTAATTAATTAGGAGTGGAATAACATAGTCTCCAATATCTTTAAGCCTCAGTACTTGCTTTGTGTAAACTTCATTTTTCATACATAAATGCAAATTTTAAATTAAAAAATTGCATGTACAAGATTAAGTTTTGTTATTATAATTCTTCAAATTATTATTACCTTTTCTATCCATATACTTTATGGATCGTATTTATAAATATATATTATAATTTTAAGTAATGATCAAGTTATTAAAATGAAGATTATAAATATTTAAATTAATTTTAAAAACTACCAAATATTAAAATTTAAGTTAGATTTATATTTAAAATATTTTGAGCTTTTTAACTTTTAAATTGAATAGTTGGCTCCTTAAATAAATATTATATGAAGAAAAAAGAAACAAAACTGAAAAGGGGAAAAGGAAACCCCTAGGGTTTTTCTTCGATTCTCTCGCAATTCTAGTAACTGCCAATGGTCACCGGCTACCAACTCATCGCCGGCCTCACGCCAGAGTCGCTCTCTGTGGCAGGAAAGAGTTCTTAGGGTCACCGGCTACCGACTCATCGCCAGCCTCACGCCGGAGCCGCTCTCTGTGGCAGGAAAGAG
>JANKOD010000001.1:5497478-5507563 GCA_026284645.1 Erythroxylum acuminatum
CTTGGACTTTTCTAAGAGAAAATTTTCTTGGTTGTAATTCTGGACAGACCGGTGGTTTGAGCAATCAACAGAAGGAACGCAAGAAATTGATGCCTTCGGCTGCAAAGAAAGCTAAGATTGCAAGATCTAGACAAGAAAAAACCCAGAAACAACGCCGTGGTGGTAAACAGTTTCGAGGAAAGAAAGCCTGGAAATGCTAGAACTACGAGACACTCGGCTTCAATGGAACACGTTTGTCGCTTTTTTTTTAATGTTATGTAAATCTTATTTAAGTTGCTTGTTTTGTCGTAAGTACTACCGATTTAAAGTGAGGCAAAGAGAGACTAAGTAATTGAAATTTTGTTAAAATATCAACCTTTCAATTCTAGATAGATCTGTGGCTACTTGGAAATTTTGCCATCTAAACACATGAACCTTAAATAACAGCATATCAAACTGGAAGTAGCAAGCTGAAACAAAAAAATAACATCCGAAAATTAGATGAGAAGAAAGCATCCAAAAAAGCATAGGGTGCGAGAACAAATCGTGTTACTCTTCTAGTAAACATGTACCGGCTGCTTCGCTATTATTTTGACCAAATATATCAGTAATTCCATCCCAGTTGCTTCTCTCTCTAGCTTCCCAATACGTACCCTTATAACGATAGCAGCTATCCTCATCCCTTTGGAACCATCTTGGTTGCCACCCCCTTTCCTGAAGCCTTCTTGCCTGCAATCATCATATACAAATGAGAATTTTAGGGGAAATCATTTCGTACTCAACCAACTTCACATGTTAAACCATTGCGCCTAGATCTAAATAATGTTCCGAATGCAACACACTGTTATTCAAATTAATACCATCATTTGTTCTCTCAAGGTTGACCCATACAAAAGGAATTGATCTACTAACAGAAAGCCATGCTGCACTAGGATAGCTCTTGCCTGCTATATATCCCAGAAATGATTAAAAAGCTAAATACCTGTCTTTGTAGCTGTTCAAGTCTCAGCTTCTCTGCATTTGCCAATTCGTATTCCCCATTCTCTAGATGCCTCTGATCTGGCCTCAATCGTGAGTCAGTGGGAGGCAATTTCTCTAACAAGCCAGAAGTAAGTTCATTGAGTGATATTGCAAATGGGGTGAGATTGTATCTTGTCTTCGTACCAGATTTATCTCTTTCCCAGAGCAAGACAGCTTCGCTCATGGGGTCATATCCCTTTGGCTTTGTAGTTGGATCTCCCAGTACATAGTACATTGCTTCGTCCCACTTTCCAACTAACATTGCTACCTTTTCCCCACTCCTATTGTCTTGCACAAAGCCATGAACCTATCATTGCACATAGCTTCATATTCTTAATAGGCATAAACAAAAATTCCAATTTAGTCATTTCATGATAGGAGCAGCTCTTCCCATGATCTAAGTGAATGAAATATAAACTGACTTGTCATGGGCAATTAAAAGACGAAAGCAACTAATTGCCCAATCCAAGAATTTACCAGAAAACAGATTCCTATACAAGGACAATGTATTGGGTGGTTTAAAACTAATTCTAAGTAGAACACCCCAATAAAGAATATTAGTTTATGAAAAAAGTAAATGTAGCTTCTTTGTAAAGGAAATAGAAGTATAGTTAAGTGTCAAAATTAGTTGATTTTCAGCAGGATCCTAATCAAAAAGGCCATTGGTCAATCTCTTATAAATATCTAAACAAAGCATAGATGATTTTATTCAAATCTCTATCTTAAAAGAAGCAGCAGAAGAGAAAAGTTTGGCTTGTCGCTTATGAGAACTCTTAACATTTATCATGTAAAAGAAAATGTTAAGGAAAGAAATATCAATTATTTACAGGAATAAAGGAATACCTGATGAGGATTTCGGTCTATGACAGACTGCTCCTTGAATTTCAGCTTACAAGAATAGTTGCCACTGCCTTTGATGCGCATTGTGCCATAGTGGTCACAGTAAATTTTTCCAATGATTATGTTGTATATAGAAGTAGTGACCTTGCTCCACTGAAAAGTCTCACCATCCTCAAACTGCAAGGTGAGAACACCAACAGGATCAAGCTGAATAGAGCGCCCCCAAAACTTGCCTTTGAGGTTGGAGTCACCCCAGAATGTCCAGCCTCTTCCTTCACAGTGGCAAGCAACAACCATTGGATGGTGACTCACCTGAATGGAAGTAGCTTATAAGGAAGTATTTCAAAGATAATTTGTCATATGTAAGTAGCTTATAAGGAAGTATTTCAAAGATAATTTGTCATGAACTCATATTATACTTTGCTTTTTCAATCAAGCCATGGGGATCAGGTAATGTTTTAATATCAATGGCCAGGAATATAGTTCAAGAATAGAACTCATGGATGTTCAATATAACGTCAAAAGAAAAGTACTTTTTCGGAGAAAAAACGGAGTCCTTTATCTGGATAGTCAGCCTCATATGTCTCCCCTAGGAGAGGGTTGAAGGGTTTACATTGCCGACCTTCTGTCGAGGCGTAGCCAGATACAGCAAATGCAGCTACTTTTAGAATTCTCAGCAAATCATTTCCCTGCACCATTGGGACTTGTATTTAAGTGAAAATAAATAAAAGCTCCCAACATTTTCAAAAAGAATGTTATGATTTCAGAAAGAATGTTATGTTACAAATTAAACTCCAGATCAGATGTTAAACATCAGAAATAAATAGTCACAGAAACCAATGATCATCAATTATTAATTGTATATTTCTCCATTTACTTTAGAGTTTCTGTATCAAGCCAACACCAAAAAATAGATTTCTCTATGAATTGCACCAATATGAAAACATTTGGAACCTAAAACACCAATTTATGACAACATACCTTTTTCAATCCCATCTGACTAGGGACAGCCTAATCAAGAAGTCTAAACATGTACATTTGGGACACATCATGTAGAATTTTCAAAGCCTGAAGATCTATTTGACACAGACTATGCGAGTTTATATAAGGAATAAACTGTAAGAAGCATATCATGCTTTATCACAGCTTTTTCACAGAAGGAAGCAGACTAGGGAATCTAACCTGCTTGCCCCATTTCAATGCTTGGTCAACTAAGTATGAGTACTCCAAATCCTCAAAGCACTTCTGCAACGAAGAGAGTGGTTCGTTAAAATAAACAGGAAGACAAACCCCAGACAAGTCTTTCCCAATGTTGTCCTTGATAATTGACCACAACCCGATAGGCTTCTCTTTCTCCTTTGGTTCTGGAAGGTTATCTCTTCTTTCAACATAAGGATACTTCACTATCCTAATATCATTCTCAATCCCATTTATTTCCCTCATGCAACCAGATAAAAAGGGATTTTTATCATATACAGAAGCATTTTCCACAGAGTCCCTACTCCGATAGGAAGCACTTCTTAAAGCATCTGATGACAAAAAGTCATTTGTATCAAAAAATATGACTTCGTCTTCATCAGTTTCAACATCCACTCCATCTTGACTTTCATTATCCGCACCAGATTCACTGGCACTGCCCTCTGACATGACAGAATAGAAATCTGTAAAATGAGGAGTATAAATATCAGCAAACCAGTAACAGGAAAATGACCAAAGCCTCAGCCATTGCCAAAGGAAACTAAATTTCAATACAACTGATTTATTCTCCCTGTAAAAGACTGAAATAGGAAGATTCTATGTCACATTGAAATTGAACCTAAGCCAAAAGGGAGTAACATCAATATTTGAATGCTTTGACAAAAACTTGATATCTAATGAATTAAAGTTTGCCATATAATGGTCCAAGAAATAGAGATGCTATAAAGTATACCCACTGGTAGGACAAAAAACTAAGAACAAGGAATATGAAATAAAATTATAGCATATTTAAGGCGACATAATACACAACGATCAACAAGATTAGTTTAATTGATGGGTACATAACAAGAGAAGTTCCTTATAAATGTTATCATTAGCTTTACTTCAATGCTGCTATATAATAGTATTTCATAAATCAACCCTCAGCTATCACAAACAAAATGTGTGCAACAGTACAAAGGTAATTAAGAATTTTAAAGCACAACTAACCACTAAATCTTCTGTTCGCTTCAAGTTCCTTTGTTTCATCCACTACAGTAGCTTCCAGCTCTATTTTCTCTGTCTGCCAAATTACAAGGTACAAGTTACAGCTCAACAGAGAAATATCTGCGTCCAGCAATATATGCATGACAAAAGTTTAATAGAGCAACCAAAAAACACTGAAAATGCCATGCCACATCATCACCTAAATATAAAATACAAGATTACAGAATCATTAAAGTGAAAAGTCACAGATTGTACTTCAATAATACAGGATTCAAAAAGGGATCACCCATCAAATTTTTAGATAAAAGGCATTATCATGAGCTTACTACTTGTTATTTAAATGTTTTCACAGTATCCAAACATCTACAGACCTAACCCACAATCGCAGATCTCATATTCATATGTGAAACCAACACCAGTGTCATTATGATGTTAAATGTTCTTAACATCTACAAATTGGAAAAATATTCTTTAAACAATGACAAAAGAGAAAAACAAGAAAGATGGATAAAAATAGAAGACAAGAATTAAAAATACCTCTAATTGCCTTAATGTTTCCAAAAACATGATATGTTTATCTTGAAAAGCTTTCAACTGGTTTTGCAATTGTGAGATTTCCGAAAGCATGATAGATTCACAGTCTTTGATGACTGCCTCACCAATGCCTTCCTGCAGCAACCGAAGTCGTAGCTTCTCAGTTGAAACAACAAAATCTTCAGAATGTGAAAAATCACTACTTGTCATAGTTCTAGGGAAACGATCTTTAGCAGCCTGTAGGGCCTCAAGCCATGCGGCCCTATCATCTCTTGATATGCAACGCAGGTGAAGAGTTTTTGTTCCAGTGAATATGCTGAGCCTTTTCTCATCAGATTTGCTGGCACGAATTGAGGAAACCTGCCCACCAAATCGTCCAAATTGCAAACTCAGCTACCACAGTCAAAGCAACCTATGAGAAAAAGTTCATGAAAATCTAATTATAGCCTCTTAATCACACAATTAAGAACTTGTGAACAGCAAATTCAAAGAAGAGGGATTAACACTTTGATCAGATATTTCAATGTCAGCAAATAAAGAGTCAGGATAGATAGGAAAAGTAGTTATCATGGAATTGGTTACTTATCATGCATATTTTTAAGTTTAAGAGCTCAAAATCCATTGGGCAAACAAGAAGACACGCTTTTATGTTCAAGAAGCAGCTAGGGTCAAACACAGAATTTGTTCAGTAGATGGTTTTGCAGAAGACAATCAAACAAATTGCAGAGATCACTTCTATTTTCTTCCAGAAGATCTGACTGATTTTTCTCCACAAGGATTTGGTCTCAGGCTTTTTCCTTCTTTTGTTTCTTCTATTGTTAAGAATGCTCTTTTAAACATCCGGGTATCATGAGTATTTGAAAGGTATTCGTTCCAACTTCCTGTATAATCCATGCGTGCGAGTCAATTCTTTTTAGATACTGGACGTTATGCAGCTTTTTAACTCTCAAGATACAGTATCCAACTGGTTTTAAGCACAGTCAAAAGTGGAACAACATAGATAGCATAATTTCACACTTGACTCTGAGCACGTTTCATAATATGCACTGGAATCAAATCTCATCCTCGCCAAAGTTCCCTGCTAGGTCATTTATCAACCAAACAAACGCATAAAAGACAATTCCGTAGTTTTCGAAAACATTCCCACAAACAACAAAAAGCCGCAAAAAGGTCGCAACACGCATCAATATCCTCAACCCAAAATAAAATAACCATATATATACATACATTTCCAATGAGGACCTCCACTATATAAAATAATAAATAAAACAGCAACAAGAGCAAAAACAAAACAAACAGTAAACACAAACCTTCAAGTGTATCTCGCCGAAAGGCTTACATCGCCTGAGCCGACTACTACCGCTACTATTACTACTATTCAAACTCGCCGCCTTCCTCATATATTTAACGGAATCTTCTCCGATCACAACACTCTTCTCACTTGCCGGACTCAAAACAATCTTGTCAGGTCCATGAATCTTATAGTACGATAAGACTCCATCTTCCAGAACAAACCACCGGGATCTCCATCCTTT
Organism: Erythroxylum acuminatum; assembly: GCA_026284645.1. Classification (NCBI taxonomy): domain Eukaryota; kingdom Viridiplantae; phylum Streptophyta; class Magnoliopsida; order Malpighiales; family Erythroxylaceae; genus Erythroxylum; species Erythroxylum acuminatum. The sequence goes on from JANKOD010000001.1 coordinate 5,503,571, forward strand.
CCCATAATTAACCCATTTGTACAGAATCCCCGCAATGCTCCCACTCACGCCTCCATGAAACACTTTGGAGTCTCTAGCCTCTGTGATCGGCTCTTCGGTCTCGTGATTAGTTTCAAAATCGGTGCCAATGGAGGACATCTGAGCGGCGAGGTTAGGTTTGGAGCTGTGATTAACGGCTCTGATCGGCGCATCGAGCCCTAGCTGGGAGTTGCTCATCGATTTCGCGACCACCGGGTCAGTGCGATCGCGATCGATCGAAACCGGAGCAATGCAACAAAGAGGATTCATGGAGGAAGTAGCAGAAGGTCAAAAAGGACGCAGAGTGTTTGATTCGGGTCGGGTCGGAGAATGTGAGACCCGATCGGGAAATGAGAAACGTTTCATAGGAGATTAGTAACCACTGTGTATATAAATATATTAATTATACAGAAGCACTAAATGAACCGAGCAGCAGTGGCTGAGTTCTGGGTTGTTGATGATAAATTACTACTACGATTAAAGAGACGGAGAGAGAGAGAGAGTGAGTGGTGATGGCCGCAGATCCATTTAAGACAGTGGTCAGGTGGTGCAGACAAGCATTATCGTACAAGTGTGAAGTCTAAAGAAAGCTCGGTAGGCTAGTCTATGATTAACCAAAGACGGATGCTTGATGAAAGCAAAGATAAATTTTGTAAATAGCCCATGGATTTCACGCAAGTGTTCAGTTGAACCGAACTGAGTTTATTCAATCATTTTTGTCTTAAATCCGTAAATTATGGACTTTAGACAGCAGGGAGGGACAAGATAACGTGGGCGAGGGCAGGGGGGCGTATGTCCGTCGGTACGTTGAGGTGATAAAAATGGCTTTAGTTCATACTCCCATTTTGTACATCTAACTTTGGATCTTGGAAAGCCAGCTCTAATGGATCGGATTCTATGGCTAATCTAATCAGTTAGCTTCAAAAATTAATAGGGTCAAAACGAATGGAATTCTCTAATTTAAAAATTTTAGAAAAATTCTTTTAAAAGTCTTTTTTTGTATTTTTCATTTTAGAAAAAATATTCTTTTATATTTCAATTAATTGATAATAACAAAATACCCATAAGGTATAAATATTATACATGGGTTAACAAATATTTTTCATATGACAATTCGATTTAATTCGAATTAAATTGATAAAAACATGACCTAAATGAATAATTTATTATAATTATCTTAAACTATTAATTTAAGTCGAGTTTAATTAATTTCTACTATATTTTAAGAAATAAACTAATCTTCATAAATAATGTCTAAATTTTATGTATTTCTTCAAGAATGAATTTTCTAGAAAACTAAAAATTAGAAAAAAAATTCAATTATTTTAAAAGTTAGGAAATTTTTAAAAGTTTCTTCATCCGCAAAGGAGGTTTAGTGCGAGTTTGGTTTATTGTAGGGTAAATATCAGAACTCCCTAAGGACATTCCAGTACATAACCTATGATAACGGCACGCTATGTTCAATCACTGCATTCACTTAGCATGGCATCAACTATTTTTATCTCTTATGAACATCATTAAGAAAGTTACTATATTTTAAAACCCAAAATTCTTGCATTTCATTTCATAAAAATCGAAGGTCTACAATGTGTCTTTCAACATTCCTACGTGTACATCATCATAACCTAATACAAAAAGTGCTACATGAAAGAGAAAATACACAAAATCTATCTAATCTGTCCAAAACTTAGCTGCTTGCAGCGTCTCTCAGTAGTTAGAGTCATCTCTCGGTCCTGAAAAGTCAACGTTGCAATTTTGGTGAGTTTTGCGAACTCAGTGAGGTAACCACCATCGATGGTTCACTCAATTTATGCATCACATCAACACTTGTAACAATTTATTCACATCTTTGCATAATCACAAATATCACATTTCACTTTCAAAACAATCATCATAATCATTTCAATCATATAAGGTACACATATCAAAGATAAATGCAATGCACATGAGACTCACTTTCATTTATTATTGTCGTTGTGACCGAATGTCTTTTTACTAGCTCATGTCCCTTAGTGGATATCGAGCTGTGTCAAATTATGTTCCATATCCCTTAGCGGATACCAGATACATTCACAACTGAGCCTGAGGCTCTTTTCACATTCTAAGCTTTAAGCTCCTTTTTTTTTCCACTGGCAACTCCGATCACAACTTCCCTTTATCTTACATGCATTCATGTATTGAAATGCTTCACATATCAATTTCTCAATCACTCACATGCTTACACATTTGGATCACAATTTTCATCTGGAGCCAAGGTCCGGCATTCAACATCATTGTTAAGTAACATTCATTCCGTCACATTCATATACAAGTAGCACTTCCTATATATTCCCGAATAATAACTCCTCGAGCATTTTATTGTCCGAAATCAATACTCAAATCACATTCATAAAATAACTCAAAACAGAATTTAAGCAAACAAATAATTAAGTGAGACCGTCTAGGTTACTCACTAGTCACTCCCGAAGCTACTGTCTGGAAGTTCCGGCCACGTCTGGATATGGATGTTCCAGTTGCTCCTCTATAACAAGCAATATACACATACCACAATTTGGCACAATTATAAGTGTTTGAAAATGCATATGTATGTATATGAAATATGCACAATGCATGTTCATGACAATCTCAGGTATCGCTCTATTATTCTCATTACAAAGTCAATCCTATCTCAGAACTCACCTAAGTATAATTTGTACTTAGGTTTATACCTCAATGAAATCATTAAAATCACAATTCATAACTTATTGAATCACCTTCAAATTTTTCCCAAAAACATTATTTCGAGTCAACTTTACATGTTCTTTTTGACCCCGATAATGAAGTCATTGGCACACTTTCTTCTAGAAACATGTTCCCGTATGTCTTAAATTTCTAATGACACTAAAATCATACAAATTGGTCCAGTATTTTGAAAGATATTCTCCAAATAATTCGGACTGTTCTTAACTGTAACAGTATTCTGTACTTGACTTCAATTCAAAAAATTGAAATTCTTAGAGATAGAATTAAAATTCGATCCCTTCATACAATTTTTAACCCTATGTTTCTAGTTTTTCTCCAATTCAAGAATCATCTCATTTGGAAATCTACAGATCAAGATATAACCAAAATACCCAAGCATGTTCAGTTTGAAAAAGGCTTTCGGGTGTGCTAGATAAGGATAAAAATGTTAGACTATTTGTAAACACACTCAGTTAGACTAGTCCCACGTTTTACACTCGATCTCTCTCAATTGACTTCAGATTGCTATGATTTTTTTGATGGAGAGGTAGAGCAATGTGTTACAAGTCCACTGGTTCAAGTCTCATGTCATTCGGAGGTCAGACGAAGAAGATATAGCCAGAATACTGAAGGATGTTCGACAGCCTCCAACCTTTAAAGTCACGATCGTCTGAACGATAGTGGGGTCACGATCGTCTGAACAATCTTTCTCATCTCATACCATCATCTTACAACCATTTTTCAACTCTAAATTCATTCTTTTGATCGTCTCTAAAAGCACTCAGATATTCACATATATGCATACATTCACAGTGAAGAGAAACAGAGCCTTCATTTATGTTTTTTTCAAAATGTTTCTGCACCTAGTTATACATATTTTCCACTACACTCATTCACTTACATTGTTAGGTCCCGATTTCAGAACCCAACTCTTACTCTGATACCACTCATGTTGGGTCTCGTTTCTGAAACCCAACCTCTTAACAAAACACCATCATATTTGAGCGTGGTTCCTTGCAATCTCTTCTTGCTTTGATACCATAAATGTTGGGCACCATATCCATAGCCCAACTTTGGATACTGAACGTGCGTTTGATCCTATGGAACCTCCTTGAACATCATCGGTTCATCTTGTTGCAGAAATCATAAGACTAAATTTTTTTCACTCTTTAATACAACTTACAACTAATTTCATCATTCTCATTTCCATACCCTCAAACAAGAGTTTTACAAAGCTATAATGGCCTCTCAAGC
>JANKOD010000001.1:5514795-5528239 GCA_026284645.1 Erythroxylum acuminatum
AATGCAGGCTGACATGGCCAAAGCTCAGCTTGAAACCAACAAAAGAATTGAAGAAAACCAGAAATCCACACTAACCATATTAGAAGCCATCAAACCAATCAACATACGACCCCTACAGCTGCAGTCACCTCACCCTCATCCAAGACATATGCTTGAATCCTCAGCTCACCACCCCTACAAATATCAAATAGCAAACAAACCACAAATACCACCACAAACCCAACATATACCTCTCCGACCACAAATATCCTTCCACTACTCCAAACCATATGTTATGACCCAAAATGGACTTTAGTCATTTTGATGGTAAGCAACCCAAGTTATGGAATAGAAAATGCTAAAAAATATTTCAGATCTATAATATACCTGACAAAAACAAGGTTAAATCTGGGGCCATGTTTCTGAAGGAGAAGCCTGATATCTGGTATCAGGATTGGAAAGAAGATAAAACAGATCTGATCTGGGAGGAGTTTGTTGAGGAATTGTGCAACAGATTTACTAGCCATACTGAAGCTAATGTAGTGGAGGAGTTCCACAGACTTAAGCAAACCGACACTGTGGAAGCTTATCAGGAGAAGTTTGAAGATCTCAAGTCTGTTGTTAGAAAAATGAATTCTGGCCTAACACAAGATTACCTGGTGAAAGTGTTCATTGGCGGCCTGCAGATTTGGGCAGTCAAGAGGTTTAAACCCTCCACAGTTCAAGAAGCTTATAAACAGGCAAGGTTGAATGAAGCCATTCATAAAAACCCTACACTTCCAACCTCTAAACCCTACAATACAAACAAATCAACCACCTCTATCATATCCAACAAACCTCACTATCTTAATTCCTCAACAAATAACAAAACCACATAAGCTAATCTCAACAAATCAACCACTACCAAACCTGCATATAATCGAGAACCAAGCAAGTGTTATAAGTGTGGGGATAGGTATTTCCCTAGGCACCAATGCAAACTTAAACAACTATTACATATGCTCATTGACGATATCGAAGATGAAGAATCTCAAGAGGAAACTGTGGAAGGAAGGGTAGAGGTTACTATGGAAGAAACTAACGATGGAAATGAGGATGTAGTAATTCAGATGAATGCACTAAGTGGGAAATCCTCACTTAATTAAGGGAATGGTAGGAAACCAAGAGATTAGTGTTTTAATTGACACGGGTAGTATTAATTCTTTCATAGATGAGACTCTAGTGAGAGTGCTTAATCTGCCTACTGAAGAAATCATACCGCTAACTGTCACTGTTGCTAATGGGGCCAAGGTGACGTCCACCCACAAGGTTAAGAAATTCTGTTAGGAGATGCAAGGACATAAATTTTGTGTAGACCAAAAGATACTTAGTTTGGGAGGCTGCGACTTAGTTTTGGGATTGGATTGGATGGAAGCTCACAATCCAATATGTTTTGATTTGAAATCCAGAGAAGTTACTGTGAACAACGGTAAAGATACAGTTGCTTTAAAGGCTCAAAAGGAGCACAAAACTTTTCAACTTCTCAAAGGAAAACGGGTCTAGAAATTTTTCAAAAATGGAATCAAGGGCATGACTGGACATGTATTTCTCATAATTGAAGAGAAAGAACTTCAGGAAGCCAATTCCCACTTAACTGTACTCTTGGAAGAATATAGTGATGTTTTTGAAAAACCTAAAGGCATACCTCCTCACAGGGCTTTAGACCATCAAATACCACTGAAACCTCACTCAAATCCTGTTAATCTCCCACCATACAGATACCCCTACTACTAGAAAACAGAAGTGGAAAGGCTCGTTCATGAAATGTTAGGAGCATCAATAATACAGCCCAGTCACAGTCCCTATACTTCTCCAGCCTTGTTAGCAAAAAAGAAAGACGATATATGGAGGTTTTGTGTAGACTATAGAGGACTCAATGACATCACCATCAAAGATAAATTTCCTATTCCTACAATAAAGGATTTGATGGATGAGCTACATGGGGCTGTGATCTTCTCCAAGATTGACTTGAAGTCTGACTACCATCAAATCAGGATGGCAACAATAGATACTCATAAAACTGCTTTTAAGACTCATCAAGGACACCATGAATTCAAGGTGATGCCCTTTGGTCTCATAAATGCCCCTGTAACATTTCAGGCATTGATGAACCAGGTATTTGCTGCTTTTCTATGCAAATTTGTTCTTGTTTTCTTTGATGACATATTAGTATACAGTCCTGACCTAGCAACTCATAAAGAACACTTACGGATTGTATTGCAAACATTGAGACCACAACAATTGTTTGCTAAAAAGAAGAAATGTGCTTTTGGTGTGGACAAGGTGGAATATTTAGGACACATTATATCCGAAGAAGGAGTGGCTACTGATCCCTCAAAGATACAGACAATGTTGGATTGGCCAACACCAGCTACTGTCAAATCCCTAAGGGGTTTCCTAGGCCTCACTGGTTATTATAGGAAGTTCATCAAGAACTGTGGATAGATTTGCAAGCGTTTAACCGCGCTACTCAAGAAGGACCAGTTTCGTTGGGAGAAAAAAGCTGAACAAGCCTTCCAACAACTGAAGGAGGCCATGACAACAGCTCCAGTATTAGCTCTCCCAAATTTCCAAGAACCATTCATCTTGGAAACGGATGCTAGCAACTGGGGAATTGGAGCAGTCCTAATGCAAAGAAAAAGGCTTATTGCCTATTTCAGCAAAGTCCTTTGTCCTAGGAACCAAAACCTATCTATATATGAGAAAGAGCTACCGACAATTACTTTAGTCGTAGACAAATGGCGACATTATTTAGAAGCTACATCATCCATTATTAGGACTGATCATTACAACTTAAAATATCTTTTGCAGTAAACGATACAAACTTAGATGTAGAAGAAGAGTCTAACTAAACTTATGGGCCTAAATTATACCATTCACTACAAGAAAGGGCAAGAAAATAAAGCAACAGATGCTCTGTCTCGCAAGTATGAATCAGAGGAAGCATAACTACATGCCTTATCAACGACTCAACCAGAATGGACAAAAAAACTAGTGGTAAGTTACGAAGAGGATACTGAGGTTCAACAGGCTGTCCTACTGGCCCTACGAGACATTCAAGGGATTGCTCCCTACAACTTCAAAGGAGGAGTTCTAAGGTACAAGGGGCGTTTGTATGTGGGAGCAATAGGCAATCTCAGGGAAGCAATATTATAGGAAGTCCACTCATCCTCAACAGGGGGTCACTCAGGGTTTAAGGCTACCTATCATAGGCTTAAACAACTATTCTATTAGTCGGGGATGAAAAGTAAGTTGAAGGCAACCTATTTCCAAAACTGAGGGAGCTTGGAAATAGATCTCAATGGATTTCATAGAAGGGCTTCCGAATTTTGAAGGCAAGAATGTTATTATGGTGGTAGTAGATACTTATACAAAGTATGCACATTTCCTAGCTCTATCTCATCCTTCACAGCTTCAGATGTGGCAAAATTATAAATGCAAGGGGTATATAAACTACATGGGATTCCTGAGTCAATTATTTCAGATAGGGACAAGATATTCTCTAGCCTATTATGGAAAGAATTATTCAAAAATATGGGCACACAGCTCAAAATGAGCTCATCATATCATTCACAAACAGACGATCAAACTGAAAGGGTAATTAAGTGTTTGGAGACATACCTAAGGTGCATGACGCACCAGCATCCTGAAAAGTGGCACAGATGGCTTCACTTAGCCGAATGGAGGTACAACACCAACTTCCATAACACCATCCAAACCACTCCATTCCAAGCCTTGTACTGGTACCCTCCACCACCACAAGCTGCAGCCTTGGAGTTACCTTCGTCAGTGGAGAATGTCAATCGTTATTTAGAAGAACATCAATGGATGCTTTCAACACTGAAGCTACAGCTTCTTAAGGCCAAGGATCGGATGAAGTCTCAGGCAGGTAGAGGGAGAACTGAGAGAACCTTTGAAGAAGGAGATCTAGTATATTTAAAGTTGCAACCTTACCGTCAGAATTCGGTAAGTAAACGAAAAAATAAAAAATTGAGTGCTAAGTACTATAGCCCTTACCAGATAAAGAAGAAAGTGGGCGTTGTGGCGTATGAGCTAGATCTACTAGCTGGGAATCTCATTCACTCAGTGGTTCATGTGTCGTTGTTGAAGAAGACGTTAGGGTTTGGAACAACACCGACCAACGAACCAATTGAAGACGGCACAACACCAAGAGAAGAATAACCCGAAGCCGTGATCGAGAGGCAATTCGTAACTCACAAAAACCTAGATGGCTTGAAGTGGCTCGTGCGGTGGAAGGATCGCGAAGTGGAGGAAGCCACGTGGGAAGATCCTCGTTATATCAGAAGCTAGTTCCCAAATTTTAACCCTTGAGGTCAAGGGTTTTTCTAAGGGGAATGGAATGCTATGAACCCAACTATGAGACTGGACTTATGAAACCAACTACAAAGACCGGAGGCCCATGAAAGAATCCAAGGACTGGCGTTGCAAGCATCATTTTATTTCTGTAATTGTTTGTTTGTTTTCTATTCCTAGTTATACGGTTACAACGAACATTAGATTATATGTTGACACACTTGTCCTACACGAAGGACATAACAAACAATACAATATTCTCTACTCTTCTTATTCTTCTGCTTTTTTTCTCTCTTTCTGCTTGCTTCTCTTCCTTCTTCTCCTCTTCTGTCAAACCAGAGACTCAACTGGTATCTCACACTCCTGTCCTCCACTATGTCGTTTTTGGCTGCTCACCAGCTACTGCGTTGCTTCTTTAGCGTGCACTGCTACTGTTTCCTTGCTTGCTTCTATCTGTTACGCTGTCATTTCTTTCATGCTTCGGTCCTCCTAGCAGTTGGCTTATGCACTATTGTTTCGGTGTTCTTCTTTGTCCATGCTGTTGGCGTTTTACTTGCTTCCATATGTCCACCTGCTGCCGTTTCATGTTGTTTCTTTCTTCAATTGTTTTATTCATGGACCATTAAATTCACGTAGTTGCATGGCAACATCATGCACAACCATTTGCAACTTTGATTCTTCTTCTTTATGTTTTCATTTTTCTTGTTTTTATTTGCTCTAATTTTCTTCTTCTTACTCCATGAATACAAGTAAATATTAATCTTCAAAAAATGGACAAGATATCGTGCTTTCTACTCACTTTAGTTCTATTATTTCCGAATTGTGCCTAAAACTACATATGAACTAAAATGAGTATCTTAAGCATTTTCATAGTAATAATCACTAAGTGTTATGGAATAAATTCATAATAAACTAAGCACAAATTTTTGTTATGTTGTTTAAAATTACCTTCATCTAATTCCGCAGGATTTTCACTAAAGCAGCTTACTTTTTTAGTAAATTTATTGATAGCTCCTTTTTGGGACTCTATTAACTGTTCTACTTGTTATCTTTTTCCCCCTTTTTTACTTTTAGATAAATGTTTTTTTAGGCAACATTATATAAGATAATTATAACATAATTGGACTAGAAAAAAAAACCTATATGGAACTAGAAGAAAGAGACAAGTACAATAGGACAACAATGACTCAATTATATATCACAAGAATATATCAATGCAATTATATACCCGAGATAAAGGAAAAACAACAACAACAACAATAACAACTCAGTAGAAATCTGATCGACATGCAGGATATGGGGAGATCTAGTCTAGTAGTATGCAACCTTATCCCTAACTAGTAAAGGAAGAACCAAAAAGCAAAATTTAATAACCTATATAAAAATGAAAAAAATTAAGAGTAATTTACTAAGGTTTTTGAGAAATGAAAGAGAGATAAATTATTCAAATAAATTTCAATTTGAATTATCATATGAGTTATGTTAAAAAGACATTAACAAGAATGAGTTGAAAAAGTTTAAAATTAGGAAACTTATTACAAATATTAAAAAAGATATTTGAAGAATAAAACATGTAGATTCAAATTAGATAACAATGGGATGGTTAATCTTGTATAGATTAGATTGCAGTAGTATATTTATAGCATCTCTTACAACATCCATTTAATAGTCTAGATCAATATAATTAAATTGTCATATTTAAAATTTGATGTTTAAAATGAACGTAGGTGAAGAAGTGAGATAATGCTAAAACAAACTTTTACATAAGTTTGATAAGACTTAATTGAGATAAATAAAAATTATAAAGTTTATGAGTTTTGAAATAATAATTCTTCTACTATTAATAACATATTACCATCTATATATTTAAACATTTTTAGGTTATGAAATTTAAAAACTTATTCATAGATTATCTTATATATATTATTTTAAGGATTACTTTACAAATTAATGCATTGTAAGTTATAAATGTTTAAACACCAATCGAAACGTGACTTTATGTGCGAGCGGAGGGAAGCATAAAACTCTAAAACAGATATTGCCAAATTTAAGCCAAGCTTCTAAATGGTTACATTTGTCAATTATTCGTGTAAAACTCATTTGTCCCTAAATTGTTGTGGACTTTGTTCTCATTTAGTATGCAATGGGTTTAGGCTTATACTTATGCCTATTACACGAGTTATTAAAGTAATTACATGCTAACCGAAGGGGTATGGTTGAGTAGCAGGAACTCATCCATCCTTAACCAAAGGTCAGGAGTTCAATCATTGACTTTGGGTATGGAACAACCTTAAATCATTGGGCCAGTTGTCCCACCTTGTGAGGTGCCTACAAACTAGCGAGGAGATTAGTCACTGGGTCCGCCGGTAGATACCCTAGTCTAAGACAAAAAAAAAAAGTAATTACATGCTATTTAATTAATATTCAACTCAAATTTTTATACTTCAATTCTCTAATACTCAATGTTTATTATTTATAACAAAAATTTGCTAAATTATTTTAAATTAATTTAATTACAAATTTTGCGCATAATATGTTAATTATTACGTAAAGATCTAACATAATACTCATCTATTCTAATCTAATTACTTACTGCTCGCTTTGTTAAATAGCCTCCTTGGGGATATTTAAAGGTCTCGGACTATATAAACGAAAAAGTTAATATCAAATTAAAAAGTTAATACCAAAAATCAGGGGTTCGATCTTAATTTTGGGTATGGAGCAGCCTTAAATTTTTGAGCCAGCTGTCTTATTCTATAAGGTGCCTACAAATCAGCGAGAGGATTAATCACTGGATCCGCCGGTAGATGCCTTCGTCTAAGGGAAAAAAAAAAAAAAACACGCATGATCTTATGACATATATAGTGTCGTAACTCGTAAGAAACACGACGTGAGCAATCTTATTACATATATAGTGTAAAAATAACAAAGTGAAACTAGAGAAGGTAAACTATAAACATGGAAAATAATAAATATGAAAAACGAAACAAGGCGTAGTTGAGATAGAGACTAGATGAAGGAAAGGAGAGGAGATATCTAACAGAGCAATCGTATGTTAACCTGTATATTCCTGTCGATTCACTTTTTCTTCCTTGAACGAACATGTTTTGTTATTTACGCAAATCTTTGTTAGGGTTTTGATTCTTCTTCTTTTCTTTTGTTGTATTCTTGTATCTTGTATTTATGAGATACCCATACCCAGTTGCTACGATATTTAAGCCTTTTTTTTGTCTTTGTACTTTTATGACATGATTTTGTTGCTATTTCTGGATATATATTCGTTTTTAAGCTTTTTCGCGATGTGGGTTCCTGGTATTTTTAATGATCCACATGTTGGGTGAATTAGTGCCTGGTAAATATCTGAATAAATGTGCTTTATAGGTATTTCAGCGACCTGCGTTTCTGTTTCTGTTTTTGTTTTTGTTTTTCTCTACAATCTGTTATATGTACAGAGGATGGTATTCATCTTTAATTTCAGACTGGTCTAAGATGCTTTTTTTAGTAGTTTTCTCATGCTCTAGTTGATGGCTCTGACAGAGATTCTACTTTTGTTTTGTTCACTTGGCTTTGAAGGGACTTTGTTTTGATTTGTACTTCTCTTTATATGGATCCCATGGCTGATGAGCATATTGATTTTGGAGATGAGGAGTATGGAGGGGCTCAAAAGATGCAATACCAGGGAAGTGGTGCCATATCTGCACTAGCAGAAGAAGAAATGGTGGAGGATGATGAGTATGATGATCTTTATAATGATGTAAATGTTGGAGAGAATTTCTTGCAGATGCACCGATCTGATGTGCCAACTCCTCCAGCTAATGTGGGTGGCAGAGTTGGAGTCCAAGCTCATGAATCTAGGGTTGAACATGAGGATTCACAAGGACCAAACACACTTGGTTTAGCAGTTGAAGGGAAGTATTCTAGTCCAGGGGGACAATTTCATCAACAGAAGGATTCGGCCATGGGTGTTAAGGGACAGGGAGTTGAATCTGTTGGTTATTCAGATAGATCTTCTACTGCAGAAAAAGGGAGAACCATGGTGATCACTGATGATACGCAAGTCCAAAATAAGGGCTTTCAAGGATCGATCTCTGTGGCTCCTAATGTTGGCATTGATTCTCCTAATTTGCATAGAAAAAATGTAAATGAACCTGAACCTTTGCAAAATAGTGGCAATGGTGATCCTCGAAATGTAACTCAGATATCAGCCAATCAAATAAGTGTGACTACTGATGTCAATCGTCCAGTGATGAGTGAAAATCAGATCCGACCATCCGTGGAGAATGGTTCAACCATGCTGTTTGTGGGAGAATTGCATTGGTGGACAACTGATGCAGAGCTTGAGAGTGTTTTGTCTCACTATGGAAAGGTGAAAGAGATTAAGTTCTTTGATGAAAGAGCTAGTGGAAAATCTAAAGGGTATTGCCAAGTTGAATTTTATGATCCTGTTGCTGCAGCTGCATGCAAAGAGGGAATGAATGGTCATATTTTCAATGGGCGGGCTTGTCTTGTAGCTTTTGCTTCACCACAGACAATAAAACAGATGGGAGCTTCATACATGAACAAATCTCAAACCCAGACTCAATCTCAAAATCAGGGAAGGAGGCCTATGGATGACAGTGGGGGGCGAGGTGGAAACATGAATTATCAAAGTGGTGATACAGGAAGAAACTATGGACGAGGTGGGTGGGGACGGGGTGTGCAGGGAGGTATGAATAGAGGTCCTGGGGGCGGGGGACAAATGCGGGGAAGGGGAGGAGCCATGGGTGCCAAGAACATGGCTGGAAATGCTGCAGGAATTGGAAGTGGAGCAAACGGTGGAGGTTATGGACAAGTCCTTGGAGGTCCTGTATTTGGGGGACCTGGTGGTGGCATGATGCCCCCACAGGGTATGATGGGAGCTGGATTTGATCCAGCATTTATGGGTCGAGGTGGTCCCTATGGTGCTTTTGCAGGTCCAGGTTTTCCTAGCATGCTTCCTTCGTTTCCAGCTGTTAATGCCATGGGACTTGCTGGGGTGGCTCCTCATGTCAACCCTGCTTTCTTTGGTCGGGGAATAGCACCTAATGGGATGGGAATGATGGGATCCTCTGGAATGGATGTACCAAATGCTGGAATGTGGTCTGACCCAAGCATGGGTGGTTGGGGAGAAGAACATGGTCATAGGACAAGGGAATCGAGTTATGGGGGTGAAGATGGTGCTTCTGAATATGGATACGGAGAGGTGAATCATGAAAAGGGAGCAAGATCTAGTGCTGCCTCTCGGGAGAAAGAACGAGTTGCTGAGCGAGATTGGCCGGGGAACTCTGATCGGAGGCATCGTGATGAGAGGGGACAGGAATGGGAAAGGTCTGAAAGAGAGCACAGAGAACACAGGTACAGGGAAGACAAGGATAACTACAGAGACTATCGTCAAAGAGATCGTGACTCAGGTTATGAGGACGACTGGGATAGAGGGAAAACTTCTTCAAGATCGCGAAGCAGATCTGGTGCATTGGCTGATGAAGTTCGCAGATCTCGATCAAGGGATGTTGATTATGCTAAGAGGAGACGCTTACCGTCTGAGTGATCTGTGTACTGCTCATCTTTCTGGGATGAATTTATGAGCTGTGGAACTTCATGTTTGCAGTCTGAAGTCTTATGACATGCAATGATCTAAAATACAGCTGGATGCTTCTTCAGGGAGGAAGTAAGTTATCATAGGGATGGAAGGGAAGAGTGGATACTCTGTTACTTTCTTATTGCATTCTATAGAACATACTTGAATGATTCTTAGTATTTGGGTGCTTGAAAACAGTAATAGCTCTTCTTAAAAGCTGGCCAATGTGGATATTTTCTGTGGGGTTGGAGTTAAAAGCCATGCAGCAATGCATCTGTTTGGACTTATTTATTTTAAACCTTTTGATGATGGCTTGTGATCTTGATTTGCTTCAAATCTTTTTCTTTTGAATAACTTAATTTTCTTTTATCAACATTTTACATTACTTTTAAGCCTGTTAGACTTGTAAAAAAAAGGTTCACAGTTTGACTTGCAATGCATGTTTCTGTACAAGATCTGGTCAGGGTATTCAATTACTCTATGATTTTATGATGTCTTCAGACAATTGCATGCACTATATTTACTTCTTGCTGTTGCTTTCTTGAAGGATTTGATGATTTGTATATAGGTACATTCTTGAGAATAGTGAATCCTCAGACCTTGTGTCTGAGCCCTTTTTCCGAACCCTTTTCTGTGAACTTCACTTGATTATTAACCATCTTTTCCCTAATAATTTTGTTCATGGCTATATACACATCCGTGCCATAAATGTCTCAAGTTGTAGTAAGTGCTTCACACCAATTTTTTGTTTTGGTTCTTTACAGTGACTTCTTTTTTGGTTTTCGACTGATTAAACAATTAATCAGAATACTTCCATGAAATTTAGTTTTGTGTGGTTTAATCATTTTTCTAAAGATTCTTTGGTTGATAGTTACTTTGTCCCATTTTGAGGAAACATAGAATCAAGCATGGAATTTTATGTTTGTTGTTAGTTAGGAGATGATGCATGGCATTTTCTAGTTTAGATATGCTGAAACTTGTTATTAGGGTGGAAATCCTAGATAACGGTTGTCATTGTCTTTGCTTTTAATGAAGTTGAGGATTTGTTCCTTTCTCTTGAATCTTTATGATAAAAACCCACATAAAAGGCCTATGTTGGCTCCAGAATTTTGATCAATGATTCTCGTGTCCTCTTAAGCAATTTTTAGGAAGCAGGTTAAAGTATTTGAAGAAGTTTAGGTGTTGATTGTGCTGAGTTAAAATGTTCGATACTGGTTAATTTATTTTTCTTTCAGAGCCCAATATTTGACATCAGTTTAGTCTATATCACTGAGGTATTAGATCTACAGTTCATATGCTCACTATGAGTTAGGTGGCTGAATTTCATTATTTTGACTTTTTAACTAGGCTTGAAAATTTTAGGTGTTTCAAGTGCTTCTGTAGTGAAAATTTTAGGTGTTTCAAGTGCTTATGTAGTGTATATAAAAATAAAGTTTAGAGTCCATCACTAGTCTTCAGAGAACTCATATGGATATGGGGCTACAATTTATTTTTTCTGGAATCTTAAATTTTGTTTTCTTTTTAAGTTGTTACTGTAGTGTTTATAAATGTAAAACTAATAATCATTTTCTCCCGAAATATCTGGAAGTTATCACTTTTATGGTTTTTATTGAAATTGATTGTGATTCTTCTTTTACACATTTGATCTTTTATTTGAAAAAGTTTCCTCATCAATGCCTTTCAGTAGAACTAAGACTGTCCTTGCTGCTTGCTGTGGTTTTTTCTCTGTATACTCGTTTACTAAAAGTGTTCTCCAAATTTATTGTGTCCACTGTTTCAGTTGAACGTAGCTTAGGCTTATTAAAATGTTCCTCTTTGAACTCTCTAACCATGAATTATACTGTATATTGTTCTTTGAGTGCGGCCACACTTGTATTTGGTTGCTTTTAGGTGTTATATGCCACTTGATTTCCATGCACCAGATTAACTTAGTCTGCAAGCTATGGAGATGTCTGTAGCTATTACTCGTCTTAGTTCCTTAGAAGTCTAATGTCCACGTGAAGTATGATTATAGAAGGACCACGGAACAATGGGCTTTGAATTACCATTAGACTATGGCAGGATTCTATTTCTAATTTATGGGTTGTTAGACATTTACTGCCGGGTGGTGTCTTTGAAAAATAAATACTTTTTATGTCTATTGAAATGGAAGTTTTTCTTTTACCAGGGAGTGGAGTGGGACAACACTTGTTCAATACTTGTTAGTTGCTGGAAGGAAGATATGTTAAATATGCTGCGTTCACTGAATGGTTTTGGTCTGCCAAGTTTGCAGGAGCCCTAATTCCCTTTGTTTCAACCTTTCATTTTTATGAACAGCTTGAGAATGTAATGAAAGCTCCTGCAAGAATATTCTAGGAAGAGTATCAATGTGAGCTACTGAAAGGATTTCAGTCTCAAGGTTTTGGGGCATGATCTCATTGTTGATTCTTGTAAAAAATTATTTTCTTATGTAAATGAATACATGTATTAGGTCTAGAACTTGTAATGACTTTTCATTCCTAATTTGGTTGAGTACTCTTGGCTGATCACCAATTTTGTATAGACCTCCTGCAGAAGCAGCCATACATTAGTAAATACGAGTTGTGCAGTTGTTGTATAGAGTAGTCAGATGGGGTCTAAAAAGATTGTAATATTTAGCCATTCCCTCTGTATTTTGACCACTGTAACAAATGTACCAGCAAATTTGTCAATTGTATAGAACAGTCTTACAAGAGCTAATAAGGTTGTAATAGTTGGCCGTTCCCTCTGTATTTTGGTCACTTTAACCAATGTACAAGCCAATTTTTCATTATATAGAATAGTCTGACCAGAGTTAAAAAGGTTTTGTAATATTTAGTATTTGGCCACTGTAACAAATGTACATGCCAATTTGTGGTTGTATAAGAATAGTTGGACAAGAGCTAGTAAGTTTGAAGTGTCTAACCGCACCTACTTTCTGAAGGCTTAAAGGATCAGAAGTATGATTTAATGCTTAAATTGCCCGCTGCTGATTTGTTGTGGATGCCTGCAATCTAAAGAATTTTGCTTTCTACTTTCCCGGTTCTGTTTATTCAAAGGCCTTGTATGTTTCGTCGGATATGTTAGTTCTTAATGTTCGCCCACTCTCCTGGAGGAGTATGGGGAACTTGCTTACGTGTTGCTTGTCCATGTTGGTTATTTGTATGTAATCATGTTTTCTAGTATCTTCAGCTGTATGTAGAGTTTCTCATGGAATACAATCTCGTATGAGGCAGTACCTGTTTCTTATTTCTGGTGCAGAGCGTTTATATTTTTCTTGAAGATGACTAATTTCACTAACTTAACATTCTGTTTTGGGGGAAATAACACTCTGTTTTATGTTCACACATTGTCAGTTGGCAGTTTGTATGTAGTCTCGTTTTCCGATTTTATGCATTTGCTAGATGTTTTGTTAAAGCTAAATAACTTATTTGGTCTGCACTTGATGTATTTGAACTCTGCATGGGTGCAGTCTTAGCTCTGCCATTGTTCTGACGCTTGGCGTGATTCGTTGTATTT
>JANKOD010000001.1:5563069-5575332 GCA_026284645.1 Erythroxylum acuminatum
TTTATTTTCTTTTTAATAATCCTTTTAGGCCTTATATAACTTAGAATTAGATTAGTTCACCATTTCCTTGAGGGATCGACACCTCACGACCTATGCACTTGCGATATATTGGCAGTTTTATAAGATAAAAACTTGCTTAACAAGTTTTTGGTGTCGTTGCTAGAGAGTTAGTAGGATTAGTTAATTCTTTTAGTCTAAGAAATTATTACCCTTTCTTGTGACTATGGTACCCAATCATACGATTTTTTAAAAAAAAAAAGAAAGAAGAGAAGGAAGCTTGGGCGTAAAGTAGAAGACACGTTAATTTGGATAGCACAAGGCAATAATGAGGAATTCGCAAAATTTAAATGTCAAGAAGTGATGGAAAGAACGATGATGGAGGAAACACATTATAGGGAGCAAAGGACCTTTGTGGACTTCAATAAGGCACATTTTGGTTGGGGAAGTTATCATCCTTATACACGTACAATTCGGATGGACATAACTACCTAGATTTCTATTGGTCTAACAATGTAAGGACTCATATGGGACATCAAGACCTATTAGGATTTCAATAAGATGAGTCTAGTTCATAGGATTCTAAATTGGACAAGATCATAGATAAGCTCATGAACATGGAAGAGGCTCGGAAGAGACTAGAGAAGAAGTTTGAGCAAGTAACAGAAGACCATGTCTCTTCTATTCACAACCTAGAGATTCAAATAAGACAACTTTCTCGTGGATTTTGTAAGAGAAGTGTGGAAAACTTTTTAAGCAATATAGAAGTACATCCAAGAGAGCTATGTAAGGTTATCACACTAAAGAGTGGGAAAGAGCTAGAAGAACCAGAAAAAAACAAGATGAATCCCACCTTATAGAAGACCAAGAGAATAATAAAAAGGATGAAGAAAAGAATGAGGACCCTCCATACATTCCTCCTACACCCTCATTCGGGAAAATTGATGTGATCGAATATTTGAAGGAGAAAGAAGAGGAAGAACAGATGACAACAGACATAGAGCTTGAAGAAGATATGAGAGTCTCTATTTATAAAGTGGAAGTGGAAGATGAACAAGAACAGATCACCCTCTTACAAGACAAACCGCTGGATTCAATAGAAGATTCAGGGAGTTTTGTTATTTCCTATTTCATTGACATTTTGTTAGTAAAAAGGACATTACTAAACTTAATTGGTTTTCTTAATTTTATCATTACTGGTCTTTTGATTATCTTGCAATTTTTAGCTTATTTACATACTACAAAGCTAAAATTAGGCAACACGATGGAAGCAAGTCACTCATAATTGATCCCGACTAAGTTTTGAAGGATGCAAAGTCAAGCTAGTGACTATAAATTAGCACATTTGGTAGTTAAATTGAAATTGAGGTGTAGTTAGATTTGTTTTCTAAATTCTAAAAATAAGTTTTGAATGATATGGAATGGTTTGGATTGCTAATTCTCTTATTTTCATTGAAGCAATTACAAAATAAGGCATTAATCATGGGCATCAAGCATATTTGGTTTTAGACTCCAACGCCATTACCCTCTCAATTGCTATGACGGGTTTTTATGCTCTAGCCTTTATCTTTTTATTTTTATTTTTACTTTTATTTTGTTCTTATATTTTTCTTGCTATTTGTTGTGATTCCCACCTTGTATGTTATTTGTCCTTCTCATATAGTCTTTTAGGTTGCTAAATTTTATTAGCTTAAGAAATTAGTGTTCTAGGTTGTTTAGTAAAAAATGCATGTTAATTAGGATATGATGTTGGTTTGTTCACTCTAGAATTTACCACGTTTATAATTTTAAGTCGATCGAATAGATAGCATTGTTAGTACTTTTCATGAGAATGATCAACTAAAGAAATAAGGTAGGCAATAAAATAAAACAAAGATGTGTGTATTTGTTTAATAAATAACTATTCCACTGGTCCTTTTTTAAACAAATTGAGTTATGAATAGATCTAGTAGCCAGTTAAGAATGTGATGTAGCTGAGTAACTGGGGGACATTCATCACAAATGTTTGCCTTCGCATCCAAAGACTATAATGACATTCCAACCAAGCCATTTAATAAAAACATGACCTAGCTAAGTAACTGAGAGAAATTCATCACAAATGTTTTCCTTCATGACAAAAGTCTAGGCTTATATCAATTAAAAGTAACAAAAATAATGTGTTGAATAATAAATCCTACCGATCTTAGTTAATAGATCAAATTTTGTATATTTGAGGTACCTTGATGTGTTTGTTAGTGTTTCAGATCAAATATAGAAGCATGGAGGCTCTGTTACGATCGTGGCTACTTCTACCATGATTGTGAGAGAGAGCCAAAATCTTTGGCCACGATGGTGGCCTACACGACAGACAGTGCAGACAGCCTCCTGAATGTGACTTATCGAGGGACATTTGGTACCTTTTGGACTCGAAAAACCTTAGGGTTTACCAAAAATAGAAAATACTATATAAAGAAAGAGAAATAACCCTAAAGGGAGCTCCAAACTCTGCCACTTTGAGAAAGATCCAAGGAGAGAGGAAGAAGAAGAGAGAAGGAGGAGGAAGGAAGAAGGAGAAGAAGGGGCTGCAGTGCTGCCATCTTCCAGATCTATTCCTACCAGTCTAAGTGACTTTTCATTTCTCCTTTATTGTTCTTTCTTAAAACGTTCAAGATGGATTTCATAGTGATGGATTTAAGTTTGATGATGATGTTCTAATCTTCTTTAGGGATTTATTCTTGAATAAATGTTAATGTGATTTCTTTTTATGTTAATACATTGGGTGTTGCGATTATTTGTTGTATTTGCATGCTTTGGTAACAAATCAAGAGTGTGATCAATAGCAAAAAGATTATATTGGGTAATGAGAGTTAAATAATCTAATAGATCGCACAAATAATCTAATCAAGAATTTAGACGAAGAGAGATCTCGTATGAGAACCTGATTGTCTATTAGAGGGCTTAAGATTTGATCAAATTTATGGGTTTTTTGTTAATTGAGAGATTGCAAATTTCATAATTTAATTAGGGGTTATGATTTAGGGTTTAATGATTATAACTCGAGATAGAGTAATCCACCCTTCGAAAGTTTAGGACAGATATCGTATTAACTCAAAAGTAATCGTGTTAGCATTTGATGATAGGATAAATCCCCCTTATCATATTTAGCTAATCTTCTTTGTTTGATTTCCATTGTTAATTTGGTGGTGCTCATTTTGACTCTTTGTGTGTTAATTTTACATTTTAATTCCAATCAATCATCTTCACGTGTTTCCTTTTCATGTTTGTTTTGTGAATGATTTATAAAATATGCATTAGATCATTTGGGTTTGAAATTTGGAATTGTTTGTGTGAATTGTGTATAGTTCAATTTCAGTAACATTTAGTCATTTTGAATTTATGAAGAAATGAGATCAAAGTAATATTGCGTATGAATTATGAAAGAACATTTAAGTTTTATGAATTGTGAATATTAAAAAACATGTCAAATTATTTGTTATTCTAATAATCATAAAAATGAGATCAAATTTAATTCATCAAATTGTTAACTAATTTATATGAAACATACAATTTACTAATTATTGTTTGTATATAAAAAGTATTTAACATTTGATTAATCATTTAAATATAATATTTAATATATAATTAAATCATTTAATATATCTAACTAAGTTAAGAAAATTAAATGCTTGCATTTTTGTATTATTTCTTATTGTCATCAGGAAATAATATTACAAATATTAATCCTATCTTATGAGTAGTAAATACACATTCATCATCTTATCTTATGGGTAGTTAAATACATGGTATAAAATAGTATGTGAATTTATGAGAAAATACTTATCGCTAAATATAATGTGAAATTGTAAGTGTTTAAATCATTTTTGTGTTTGCATTAAACCTGATGTTGAAAAATATAGAAAATGTTAGATATTTTCCTATTATTGATAAGATTGTACATAAAGCAAAAAGGTGACCAAGTTCATTTACAATCATGCATACGTCTTGAAATTAATGAGAAAGGATTTCATAAATTTTAGGAATTTGTGTCATCTTGCTATTATAAGATTTATAACTAATTTCCTCTCACTTCAGTGTTTTATTATAATGACGAAAGAGTTGAGAGAAATGTTTATCAATGATAAGTAGGTTGCATCTCAGCATATTAGGTCTAATGTTGGATTGGAGGTTTTTAGAATTATACTTGAAGATAATAAATTTTGGTCTAAATCTCAATTTGTCTTCCAAGTTTGTGAGCTTTTGGTGAAGGTACTTCTTCTGGTTGATAGTGATGAGAAGACAACAATTTGTTATTTTTATAATGTCATAAAGAGGACGAAAGAAGTAACTAAGGCCAATATGAAAAATAGGCTTTCTTTATACGCCTTATCTTGTAGTCACAAGTGGAGATTTATATGGATGCTTCTAGTGACACCTTATCTTGCACTGACAAATGGAGATTTGTATGGATGCTTCTAGTGATTTTGAGATGCTAATTGTTATTAATTAAAGAGGCAAACTTAATCTAGATATATATTTTTCGCTTTTGTTACTTATTGAAAATTAATCATCATTTTATTTTGTTTATAATGCTACTTTTATTGACTTACAATTGCTTAGAAGGACCAATTCGGAAATGGTGTTCTAGAATTGCAACAAGTTTGCAATTAAAATTCTAAGTTAATGTGTGGGTGCAATAAGGTGGGAAAGGAATTGGAGCATATTTTAATTCATCAATTCCATGAGAAGGAATATACTAGAGCATAAAAGATTTAATGACTTGGTCTTTGTTCGATACAATTTAAAGCTTTGAAAAACGTATATTATTATCATTATTAAGTTGGATATAATTTATTGAAATTATAATAATTTAATTTTACTGTTTACTAGGACTTTTAATAAAATAAGTAGTTCTGTAGATCCAATGTGCCTTGATTATATCGATCTTTTGGCAGAGTAGGTTTTTGAGGAACTAGGTTTAATATATGAGAGTAACTTGGAAGATAATATTAGATTAAAAAGTATTGACATTAGGGATGACAATGCCCATACTCGACTGGTCCCTAGGCAAGCCTAACCGACCCGACCCGACCCGACCCAACCTGACATTTTTATTTTTAAAAAAATTTCAAAATGATGTCATTTTATCGTTACCCATAAGGTAGAAAATTAGGCTTAAGGTTCGGGATTACTGACTTCAGGCCCTATTGTCAACCCTAATTGACAAGTAATTTGATACAATGAATTTGAATGGTGGTAATAAGGAGACTTCTCTTAGTGATGATGATTTTGAACCAAATAAGGATTGCGATCAATTCGATTTAAACGGGTATTTAATTAAATGAAGTTCTAGATTTTTATTTCTCCTCTTCTTTTAATTTAACTTATATTTGATGTATATGTTAAATTCTATACATGCAATATAAATATAATTGTAAATGATTTTGTTTCAGGTTTCACTTATAGTCGATTGTTTCCTTAGCACGAACTCTTATTATAAATTGTAATTGCTAGCGTCATGTATATTTATTATTATATCGATTTGATCTTTTGATGTAATTATTATTTATTATATGATAAAATTATAATATTTTAAATACTTTATATTGTTCTTAATTTTATATTTGTATGATAATTAAATTATCTTTTCTCATATTAATTGTGATCATTATTTATATTAAAATATGAAAAATAATGTTAATAAAATAAATAAATTGATGTTATTTTACATATTTATGACTATAATTTTTAGAGACAAGTTTGATGTAAAATTATAAATTATACTTTTACAATAAAACATATTGAGAAACTATTTTTCAATTTTAAACAATTCAAGAACTATTTTATAAATTTAAAAAATTACTTAAAACGATACTTAGTATTGACCAATATCAGTATAATATCGTAACATAACCAAATCCAATACCGATACTGGTATGGTATTTATAACATTGAACTATCAAGTTTTTACACAAGTTTATTTGAAAATAAATTTTGATTCACATGTATGTGAATCAAAAAAATTTCTTACAAATTTTCAATTTATCATAAATTATTAATTTAGGATTTATTATATAATTTGTAACACTTTAAAATTTTTATGAGAAATTATATTTATGTTTGAATTAATTTATCATTATTTGTGCTAAAACTTCCCCATGTACTTATTATGTGGATAGATAAAACTTTTAGTTTTAAAAATTTATTTGTATGAACTATTTAAAAATCGAAACTAGTAATACTAACGAGAGATTCTTGGTAAGGGAAATATGAATCCAAAACATGCTATCTCTTGCATAATTAATGCAATGACATTCGTTGGAATGTGAGGTAGGACCGTAGGAGATTCCTAAAATTCGTTTATGAGATAGAGACTATATATGCTTTAGTGAAACTTAGTACATTTTTTTTTCACATATTTAGAGGGTTACGAATAAATTTCAGTATTTGAAGCTGATTGTTACACACGGGAGGTTCTATCTTTAAAGTCCTGGAAGGTACCCAACATGGATTTCACTAAATGGATATGATTTTAATTGCTTTCAGGGCTTGAGAAATCTTAATTGATGAATAAAGAAAATTTGTTGTAAATTCTCTTCTGTCCTAAAAATCTAGTTGCTGAGGGGAAAGAAACAGCTAAAATAGAAAACAGAGGAAGAACATTTACTTGGAATATTTTTAAACGTGGTTGGTTTTATGATTATCATATTGGGCTCAAATTTCATTTTGAACTTCAACATTTACGAAGATCATACCGTAATATTTCAATGCATTCAAATTGAACCCCAACATTTTCAAAACATTCAAACACTACAACTGAAAAGACTTTTAATAACAAAAAATTCGTCGCTAAAAGTTAAAAAAATCGTCGTTAATAATCATTAGCGAAGATTTACAATCATCGTGAAAACGTCACCAAATTTCCGTAGTAGAAAACTATAGGTGACATTTTTCCATAATTATCGCCAATAATTTTCCCTACGTATTATTTTCGTAGCAAAAAACTATAGGCGATGTTTTATTAAATCAACACCTAAAAGTTTTCGCTATGCATAGTTTTCGTTTCTAAAGATTATTAGCTATGTTTACTTTTTGGCTACATTTGTAGAAACGTTGGAAATTAGTTTTAGCTACGTTTAAACTTATTCGCTACATTTTTGAAAACGTAGCTAAAAGTTTTTTGCTACGTTTACCATAACGTAGCAAAAACTTTTAACGTAGCGAAAAACTTTTAGCTACGTTTTTTAAAATGTAAAATTTTTTATATATGTTTCGTAAAATGTAGTCAAATTTTTACTAGTTCTTTTTAACTAAGTTTTATACCATGTTAATTATAATATTTGTGACATTTTAAATCTATATTGTTATATATAATATTATCAAAATGATTCGAACTGTTTCAAAGACCCAATATGCATTTTTTTTTTGCATTGGGCTCTCGTATTAACGGATTTTTTGTATCAGTTAGTTTACCAAAATTCTCTTGACATAAAGATAAGAAGATGACTCCATGTGCTCTGATTTATTAGTTGGATTCCGATCCGAGAGCACTACCTTATTCAAGATTTTTTCTTATTTCTTTATTCTTATAAGAATAAGATACTTATAAGAATAAGATACGAAAAAGACGCAAAAAGAAAACACAAAAAAAGGAGCAATATCAAACCTCTTGTTAGAACAATAAATTGGCTATTGCTCCTTTTTTTAGTAATATTTTTTTCAAAAACTCATACACACTAAGGCTGAAGTATTATTCATTTGTAGATAGAGTTTCAACCGCCGCTAGGTCTAGAGGGAAATTATGAGTATTACGTTCATGCATAACTTCCATACGAAGGTTAGCACGGTTAATAATGGGCTTTCTCAATCAATCCCTTTACCCCTCATTCTTCAAGAATTAGAAAGATTTTTATTTTTAAGTTTGAATTTGTTCATTTGGAATCTGGGCTCTTCTACTTCATTTTTATTTTTATTTATTCTTATTCTTTTTATTTATTTATTTATTCATTTTTATTTATTTATTTATTTCTTTTTATTATTCTAATTCTATTATCCTCTTTTTTGATTCCCTTTCGTCATTCCTTAAGTCCCATAGGTTTGGCTTGATCCTGTAGAATTGGACCCATTTTCTCATTAAGCGAAGGGTATAAAAAAATCAGATTGATTTTTCGATAAAAAAAAGTACTATGTGAAATCTTCGGGTTTTTCCTCTTTCACTATCCCTATCCCATTTGTTGATCTTGATGAGGATGAAGCAGTTGGCATGGGGCCAAACTCAAGCCCTTTGATTTATCCAGATCGTATACCAAGCACCTTGTTGCAAATGTCATCTATATTTAGCTCATTTTGGTCAGAGATTGATGTTTGCAACAACTCCTACATCTTGTTCTAAAATTTAGAAAACGAAATCAATATTCAATTCAAATATTATTAGTTAGTACTACATAATTAAATAAACTTAAATTTTAAACAAAATTTTATACTTACATAGTTATTGTACGCTTCTTCAGACATCCACTCTTTACCTTCATTATAATGTGTCAGTTTGTAGAGTATGATCCTATCATACTCTTTTTTATGTAATTCCTTCTGACTTTGTTTTATGAAAAAAAATACAAAACACAATCAATAATATTGTGTTTACTGATATAATTATAACTTGTAAACAAAGAACTGACATATTCATTTCATAAGACAATAAATGATTTGGAACCTTGGTTACGATGAATTTTCATTTTTCTTCTGTTCATCTTGGCTTTCTTACACTTTTCTTAAATAAAGAAAAGAAATAATCATTAAATCATGTAACGAGATTAATGGAAGCAAATATGAAGAGAAAGAAAACAAACCTGAACATTGGGAGAGGCCCAATATTACACAAATTGCTCCAATTTTTTGGAGACATTAGTTCGGGAACATGTCTCCTTGCCTCCTCATCCGAAGAAAAAGATCTGTAATATTGATGCAGTCGATAACGACGATCACTGGTCCTTTGTTTCAACAGTGAATTTACATAGTTTGAAAAATCAGAGTTGTCGATATGATGATATTTAGCTTCATGTGTAAACAATAAGTAAAAGTGAAATTAATCTTTAAATAAGTAAAAAATTGCATATAATTAAATAAATAGAAAATTTACCAAAACTTTATCCAAAACATTCTCTAGTAAGTTGTCCTCCTTTAACTACTTGGCAAGACAATTCAGTTTTGGCAATTACCCCCAACAAACTAGACAATTTTACTGATTGAACCATGTTTACAAGATGACTTTGTGAGGTATCAATATATACAAACAACTTGTTGTACGTTACAACACTTATTCAATGCAACTCGTAATCTTTAGTTATACCTCTACTTCTTTTTTCTGATGTTGATATTGGAACCTAACAATAAATGAATAATGATAAGAAAATATGTAATAAACATATAAATACATATTTGATCATAAGCCTATTTGTAGGTGTTAAAGATTAACAAACATGTAGATCCCTCTACACTAATTGAGGCAGATGAAGGTGTTATTGACTGGCTTCATAGGTAGATGAAGTTGATTGTTTTATTGGCTAGGATTTGATTGATCTGGTTGTTGTGGGGTAGGAACACTTTCGATACTTGCCATCTTCTTCCCTTTGTTTGTACCAGGTGCCATTATATAGGATATCTATAACGCAAACATTAACAATATGTATTAACATAAATCAAACATTAATAATCTGCATTAACGTAACTCAAACATCAACAATCCATATTAACATAAGTCAAACATCAACAATCCGCATTAACATAACTCAAATATCAACAATACACATAAACATAACTTAAACATCAACAATACGCATAAACATAGGTGAAACATCAACAATCCACATTAACATAACTTAAACATCAACAATATGCATAAATATAAGTCAAACATTAATAATCCACATTAACATAACTCAAATATCAATAATCCGCATAAACATAACTTAAACATCAACAACCTACATTAACATAAGTCAAACATCAACAATCTACATTACATAACTTAAATATCAACAATATGCATAAACATAATTCAAACATTAACAATACATATAAAAATAACTCAAACATCAACAATCCACATTAACATAAGTCAAACATCAACAATTTGCACTATCATAACTCAAACATCAACAATACGCATAAACATAAGTCAAACATCAACAATCCACATTGACATAACTCAAACATCAATAATACGCATAAACATAGCTCAAACATCAACAATCTGCATTAACATAACTTAAAAATCAACAATATGCATTAATATAACTTAAATATCAACAATACTCATTAATATAAATCAAACATCAACAATACGTTTCAAACAATATAAACAACATTTTTATTACCTTCAATTATCATGATCAAGATTTTGAAAATCATCATTGTTAATTAAATTATGATTCGACTCTTCATCACTATTATATTCGGCCAAAGTATCATCATTTCCATATAATTCATTCTCAATGTAGTCTTCATCTCTTTCTATGACAAGATTGGCTTGTACTTCATCCACTTGTACTATATTGGGATCAATATCTCTCTTATGAAAAAGTGATGTATCTACTTCTTCTATTTGTATGGCTCTATTATTCAAATTCGATTCAATCTATTGATATACTTCATCACCATCTTCACTCATTCGACCATTTTTTCTTTCACAAAAATCGAAGAGATTTTGGTGTTGAAACTTTTAAACAACATTCCAATTGCTACCCAATACGGTGTCATTGAGGTAGAATACTTACTTCACTTGACTTGCGAGGAAAAAAAGGTCATTATCATACCATGTCTTACTAACATTGATGCTAGTAATATTTCCATTCACTTTTATGTCACTAAGATTAAATCATTTGCACTTAAATAGAACAACTTTTTATCCTTGATATAATGCAACTCTATTATTTTAGAGATGACACCACAAAAGTTAATAAAATCATCGTCATGACATCCCTCAACAGCAACCCCACAATTTTGGCTTCTAAGCCAATTATCTCGATCTTGTATGTGAAATCAAACTCCATTAATAATGCAACCTGTATATTTTTGCCACACATATGAGGCCTATATGCCAAAGGATATAATGTCGTTGCCGTCTCTTGCAATTTACGACTATGTATCCATATCATTTGTAGGGAAAAATATAATTAGAAGTTAATCTAAAATAAAAATTGCCATAAGTTAATAATATTTCATCAATAACTTACTCAAGTCATAAACCATGGTGGGAACTTAATCTTATATCTTTCTTTATCATTAACAATCCCTTTGCTTCGAATCAAATCTTTGTGCTCTTTATTTTATAAAGTAATAGAGATCAAGAAATATAGATTGAACAAAAAAATTTAAATATGAAATTTGAATCCGAAGTAATATATATACTCCATATATATATAAACTTCCTCATAATTATTCAAAATACACTAATGGCTAATTTCGAGTTCATCTTTAGTTAACTCCATATATTTTCTAACACTAATTGGCCTTACTTTTTGGGAGAAAACTGACAAGCCACCATCTTGATCAAAATCAAAGTTACGTTTTTGTCCATTAAATCTTGTCTTCACGTCATTTAAGTACATTAAATAAAATTTCAAGCATTCATTTTCTATATAAGCCTATAATAGACCCTTCAGGTTGATCTCTATTACGTACATAGTGCTTAAGAGAACATAAAAACCTAAATAAAATATAAAACATTAACAATTATTACTAACTAATAACTTTAGAAGAAAAAAGTAAAAGTTAATATAAATTACCTTTCAATGGGGAACATCTATCGAAATTGAACCGGTCCACAAAATTTTGCCTCATATGGTAAGTGAATTGTAAATTCACCATAACATCAAAAAAAAAGATGGGGGGAATACTAGTTCAAGCTTCCATAGAATCAAAGATATGTCTTTTTCATTTTTTCAAGCTCTTATACTTTCAGTGTCTTGCAAAATAATTTCTTAAAAAATTAAGCCAATTGTCCTAAAGTTATAGACACATCCTTTGGCAAACACCCAAGTATTCTAACAGGAAGTAATTGGTGCAAAAGTACATGGCAATCATGGCTTTGTAACCCCAATACTTTTCCATTTTTGACATTGATACAACGGGCTATATTAGATGTATACCTATTGGTAAACTTGACTGATTTAAGAAATTGACAAAAGTTTGCTTCTCCTTTTTTGATAGGCTGTAACAAGAAAGTGGAATGATGTATGACCCATCATCTCTTCCTTTCAAATGCAAATATTTTCTTATCTTCATGTCTT
>JANKOD010000001.1:5608010-5620959 GCA_026284645.1 Erythroxylum acuminatum
TGAGACTTTAAAATATATAAATTTCAAATAAATTTTGATTTAATAATTAAAAATATATAAAATAAATATTAGTTTATAAATAATAATTTTAAATTATTTATTTTAAAAAATAAAGTTATTTTTATTAATACTTTATTAATAAATATTATATAAAAGATTTAAATAAATTTAAATAAATAATTTATTTTTATTTTTATTTAATTTATAATTATTATTAGTAATAAAATACTAATTTTATTTTAAAAATAAAAATTAAAATCAAAATAAATGTTTAACTAAATAATAAATTAAAAAAACTTTGAAAAAAAGAAAAAAGGGGGATGGAGGGAAGGTGGGGTGAAAATTTAAATTTTTTTTAAAAGTTTTGCAACTTAGTCTCTATTTTTTTCAAAATTTTCAGTAATGATCGGTATATGACTAGTATTATAAATATCGGACAGGTCGATATCGACTGATATTTACACCCAGTACATAAGTACTCTTATTTGTACCGTTCTTTGGCTGGTACGGTACATACTGCCAAATACCGGCTAGTACGAAACAAAATTCCAAACTTTGATTAGATCTAGCTTGCGGTTTATAAAAATTCTAATTTCTCAAAACTTGGAACTAATTCAATTTTGTAATTAGGGTTTGCAGCAATTGCATAATCAATTTTATAATTATCCAATAACAAACAAACAAATTTAATCAAATTATAAAATTAATGGAAACTCTAGTACCACTGTTAAGAAATTAAGGAGATATATGATCTTATTTGTAGTAGAATAAATATGAAATATTTTTATTTGATTTCCTCAAAATCAAGATCATTTTAACACTGTATGACATGGTTAATGCACAAATATAATAAGTATAAAACATAATATGTTCCTTATTATCTAGTTTAATACTTTTCTTCCGTTTCTCTTTCTATTATGAGAACCTTCTCTCTCAAAGTCAAGTTTTTTGCCTCTGACTTGAGTTTGATTGTGGGGGCACTAAAGCGACCTTCCTTCAGCAGGCTCCACCTTTTCTACCTATTTATCTCTTTTGTTCATACATCATAAACGCATATCAATATCCTTTTTTCTCAATAGATTTCTCTCTTTTTTTTTAATTGGTTTACTACACATGTGTTTAGCTACTAATAGTATCAACATAAATATGTTAAGAGAACTTTACAAGTGATATAAAGAGGGCAGGTCAGAAGTGTTACCATCTTTAGAACCTAAGCATATTTATAATAAGATTTGGATCTTTTAGTAATTTAATTAAAATAAAATTTTAATTTTAATTAAACTTTAATTAGAATTAAAATTATTTTTAAATAAAAAATAGGGCCCAAATATGATCCAAGATTTCATATTGGTCTTTATTTTTTAAATATCTCATATTTAATCTTAAAGTTTCTCAAATTTTATAATCAAGTTCAACTTGATTCAATATTTCCTTTTTCTATCTTCAACTGTCATTTGTGTGTAACTTGATATACTCCTAAATATATTATTAAGCGAATAAATTATGACTCTAAATCATATTTAAGACTAGAAAATTTAAACTTCCTAAATGTATCTTCAATTCTCTAACTAAATAATTTAGGATTAGAAAATTTAAACTTCCTTAGTTTATCTTCAATTATCTTTATATATATCCAGACTGACATCTAGCAACATATCTTGATTACTTAAATATTAGAAATGTCAAAATAGTTTTGACTAGCTTTTATGTGCATAATCTTTTTATAGATTTTAATTCTTTCATCATTCAATACTCTAATTATATATAGTGCATGAAATTAATATATACTCTATTTTAGTCTAATCATATCAATTCTCTATTATTAGTAATTGATTCTACTACTAACATTTGAAAATTATTTTCAAGTTATCATTACACCTTGGTTAAGGATTTACTAAATCAATAATAATTGTGAACAACAAAATTATTCTCTTTAATTATTTTAAGGTGATGAATCTTATATATTGATCACTCAGTTATCTACATATTATTCATTGTATATACAATAATTGAGTTATCATTAACTAAAATAAGTCATAAATAATATAAAAATATAACAAGCCCCAGATAAGATACATTGAAAATTTCAATTTAAAGAATTACTTCTACAATCGTCACAATAAGAATTTTTAATATTCCAAATAAAATTCTCATATTAAGTTAGTTCAATGAACTTGTTTTTCTAACAAACATCAATGCATTTTTTAAAGTACCTCTATATTTTAGTCTATAATATCGACTTTGTTCACAACGAAGAAATATGGCTTATGATAATCTTTACGTTCTATTAATATCGACTATAAATAATTTAAGGATAATACATAAATGTAATATGAATCTCGTAATTATAATCTTATCTTAATATAATATAAAGATTGCTTTTAAATGATTATGTCACTAAACTATAATCAATTTGATTAGTTGTAGGACATAATAATCTAGACTAAACCAATTAGGCATTCCATCTTGGAATTGTTATGTCAACAATTCAGGCAATGTGATAAGAAACTAATATCCATTGTCCACAAATGAAAGTAAGTGATAAGAAATTTGTGAGGTGGGCATGAAACGTGAGGTCCATATCTCCTCAGTTACACACCCTGGATAAGAGAAGAATCCAGGGACCGCAATTCCATTGGACCTCATTTTTCTCACGTGGCTTTACATCTGATTCTCAGTTTCATATCCCAGCAACAAGCATTTCAGTTTCCACTCCTCCCCAAGCTCCAAGTCTAGAGCAGCGGATCATCAAAACACAAGCAGAATAGTAAATGGCAGCAGCTATGGCAACAATGGCAATGCTGAACGCCAAATGCTTGAGCATCATCTCCAACAAAAACACCGTCCCCACCAGGCCTCAGGCAAAGCCCACCTCACTTCTTTCCCTCCAAAATCTCCCAAAAGGCCTAACCATCTCTAAACCAAGCGACAACACATTCCTTGCAGGTTCTGCCATTTCTGGAGCTATATTTACTACCTTAAGCTTATCTGATCCTGCCTTTGCTGCACAGCAAATAGCAGAAATAGCCGAAGGAGATAACCGTGGCTTGGCACTTCTTCTTCCTATAACAGCGGCCATAGGTTGGGTGCTGTTTAACATCCTCCAACCAGCGCTAAACCAGATCAACCGCATGAGAGAATCAAAGGGAGTGATCATCGGGGTTGGACTGGGTGGACTAGCAGCCTCAGGTTTTGTATCAACACCAGAAGCATCAGCTAGTGAAATCGCTATGATTGCTGATGCAGCTAGTGACAACAGGGGTCAGCTTCTGTTGTTTGTGATTACTCCTGCTCTACTTTGGGTACTCTACAATATTCTACAACCGGCTTTGAACCAATTCAACAGAATGAGGTCTGAGTGATCTATGTGGGTTTTGTGAGGGGGCATAGAAATTACCTGTATGGGTAATTATAGCCTGACTTCATACTCGTTAACATGGTTTATCTTTCTGGGCATACATGTGAATACATATAATGTTGTTATGTGCTTGATACTTTTGAAAATATTTTTGTATCTTAATAATATGGATGAAACTTTTAAATATCGCTTAAATGAGTCAGTGAGTTAGCAACAATACAGTAGTCTAAAACAATCAGTGAGAGGGTTAGATTCTTTTAGAAAAGTACTCTTAAGGACTTGAACATTCACCTTTGTTGGTTGCAAGGTTATGTCTTTGCTATTTGACGATCATCTTCCTCTCTAGTCTACATTGTTGGTTGCAAATTTGACCTTTAAGATTATGATACTTAAAACTTTTTAAGGTTCTCTTTTATGAAATCTTTGTGATATGATTAATAATTGTGAATTTTTATTACATAAAGGAAAATTCATTTATGAATTAAGATTATGACCAACTTTATCTGATTTTTTGCATCATCAAGTATAAATAGTAAAAGACCAGCTATTTATACTTCTTTATTTTTTAAAACACCTTATTACAAAACATGAATAGGGATCTTCTTGAAAGGAAAGTATGAGATGATGAAATTAACGATTGGGTTGTTTAATCTTTTAATCAAGATTTTGAGTTCTTGGTTGAGTAAGTTATTAGCGTTGCATATAGTTTTGTGGCCTCCTCACAAGATATTAGGAAATGAATCATGATCTAATCACGAGCGCAACGAAAAACAAAATTTTATAATTTCCTGATCGGATCTCAATAATTGAATAATTTGAAAGAAAAAGCGTGCATCATAAAAGTAATTGAATCATACTTGATTTGGATTTTAGGCCAAATTTTTTTCAAAATGTATTAACCATGAGCTATCCAAGCATCAATCCTCTAACAGTATTCACGAAGCAGTGAAAAAGAACTTAACATTTGAAAGAAAATAAGTTGAAGTGCTAGCTCCCTTATATTTATTTTCTATAAATAAATAACAATAGGGTTTATTTTTATTAAAAATTAAAAATTATAATTATAATTAAAGTCAAACTCTAATTATAATTTAATTTAATTTTAATAAAATTAAATATCTCATATTTGGTCCCCAAAAGTTTCTCAAGCTTTACGAGTAAGTCCAATTTAATTTAAATTGATATTTCCTTTTTAACTGCTCTTTATGAGTGACTCATTAGGTTCCTAATATATTGGAAATAATTATAAATTTAATTTTAATTTATAATTAGAATTAGACAAATTAAAATTCCTTCTAAATTATCTTTAATTCTCCAATTAAATAATTTATAATCATATATCAAGATTTACGTGTAGTAACATATCATGACCACCCAAATATTAAGTATGTTAATGTGGTTTGACTTAACTTGTCTATACATGGTTATGATATGTAATTCAATCTTTTCATTATCCAATGTTTCAATTGGACATAGATTATAAATAAAATGTTTACTCCTTTAAAGCTAATCATGTTTATTCTTGCTAAGTAGTAATATATTTTTAATTGTTATTTGAAAACATCGTTTCAAATATTAATTCACTCTAGCTATAGAACTCCTTAAATTATTACTAATAAAAAATAGTGAAACATTCTCTCTAATTTCTTTAGAGTGACAAATCTTTTTTTAACTTACTCAACTATCCCTATATGATTTATACTGAACAACTGACCTATCCTAATTAGAATAGGTCATAAGCAGCATCAAAACATAATAATTCTCAAATGAGATACTATGGTAATATCAAGTCTAAGGATCAATCATACAATTGTCATAATAAGGAAATCCATAGACACATAAGTAATATTTCATTTAAGATCCTTATAATCTAGTCAGTCAAGTGAACTTATTTTCTAATAAACATTCACACATTTATTTAAGTATCTCCTACTTTAATTTATGAGATTAATTTATTTCTTTATAAGAAAGAAATTACATAACAATGTATTAGTTTTACTATTTCATCAATATTCCGTATTGATAAAATTACAATTAGAAACAATTTAGAAATAATACATAAGTGCAAATTAAATCTCATAATTATGATCTCATCATAGTTTCAATTGCATTGTAACTATTCCAAAGATTTTACTATTAGTATTAAAACATTAACAAAATATATAAAGATAAAGAATGCCTTTATCAATTGAAATAATGATGTCATGCATAAAATTGCAACCAACTTATTAGCTACAAGGGCATAAACTAACAATCTCTTACTTGCACTAAAGTCAATCGCCTATATATCTAATACCTTATCCATCCATACTCTTTTGAGACAATAGTATAATAAGGGGATTTATAAAATTCTCTTTAATAGGAACCTGATATAATGTTATGTCATTTCGCTCCACTATCTCTTTGATTAAGCGAAACTTCCTGAGTGTATGTTTAGATCTTTGATGAGACTTTGGTTCCTCTGCCTATGCAATGGCACAATTGCTATCACAGTACAATACTATTAGCTCAACAATGCTAAGAACCACCCCAACTTTGGTGATAAACTTCTTAATCCAAACTGATTCCTTTTCCACTTCTGATATTAAGATGTACTTTATCTCAATCTTAGAATCCATAATGGATGGATATTTAGAACTCTTCAAACTTACTACACCACCATTCAAAGTCAAGATGTACCTCGACTATGATATACTATTATGTACATCAAATTGAAACTAGCATCTAAATATCTTTAAACTCTTAGTTCAACTCCTCTATAGACCAAGAAAACATCTTTAGTCCTTCTCAAGTACTTGAAGATGTTTTTCATATTCTTCCAGTGATAATCACTAGAATTGGACTGAAACCTACTTGTAATGCTTAAAGCATAAAAGACATTTGGTCTAGTACATAGTATCACATACATGATTGATCCAATTGTCGAAGCAAATGGATCCATTTTGTTTCTCTCTTCTTATATCTGAGGACACATACTTTATGAGAGAAATATTGTATGACATAGGTAAAAATCACTTTTGAAGTTCTCCATGATAAACTTCTTTTTCACTTTATCTATGCACGTGAATTGGGATAGGCTATGCAACCTCTTTAATCTATATTTATAGATCTTTATTTCGATAATATAGGTTGCTTCTCTCATATCCTTCATAGAGAAGTTCTTAGATAACCAAGTATTTACTTATTGGAGCATTGGTATGTTATTTCCAATTAGCAATATGTCATTTATATATAGCAGTAGGAAGACAACTACACTCCTACTAAACTTCTTATAGATGAATAGTTCATGCACATTGTTTTTATAAAATCTAACTTTTTAATTGTCCCATCAAAATGGATGTTCTAACTCTATGACACTTGCTTAAGTTCATAAATAGACTTTTAAATCTTATACTTGATTAGGAAATATCTTGGATTCAGAATTCTCATATTTGGTCATATACACATCCTCAAGCAAATTCCCATTGGCAAATAGAGCTTTGACATCCATTTGCTAGATTTCATAATCATGATATACAACTATAGATAACAAGATCCTTATGGATTTAACCATAGCTACTGGTAAAAAAGTTCATCAAAATTAACTCTTTATTTTTTTCTATAATCTTTAGCCACTAACCTTCCTTTATAGGTATGTATATTGCCATTAATCACAATTTTTCTCTTAAAAACCCACTTATATCCTATAAGTACAATACCATCAAGAGGATCCAACAAAGTTCATATTTAGTTAATGTATATGAATTCTATTTCAAATCTTATAGCTTTATGCCATTTTAAAGAATCAATGTCAGACATTGCTTCTTTAAAAGTAGTTGGCTCATCATTTATCAGTAAAATATTGTTTTTTCTCCCATTTTTAATACGTAGATATAATATAATGGGGGTTGGGGGGACAACATATCATACTAATGCATTGCAGAATATGTGTCTCTTAAACCTTTGATTGTACATTATATGTATCAACTTAAGGCTCCTATTCCATTTAGATATGAATTTGTGGTTGTTGAACTTCTCTAAGTTCTACCTCACTTCTACTACTTTCCTTAAGAATAAATTCTCTTTTTAGGAATGCAGTATGTCTTAAGACAAACAACTTTTTCTTAAGAGAATGGTAAAATTGATACCTAATATTTTATTTTAGATACCCCACAAATTTGCATTTATCTGATTTAGCTTTAAGCTTATTAGATACTAGATGATTCACTTAAGCATCACATTAACTTTGGCCTAATACTAGTCCATATCTCAAATAGTATATTGCCAACTGATTTGGATGGAATTTTAGAAGGCAAGAAGTAGTTTCAAGGGCATATCCCCCAAAGGTGATAGGAAGGAATGCACTACCCATTATAGAATTTACAATTTCAGGGTTGTACTAACCATTATAGAACTTACAATTTCCCCTCTCAAACAATCCATTACGTTATTAAGTTTTAAAAGAAATTCATTATAAGAGAATCCTATTCTTTTTTAAGTAACCAAGAAACTCATGGTCCAAGTATTCACCACCTCGATTAGATCTAAGTGTCCTAATACTCTTACTAATTTTTTTTCTCAAACTTAAGTATAAATTATTTGAGCTTTTCAAATGATTTAGACTGTTATCTCATTAAGTGCATATAACCATATCTGAAATGATCAACTATGAATGTAGTAAAATATGTGTATCCATCCACCTCTAGTGCGAGTAGATATAAGTCCACATATATTTGAATATAGAAGCTCTAGTAACTCACTAGCATGCTCTCCTTTTCCATTAAAAGGTTAGTAATCTTTCCTAAAAAACAAGATTCATAAGTTTTATATAATTCTAATTAAAAGGAGCCAAATATCTTTCTTTATGTAACTTTGTGACTCTAGTTTTATTGATATGAACTAACCTATAATGTCACCTAGTGGATCTAAGAGTCTCACGGAGATATTTTTCATGGTGAAGTTAATGTAGATACTGTTGAATGACATAGTAAAATGATGGGGATGTAGGCCCTAATAAGAATGTTGTGCATAATGATGTTGAAAATGATACTAGAGCTCAAGGAGCATATAATACAATTGATATGTCAATTCTAAATGGTGACTAATTAATGGATATTGACTCTAGTGAATATGAAAGTTTCCTTAATAATGATGAGTACCTAATGGAGAAGAGTTTAGTGAGGAAATTAAACGACTTAGTATAAGTGTTGGATATGAACCAGGTGGTATAAGTTTTGGATATGAACCAGGTGGTGGTTTGTCACAGTGGACACTAGGTATGGAATTTGAAAATAAGAAAGAGTTCAAAAATGTAGTTGATTATTCAATAAAATAGGTTTTAATGTTATATGAAAAAAATGAATCTAAGAGTATTAGAGTAGGTGCATTGAAGGATGCAAGTGGGAAATATATGCAACCTATGACAGTACAGGCAAATGTTTCAAAATCAAGACATATAGGCTTGAGCATACGTGTTCCACAACAAACAAGCCTAAAATAGTATTAGCGAAGTTTAAGTAGCCATTAGCTATAACTCTAAAAAGGCCTAGTATAACCACTGCTAAGATAATTGAAAAAAAAAACAGAGAAAAGTTGAATATATTTGTGAATTCAACTATGTGCGGGGTTGCAAAGAGAAAGTTAAGAAGGAGAAAGCATTAAACTACACTTATGAATATTCTAAGCTGCAAAGTTATACCTATAAGTTAAAACTTAGCAATCTTAGTTCAACAGTGGAACTACAATTGTCAAAGAACCTTTTTGTTACAATTGAAGAGTTTATATATATTGTTGATTGAATTTCGAGTTCTAACAGTTAGAGAAGTATGATAGG
Source organism: Erythroxylum acuminatum (assembly GCA_026284645.1). Classification (NCBI taxonomy): domain Eukaryota; kingdom Viridiplantae; phylum Streptophyta; class Magnoliopsida; order Malpighiales; family Erythroxylaceae; genus Erythroxylum; species Erythroxylum acuminatum. The sequence goes on from JANKOD010000001.1 coordinate 5,617,181, forward strand.
TAAAAACATATTGTTTTGTCATACAAATCAATATTTATATGAAATATACTACTCATTTGGCCTATATTATGTTTAGTAAACTTGAATTCAAAATGTCAAGCTTATGTGTACCATACACCTCAATTATCCCATGTATTTTAAAAGATATGCAACTTTTATTTTAAAATTTGGAACTTTAAAGTAAGCTTTATTAATATACGGTATCTAAGTTCCTTGCCCATCTTATAAATTTGTTTATGATTGAAAATCAAGATCAACTTTATCAAAATAATAAGACAACCCATCCTCATAACTCAATTGAAGATCTTTCTTAAAGTATTCACTATAATATAATTTTCATCTTCCATACTAAGTCATTATAACACTATAAATACCAAGTGAATAAGATAAGTAATGGATATTTATTACACCATACTGATATTTATAGACTCTAAGTAGAGCACACAACAATGCAATGGTCTTAGATGAAACAATGATCCTTTAAGACAATTTTGAATAAGAAACCTCACAAATGGATCTTGCACTCACATATGATTTGACTTGGAATAAAAGAAGATTCTAAAGTTCGATATAAATATACAAAGAAAACAAGACATAACTCCAACTCAACATTTTCGGAATCGTATGATTATCTAATTTGGTATCTTATAACAGTTTTTAACCTATGGTGTATATGAATTTGTTATCAATTTCGAGAGGAACCTAATCTAAAAAGTTAAAGTATAAGTGTTCAAATCTTTACGTACTAATGACCATGGAAAATCCATCAATTGCACCATGGTCATTCAATTATTTAGTTTTAGTGTATAAGCTATTGGAGTAAAAGAGCCAATTTTTTGTGCTAGTTTTTACTTATTTACTCTTTTAACCTGCATCACTATTATTCTGTCACATCTGCATGTGAGTTTACCAGAAACAGTCTCTCTACTATGTAGGGGATAGGTTGCGTACTATCAGACCTCCCCAGACCTGTCACATCTGCATGTATAAGCTCTTGGAGTAAAAGAAAAAACCTTGTTAGATATACAAAATTATCACAAAATTTACCAATAGTTTAGTTTGAGATCATTTACCTTAATAATTATGGGAGCACAAACTAATAATTCTACTAAAAAAATTAAAGGATGCACATGAATGATTAAGACTTTTTATATTTAAAACTACTTATAGAAAAGTACACACAAACATATGCAATAAATGATATGTTGAGATCACTTGAATAAATTTTTGTTACATATAAATATTCCTCCAAAATAGATAAACCAATAAGGGCCAAACTGTCTCCTTAACGTTAACATTAAAAAAAAAGAAAACAAGATAAATTAAAACAACAACTAGGTGATACGATACCAAAATCTAAAATAGCAAATTTATAATGTGTGTGGTTCGAATAAAACAAATAGGAAAGACAAAGTGATAAGGAGTAAAAGATACAACATACCATAATGTTTAGGAAGGGAACATATGGCAATGTTGAGGGCTATGAAGTGATTAGAGAAGGCATCAAAAAAGGAATAGAACAAAAGACTAGTTATAAAACTAAATTTCAATGTTTGGGAAAATTACTAAAAGTTAATGTGTAAAAGGCTAGTTTTGTAGGCAAAAAGGACATGTAAAGAAGCACCACAACATTTTTTAGTAAGTAGTATGTTTTTTTTTGGACCTTGCCAACTAAAATGTGCATCTGGCAATAGGGCCTACGAATAAATAATAAAACTCCTTTTTAATAGTGAGTTAACATGGCTATTAAGTTGGGGTTTAACTTAAATATTTTCAAAATGTTGGAATTTCTTTTTAAATGTTTTGAAATATTTAGATTCAAATTGAATTCTTGTAAAAATGTTTTGGTCAAATTTGGCCCTTTTTCCATATTGATTTCTAACTTCTTTGTTCAATGTTGAAGAATTATTAAATGACATGTTATTATTAAATTAATCTTTTTCAATAATTACCAATCATATTAAAATACTTGAAACTTTTAGTGAATTGTAAAATAATTATTTTCATTCTCAAATTACTATAAATTGAATTTTATTACTTATTATAAGCAAAGTTTCAACATTGCATATAGAATAATGAGGACCTATATCATCTATTTTTCTATGCAACTATATTTCAAAACTATGGATCTTGGTATTGGAATGCTTTAGATTGTGCTACAACTACTATATCTAGCCTCACATCATTCAATGGCCTACTAAGCTACACTTCAATTCTAAAGCTTACCAGTAGCAACTTAGGATGGCATTTAGAGCACTGGTGTACAATGTATGGTATGAAAGGAATACAAACTTGTATAAAGCAGAATAATGCAATGTTGAAATCATAGCAAAAAGGATAATGTGGGAGATAAGAATCATAATAATAGTCTGGAATATCACAAGCACAATGAGCAATGAAACGATCTATAGTTGAAGATTATAACTATTCATACAGCTATAGAACATGAGATAAGGATGTTAATAAATTCTCATTGCTCTCTTGTATGTTCTCAGCTGAATCATTGAGACGCAATTTATAGTTTATAAATTTGTGGCTCTTTGAGTATGCAATATTATTCTTTCTTAACTTCCAAAAAAAAGTTCCAATTTAACAAAAGATAAATATAATCTTAAAATATTGCCTCCTTTTATCTTTTTTGCTCTTTTCATGTTTATGCTAATATTGTTATGTTCAATTGTTTAATTATCATTATTTAACTATTATTTTATTAAATATAATTATTAAGGTAACTCATATAACCTATGTAATTATAAAAGCTTAATTTTTTATCAATTTATTTAAGTAATCAATATAACTTATTTATGAATTGTTTTAGTATTTTTTTATTATGTAACTTTTTAATCTTTAATATTTTACTGATTTTATCAATAAATGATTAAGATTTATTTGTTTTATTCCCTTTATAAAATAGTTAACATTCTCCATCTTCCATATAATCATTTCAAAAAATAATTACAATTATTTTTCCTATATACATTATAATGAGTGATAGTTTTAATTATTCATTAAAATAATTCATTATTAGATGTCGGATGGTGATTTCATAGATGTATGAAATGTTTATAAGAAGCGCATTTGTGGCAAAACATATATGCATTTATTGGTAATAGAAATGTTGTTTAATCTTAATATATATGTTACTTAAGTTTAATGGGTTATCTATACAATTAAAAGAAAAAGGATGAGATTGCTTAAGCATATATTTATTTCATCACGATTTATAGTTATGTAGGACTGATAAATGATATTCCTTTCTTTGGAGAAGATATGCTCTCTAAGTCTACATCTCTTCTTTTAAGCTATTTTTTTAATTGAATAAATAAAGTGCCAGAAGATGCATACAAATGACGAAAGAAAAATTAGAAGGTTAAGACAAACTTATGGCGTGTAAGAAGCTACTTCAAACTACTAAGATACAGTGTTTTTACATTCAGTTAGAAGCTAAAGAAGCAAATTAACTCAGATGTTTTGAGGAATGTTCTTTCTCAAGGCTATGATGTGACTTAATTTTGTTATTTCTTTTGAAATAATAATCTCTCTAATCCATAAAAATGTATGGTAAATTTATGGCAAATCACATAAAACAGCCCCTATGATATACTTGATTATTCATCTTAGCCCCTGTGTTTTTAATTCGTTCACTTTAGCCCCTGTGTTTTTTATTCTTATTCAAGATACCCCAATTGGGTATTTTCGGAAAAATTTGCCCTTAGATTATTGAAATACATTTTTTTAATCTCTTGATTCCAAGGGCAAATTTGTCCGAAAATACCCAA
>JANKOD010000001.1:5628467-5642012 GCA_026284645.1 Erythroxylum acuminatum
CAAGTCTTGGATACCTGTCACCAAAAAAGAATTCTCAGTCAGATCACTCAGTGATGATGATAGAATATTAATGACCTCTAACAAATCCACTTCAACTATCACGCGCTTATAGCCCCATTCCCACGCTAGCATGAGACCTGAATACACACCCAAGAGTTCAGCAATTAGAGGATTGTTGACTCCTATATTTTGTAAGAAGCCTACACACTAGTGCCCCTGACAGTTCTTTATAACGCCTCCTGCTGATGCAATATTGCATCCCGTTTTCATCGCACCATTCGTATTAATCTTGACCCATCCTTCTATGGGTTTAGTCTAGCCTACTAAAGTACCTAAAGATAGCCCCTGAAACTGAAAGACCTGATTTTTCATCTCACTGGCTCGTATGATCCAAGTAGTATAATCCATGACAATTTTAGTACCGTCGACATGTCAAACAAAACCTGGCTTAAAAATGTTGTTATTTCGCCATTTCCAAAGAAACCAAAGGCGACGCCAAAAATAGTAGTCTGCGCTGTCTGATTCAGTTGCATGTGATGACTAAGATTGGACCTGAGTCAAGTTCCTTCCTCCTAATTGAAAAAGTCCCCACCAACCATGTCATGAGGAAATTTGTGCCAGAAAGATTTTACCCAAGTACAATCCTATAAAGCGTGTAGGGTTGATTCCTCCTGCCCACAGAAAATACAAGCATTCTCTATAGTCAGATGACGAGTCACACGTTGCTTGTTGGTTAACAATTTCCGCTTAGCCACCATCCAGAGAAAAGACCTAATGCGCTGTGGTCCCGCCCACTTCCATATTTCCTCCCAAGACCTGTTGAAGACGTCTGTGTTTATATTCTTAATAAGATCGTAAGCAGACGCTACGGTGAATCGCCGATGTGTAGTTTGTCCCCAGATCAATTTATCTTCCTCACGGTCGTTTATATGAGTATTGTTGGACGTGATATTCATACAAACTGTGGCGGGGATATAATGTTGGAATAACTGCCAATGTCAGTTGCCACTCTCGTCCTTAAAATCAAAAATTGTAGCATTGAGAATGCTCTCAGGGATTTTAGTGTGAGCCATTAAATAGAGAGGGCCCTAATCGTCTATCCAGTTTTCAAGCCAGAAAAGGATGCATCGTCCATTTCCTATTTGCCATTTAGTGCCTTGGCACACAAGATTCCACATCGCTGAAATCCCTCGCCAAGTAACCGAAGCTCCATTCCTCGCTAAAGTCTGCGGGATATGATGAGTATCTACTCGGTACTTAGCCCTCAGAGTCTTGAACCACAATGCCTGGGGTCTAATAAGTAAATCCCATCCGAGTTTCGTAAGGAGTGCATCATTCATCGATCGAATGCGTTTACCCCCCCTCCGCTTTCTTAAGTTTACACACTTCATCCTAATTAACAAGGTGAATTTTCTTTTGTCCTTCCTGCAACCCCCAAATGAAGTCCCGTATTAATTTTTCCAGATCGTCATGCAGGTGACGAGGAAGGCGTACCATTTGCATCGTGAAGATAGGCAGGGATGAGATTACGGATTGTGTTAGTGTAACTCGACCTGCTAAAGATAACATCCTAGATTTCCAACCATTCAACTTTTGTTGGGCCTTATCCAAAATGTACTGATAGGTATTACGGGTGGTACGCTCATGGATCAAAGGGACTTCTAAATATTTTCCAAGATTGTTTATTTTGGTAACCTACAGCGCATGGCTAAGACGACGCGTAGTATTGCTAGTAACATTCTTGGAGAAAAATACCCAGGTTTTAGTAAAGTTAATACTTTGCCCTGACACCCTACAAAAAGTTTCCAGGGTCCTTGTGATTACTTGCGTTTACGCCTTTGTTGTTTCGCCAAAAAGGACTAGGTGATCAACGAAAAATAAATAGGATAAGGGAGGCCCCGATGAGCTTAAACGAATTGGTTTCCAATGACCTTGATGTACTGCCTGAGCAATAAGGTGCCCTAATCGTTCCATGCATAGCTTAAAAAGATAGGGTGAAAATGGATCCCCTTGTCTAATGCCTCGGGAAGGTGTAAAAGGGTCAGAAAGAGTTCCTTGTCAAGCTACCTGGAACGACACCGTCGTCACGCACTTCATAATGGCACTGACGGGTTAAAAGGTATCCTAATATCAGTTAAGGTATTATGAATGAAATCCCAACGAAGCCTATCATAGGCTTTCCCAAGGTCGACATTCTGAGCAAGGTATCCCTGTTTGCCTTGTTTTTTCCTCATTGAATGGATCACTTCCTGAACAATGATTATGTTGTCCGTGATCTGTCTTCCTGGAATGAAACTACATTGATTCTCTTTGACAAGGTAATACATGTGAGGTTTCAACCGATTTACAATAACTTTGGTGATAACTTTATAAAGCACTGTACAGAGGCTTATGGGCCTAAACTGAGTAAGACTGGTAGGAGCAAGAATTTTAGGAATTAAAACCATGATTGTTTAGTTCAATTCTTGTTCCCAATGATCCAGTCTAAAAATGGCTTGTATCAAAGCGGCCATTGTAGTTCCTACCTTATCCCATTGGTTTTGAAAGAAAAGTCCATTGAACCCATCAATGCCTATGGCTTTGTTTGGGTTTATGGAAAAAACTGTCTTCCGGACTTCAGTTTCATGTATGGGACTTCCAAGTTCGTGAATCTGATCCGCTGAAAGGTGTGGAAAGCCGCCAGAATGTGGCAACGGAGGAACCACCCCAGTGTCAGGAGTATATAATTGGATAAAAAATTCCTCGCTAGAGCTCTTAGATGTTCGGTGCTCGACACTAGAGATCCTGTGGCATCAAATAGACGATCTATTTTCAATTTCGTCCTTTTTGTAAGTGTGACCGTATGATAAAACTTGATGGTACAATCAACCTTTAAAATCCATTCACATTTGCCTCGTTGATGCCAATATATTTCTTCCTCACACAACACATGTAAAAAATCAGTGCTCAATCGTTTTCTAAGTCAAGAAGCTTGTCCGACGTGTCGTTCTGCATCGCTCTCTGAATTCCCTCCAATCGGGCAACCAAACGTTTTTTGCGATGGAAGATATTGCCAAACACATCTTTATTCCATCTCGTGAGATGGAGAGTGAAATTGGTGAGGGATTTGCTGAAAGTCTCTTCCTCCGAAAGCCAATGCTCTGACACCACCTCATTGAATCCCGGATAAGTTAACCAAACGTTTTGAAATCGAAACCCAGTAGATCTCGGTTCCTGAGGTAGGGAGCTAGTTAGATGGAACAACAAGGGATGATGGTTGGATCCCAAAAAGGTTAAATGTTGATTAACCATATGGGGAAAAGCCCTCAACCAAAAAGTCGATCCAAACACCCGGTTTAATCGTGCTTGTGTCGTTCCTCGACGCCAAGTGAATTTCGATCCCATAAATCCCAAATCATGCAGACCACACTGATTAACCCAATCTATAAAATGATTATTCACTATACGAGTGGTCGTCGTTCCCCCTTGTTTATCTGAAGCCTCCAGTTTAGCATTGAAGTCACCTCGCACCAACCAGGGGTCAGATAAAAGACTCCAAAGGACTTTTTGAGAGTGATGTTGGGAACTGGCATAGACTAACGTAAAATCAAACAAAAGATCACCATACTTGACTTTGATATGGATGAATTGTCAATAAGCGATGACCACAGAAATATTACCTGTATATAATTACGCAATATTGCCTGTATATAATTACGTAATATTGCCTATATATTTGTCCCCCCCCCCCCCCTCCGCTCCTTGACAATTCCATATGAGAATTGACATCAATTATTAGGGCGTTGTTCGGGCGTCCGTACATCAGAGTGCACATTAATGTTATCCGAGAGATTGCCCATTTTGTCACTCTCCAGGATATCCATCTCTTACGGTTCATTCAAATCTGGATTTAATTCCGTCGTTGGGCGGCTCAGAAGGAGGTAATAATTCTGGCTCCTGACCACCACCTTCCATTTCCGTATTGTCTGGCCCTTCCTGCATGGGGCAATTTTCTGCAACTACTATATCATTAGTCGTTAGGACATTGTTATCACAAATCATCTCTGAATGTGAATTTATAGTAATTGCAATATGTTTATCCTGAGCTGTGGGAATAAGGGGTACCTCGGTGTTGCTGGTCGCACCTACCTTTGGACGATTGTCTAACTTTGGACGTGTGCTATTAACTGGTAAGGAAGTAACCTTAGATTTGCCTTTTGAAGCAGCCCTTGTAATTCTTTTACTACTATAGGAAGTGGATGCACCATCCTGTCCTTTTTTTATGTCCCATACTAACGAAATCAGCTAGATTAAAACGATTCCCTATTCCTATCAAATCTCTTTGCAACAGTGTCATTGTCCATGTCTCTATCTCTGTCAAAGCTATAAACCTTGAGCCTCCCACCTTAGAAACCATCTTTTGCTTATTATTGTGATGATTATTTTGACGTTGTACAGAGACGGGAGTAGCTCGCTGTTGCACCACCATCCAAGGACCATACCCGTTAGCACTCGCCTCTGTCTGAACACTTGTCCCTGTACCCTCTGGCCCTCGTTACGGTGTGGAACCATCACTCTGCCTTGGAGCCGAGGGTGGGGGAACGTTTTGGTCTTGTGGGATCGACGAGCATTTAGTAGATTCATGTCCAACCATACCACAGTTAAAGCATATTATCGGGAGTCCTTCATATGCCACCAACACGGTCTCACCATCGAGCTCCACTGTGTTGCGTAAAGGGACGATAAGGTCTATGTCAATAGCAACTTGCACGAACCGTCCTCTCTGCGTCTGCATGGTCGTCTCATCTATCTTCACGGTTTGTCCCACTTAATTCCCCAAAGTTGAGAGTATCATTGGGTGATATCGAGCAATTGAAAGTTTAGGGAACTGTATCCATGCAACAACTCTTGTTACCTTACCTTGGGAGGGACGAAAATCTGGTTTTCATTGTTGGACAGATAAAGCATGTCCGAAGTTGATGAAGTTGCTATGGTCAAGGAATTTCACCAGAAAATAGTCATAGTCCAAATCTATAACCTTCATGGGGCCTTTCGGACACCACAGATTTGCCAACCTAGAACAGAGAACCCTATAGCCAATACGACGTCCAAGAAGTTTGATATCAACGGATTTTTCCCACTGCTTGTTGAGCATTTTACTTGATTCAAAAGCTTCTTAATCAGCTTCAGTCACCAAGTCCTTGATTAGACACCAAACTTTTTAAAAGAAAATCCCATCCAATCCATCAAGTCTGATAGTTTTGTAGGGTCCATTTTAAGCACCACTTGTTTAATTTCAGTTGGTCCAAAAGGTTTGCTCAGGAATTAGATCATTTTAGTTGAGAGTTTGTTAGTAATAAAGGATCCTAGCACTTGATTAATGAAACTACTGTCTAATTTTGTGCCCAAGGATTGTATAAAGAATAAGTTGATTCCTTGAGATCATCTTTTATAACGATTTTATTTCCATTCTAGTTGTATAGAGAGTTGATTTTATTGGTGTTTCTCCTGGCTAGGATGAAATTGTGAAAGAATTTCAAATTCTTGTCTCCTTCCTTTATCCAGAAAATTCTAGCTCTTTATTTTCATAGGGAATTGTGATTAGATAAGACTTTTGCAATAATCATGGATTGCCTTATTTTGTTGTTCTATCCACTATTCATCCCCAAGGTATTTGTGGACTTCATCTTGAATGTTTACTAAGATTCCTTTAGCTTGCTTGACTTGTAACATTGTATTTGATCCACATTCATTCTTTAGTTTCTTCAATTCCTCTTTGATCCTTACTAACTTATTCACACAAATAAAGTAGTCGTACTGCTCAACTTTCCTAGCCAAATCTCTCTTGATTGCATCCATAAATCCTTCTTATTCCACCAAGAAATTATTAAAACTAAAAGGAAATTTCCTTACACAAGTTTAAGGAAATTTTTCACGAGTATTAGGGAATGGTCAAAGATTTAAGAGTTTATAGAAACTACTTTGCTCTCGAGGTATGAGCTTAGCCATTTTCCATTAACTAAATCCCTATCAATTATCTTTCAAATGAACCAATTGGAGGCTTGTTTTTTTACTCTAGTTGAAAAAATATCCTTTAGAAATCAAGTATGTGACAACCAACTTTTCTATATAATCTTTAAGATATGTGGTGTGGTTCTTTAAACACACTTTACCTTTAGCTTCTTGCAAGTATAAGGTGCTATTAAAGTGACCTAACACCAGCCAAGGATCTTATATGGTAGATTTGATACCTATTCAATGATTCCATAACATCATTCTTTAAAAATTGAAAATTGATCCACAAATGGAAGTAACTATAAAGTGTATGTAGTTTCTCAAGAATTTAATTCTTATATGGTTGTGTCAGTCATTAAAGTGTTTTACTTCCATCTGAACCCCTCCTTGTATCAAAAGCCATTACAATTATGCTATAATAGTGTTGATCATAGTTTGAGACAAAAGATCACCATTCACCATTTAGTTTGAGTTTTAAAAACTTCTCTTGTGACTATTTGGTTTCAAGAACCCTAATAATTGTAATTTTATTACTATTTACAAACTATCTAAGTGCTTACTATTTTTTGGGGCTATTTAAATAGACATTAATTAAGGAAGAGTTTTCTAGGAGAAACCCCACCATATTTTCCTATTCCTTCCAAATTTTCTCTTATAAACCACTTCAAACCCATTGTTAGTTTCCCATTTATTTTCCTTAGTAGGTAGATCCTTCTGTGGGGTGTTGTTGTTATTTAGTAATTCCTTACCTATTAGAGTTTTACCCATCCCCTTCAGGATTTATGGTATTTCTAATTCTACCTCCAAATCTTAGGGGCTTGTTAGGCACGCTACACTCTCTTTGCTCACTTCATTCTCTAAGGTGTTTTCCTCCACATTTTGTTCCTTTTGCTTTTCGTTAATAATAGTTTGGTCATGATCTGCACCTTTTCCCTGGTGATTCCTCTTTATCCTAATTCAAACCTATTAACTCTATTAAGTGACCGTTTTTCCACAATAGCTAAGTTGACCTCACATAAACTATTATGTGAGGTCAACCTAATTAGTTTTATATATTCACTAACACACCCCCTCAAGTGAAAGTCCTTTGAGCTTGAAACTTGCACACGCTCACTCTACCTTTTGCTGAATAATAGGTGGGTGGTAGGATTTGAACTCACGACCATTTGATCACAAAGGCCTTGATACCATGTTGAATTTTTAATATGGGCAGAGTGTAGAGTCCACTATCAAGAATTAGGCTTTGGTCAACTATTGTTTAAATAACTAGAACTAGTTGTTTAGATAGTTGACTCTTACTACTTATAAACCCTTTAACATTTTCATGCCTAGGTAATATGGGACACTTTAACACTTCCCCTCAAGTGCAACTGGGGCTAGACATCCAGTTGTCACTTTAAATATACGTAGTGATAATCGGGCCGGGTCGCTAGGACTGAACATCTAGACGGATAACCGGAAAATTAATAATCCGAACCAAACTTACTTTGATACCATATTAAGTGATCGTTTCACCACAATAGCTTGAGTTGTTGTGTGAAGCCAACTTAATTGGTTTTATATATTCACTAACAACTCATTATAGTCCCCTCTTTTGAACCTCTTTCCCATCTCTTTCCATTTTTCCCTAGTGGAACGTAGATACTTGAATGGTATCCTTAAAGGGTTTCATTTTTGCCTAGCTTCAACACGGGGACAAAATCTGGTAGATTTTTACTGCTTTCCACCTTTACATACAATCAAGCATAGCCCATCCTTTTTCTTAGGGTTGTCTCATCTAAGAGTATCGTAATTCTTTTGAAAATTGCTTGTGTAGTTAGCCCTTTTGTCGATCAATAATCTTAAAGGAAGCCCATGCAAGTTTATCTATATGGGAAATTGGTCTTGCTTGAGGCTCTCTATGTTTAACCCTCGCTTCCAAGGTTGTAAGAACAATGTTTGATTTATAATGTTCTAGGGAATAGCCTTCATTACCTCCTTAGTATTAAATTGGTTATAGAATTTAAAAAGCATGAGATTGTTTTCGGCTAGTAGAACTTCAACCAAACCTTTGTTTTTCCAATATCTCAAGGCCCAATCTTTCACCATAGGAAAAGGAAGACATTTACCATAGAAGAATCCAACTAACATGGTAAGCTAGATATTAGCACCTTCCTTTAAAACTTGGATATTTGAAGCTACTATACTTCTACCATCTTCAATTGTCAGTGGGGAGTAGGGAGTAATGAATAGTTTTAACTTTCTTTTCTCTTACGTTAACCAAGGGAGGGGCTTTTCCTTCCAGAGGAGGTTTTTTTTATAGGTTTTGGTTAAGTATTCAAGTTAGAGGAAGTACTCGGAGACAAAAGTAGGAATGAGAACATACGTTGGTTAATTTCCAAAGCTTTTGTTGCCATTACCTTGGAAAGAACGAAACTTCTCAAGTTGGAGGAACTTTTTAAAAGTTGGTTTCTAGAAAGAGGAAACAACCAACAGGTAGGAAGGCTTATTATATAAAAAATACCAAAAGACCATTACGGTGGATGGGTGGAAGTAGGAAGCAAATTGAATAGTAAAATCGAGGGTGAAAGAGGAGTTGAATAGCACTAAGAAGTAACTGTAAGCAAAAGCAGTTTGAAACGAAAGATATTCCATGAAAAGAAACTTGGAGATGTTGGATTTGGTAAGCATGGATTATAGTAAGGATAAGCCATGGATTGGAGTAGGGTTTTTAGAGAAGGTTATACTAGTAAGGATAAGCACATTTACACACCCAAACGATCAGTAAAGCAACCACGAAACAGCTGAGCTCAGCTGACCAGTAAATAATCCTTCAAGAACGAGTACAATCAATTAATGCTACCCTCCCAACTACATTTATTTAATGCGATCAAATACCGGATCCACATGGTAGGTAGGTTGTTGCTACATCCTCCTCTTTCTTGAGTTGTCCCTTTTCAGTCCCCTCTCACGCATCCCATTGAAGTAGCGAAAAACACACCAATTCAAGAGTGAATCAGGCAAAGCGCTTAGGATTAGCCATTGCACCGTATGAGACCAAACTGGAGAACATAGATGTTCATACCCAATCCATCTTATGCTTGCTTTAGCATACGCCTCCGGTGATGGGACTAAGAAACTAGATTTCTTCATCTTGCTCATTTTTGTCGACACCAACAATGGGATCTAATTACCAAATAAGACAAATACTCTCAGATCATATATACTCTCAGATAGAGTTGGTCTAAGGATATACGATTATCTGTCTACCTGGCACTGAACATCAATTCCAAGATGCTTGTATTCCACATTCAGGCATTTTGACAACATGGCGAGGTACCTGTGACCCATCCAGGTAGCCAGTAAATTATGTTTTATACAAATGGATATTGTTGTAAAAGAACTAATAAGACCAAGTCAAAAATTTTCAAATTAAGCATTTTCTTTGCACTAAAAAACAAACATTTTGCAAAACAAATATAGCCTAGGACAGTGGCCTTAGGTTAAGACTAAATAGGAAAGACGAAAGAAAGAACTGGGTCACAACCAGGACCTCAGCTTCTGGTAGTTATCAATTATCTATGAAAAGATATGTTATGCATCGGATAGACAGACGGTATGCGCGTTTGTTCGATCTTCTGTACCCCAAATCAAAACTAGAAGTAATTAAAAAAAAAAAAACGAACTTACGCTTTGGTAGCCCCATATAAGGTGTACAAAGGGTAGGAAGGAAGTACCACAGATGAGCCAGAACCAATGTTGACAATAGCACCTTTCTTCCTTTTCAACATCCCTGGAAGCACTGCTCTGACGACCCAAGTTGCAGAGTCAGCATTCACTTTCATAATACCTTGCATCAACTCCGAATCAAGTTCATGGAAGTACAGTGCATAAGGGTACGCCAATCCTGCATTGTTTATCAGAATCCCCACGTCCAATCCTCTGATACCTTCCTCTATTATCTTGCATATCTCTTCCCCCGCACTTGTTGCAAGGTCGATTACTATGTTCTTGATGTCAACTTTTTCTCCGACTCTCTCTCGTATCTCCTTGACCGTAACTTCAATTTTTGCTGGGTTTCGACCAACGATAACTAAGTTGAGTCCCTTTGCTGCTAACTCCAAAGCCAAAGCCTTCCCAATTCCGTCTGTAGAGCCGGTGATTAGGACCCAAGATCCATACTTTTTCAGATTCTTTGGTGGCCTGAGGAAAACGACCCAAATCCAGTTGAAGAAAGCATGAACTAGCTTTAAAACGGAAATGAAACCCAGAGACGTCGCAGCTATCAAGACAACGTCTTGGAACTCCATTGTAGATGTGTGCCTGAGAGAGTCTTTTCAGACGGTGTTCTGTAGATACAAGTCAAAAGCTCTATTACTTGTTTTAAATTTTATTTATATATTTATTTTTTTGAAACTATTTATATATTTATTTAGAGTTTGGTAGATAAATTATAATAAAAATATTATAATTGGAATAGAAAATATGATCCTTATAAATATCAGTTTTAAATCATGTTCCTCTAAGATGATAGGTGCCGTCTGCACGTGTCACTGCGCCAGTTTGATAATTAGTAATAACTTGGGAGCAGCTCAACTTGGCTTGGAGTGGGTTGATTTTCAACCAGTGACGGAGCCAGGAATTTAAGAGAGGGGGGTCCAAGAATTAATTTTTTTAAATTTTGGGGAGCCCAGTACACCACTAACCCTTAAATAACTCTATCTTTTTATATATATATATATATTAAAAATATTTTTTTAAAAAAACTTGGGGGGCCCAGTGACCTCCCAAGTCTTTGTGTAGCTCCGTCTCTATTTCTTTCTCTTCTTAGTTGATTTCCTTTTTGCAGTTTTTAATTGCACACCAAAATCTTCAGGAATGTCAAGGATTTGTAGCTGATGGAAAATCACAATCCTCTGCTGTCGAATCTAGATTGCTTTCCCGAGAGGAAACTATTTTCTGTTTTGCATTTTGAGAGATGATCTTTCAAGTCCCTCGACTAGCTACACGGTCGCTGGAGTTTATCTTTGTTGTCTGTCATTCATACTTCAGCCTAACTTTAGAATTCTCCTTTTGCCCAACAGTTGTCAATGGAGTCAACATATTGGCTAATCTATCTGACAATGCTCTAAATATTGCGAGATGAAGTGATACTCTTCATTTTTCAGACCATTGAAAGAGGTGTGCCTACGTGCTATATTGGGTTTTCAACTTTCAGTATTTGGGGTTTCAATTGCTGAGTTATCCAAAATCTCATTTACAACAATTTGTACTCCCACAACCTCATCATTATCTACCGGGGAAGAATCAACCTCCAATAATTCATCCTATTATCTAGTTTGAAAAAGTTTTCTTGTAGGAATCCATTTCTTGGTTGAATTACGAGGCTTTCAAAAATATGTCACCTTAATTTTAGATTTTTCAATCTCCCCTGTTTAACTCAATTTGAGAATTGGTAAATGATAGGTAATATGACATTTCTTTTGACCTCTATACAGATTTTTGCATACCCAATTCGCTCCATTCTAGATAATTGAACATCTATACAAAGAGGCTTTAATACTTAATAGTTGGTCATTGTTTTAATTTAACCTCTTTCCCGCTTATTGCTTGTTCATTTAGCAAGCAATTATGATATCTTATGAAAACTATTTCCAAAGTTTTCTTACAACACTAAAAACTTTCTTATTAATTTAGCTTTCTTATCATTATATCTCAAAAGTCAAAAGTTGAAATTACACAATTCGGCAATCCGTGATGAAATGGGGTCTAATGAAATGAGGATTAGGTATGATTAAAACCTACCTAGCAACCCGTAAGTTTTCTATTGTGATAAAACATGATTAATTTTGTCAAATAACGTGTTAACAAACGAGTTCCAATGAAAAATATACCATATCAAATTATGAAACCACGAGAATTTGGTGTTAAGAAGACCGATTGAAAATGCTACACCCTCTTGTCTTGAAATACAAGATAATAGCACCTTCCAAAATATGGCATGTACTCTTGACAATCTTTTGCTTGAAAAGACCTTCTTTAACCCGATACCCAGGAAGGCAAATTGAGAAAGAAACCGTCCCAAAGTTGTTATCACCGTTTTTTTGAATAAGGGGAAAAGAGAAATACACCATCCACCCGAAAATGGAAGGCCAACAACTTGGACGAAGCGATTTATGCGAATATTACTAGTTGCAGTATCGAGTATGGACGCTATGATAGGCTATTTACAGGCAACCTTTTAGATTATTCTTTTCCTTGTTTGGAAAATTGTGAATTGGGATTTTCTATTATCAATCGATCTTAAAACCTTCCACTGCTATCATCTTATTAACCCAGTGGGTTTGAATTGAAGATCTAAACACGCAAAATGTTACAAAAACAAAGCGTATTACGTTAATGTCAAATTAAAATGTTAATATCAATGCGATTAATTATAATGTTTAAACATTTGCAAACACATTTGATAAAGGGCCTCGCGAAATTGAAGGTTTTGAGATGTATAAGGATTATTTTAAACACTGGACAAAAGCTTATGTTTAATCCAACATTGAAGTATCATTGGCAATGATTACCAAAGCCTGGGACAGGCATGCCTTCGAAGCAAAGAGAGAAAAAGTGAATGCCAAGACCAACGAGTTGAGGCCAGCTTTTGTCTCCGACCTTAAAGTACCCAAACGACATGACGTAACCCAAAAAAAAAGAGAGTAAGATTTATTAGTCAATTTCGTGATGAATTAAAAATCCAAAATAGGTTGATCCACGCTTTTTTTTGTTGAGAATTTAAAAAATTCATTAAAAAATAAAGAAGTTTACATGAGAAGAGGAACTCTCTCAAGTGAGATAGACCCACTTGAAACACTGATATATCTAGGTTAAGACAAAAAGGCGACGTTTAGAACAATGTTTAATGAGCAAGTTCGTATAACGAAATGCGTCCTTCTAAAATCTTTAGATGTTTCTCAACTTGGGAGGGTGAAAGGCGATGCTTTGACAGCGAGGCTAGCGGTGTGGCTCTACAGTGTTTTTTCTACTCTTTCTCCGCACAAAGAAGATCTCAACTCAGGTAACATACTCAACTTCAAAATCATGATGACTTTTAACGATTAGAGCATAACGATATTGTTTTCCGACTCATTAGACATTGCTTTCTTTTGGATGTCTGAGGGTTCAACTTTGCGGTGACGAGTTGGAGGGGGTGATCTCAACTCAGTTAAGCTTCTCAACTCGGTATGATTCCATCCTCTATATATATGAATCTCCACGAAATAACAAACTATGTGTTGATAATAGGAATCTGGTGGAACAACGGTGTTCCTTCAAGCATGACACGACTAAAGGATAAGTATATCTGAGAAAGCTCTTTCCTTTCCAACAGGTGAGTCCAGATCCACCTATACTTCAGTAGTTTTTCGTGAGTAAGTGAATGAATAATCTGCTAGAATTCAGATATTTCCATGCATGAGAGATAACTACTTTTTTGAACTATTCTAATTTCTAAACTAAACCCAGGTTGTATGAAACTTTTTTGAGTAACATGAATTAGGAATAGACAATGAGGACTATATTCTT
>JANKOD010000001.1:5664873-5683960 GCA_026284645.1 Erythroxylum acuminatum
AGACCTGATAGTTTTCCATAGGAATGCATTAACTTCATTCCTTTTTCACTCATGTGACCAAGTCTCTGGTGCCACA
This sequence comes from Erythroxylum acuminatum, assembly GCA_026284645.1. Classification (NCBI taxonomy): domain Eukaryota; kingdom Viridiplantae; phylum Streptophyta; class Magnoliopsida; order Malpighiales; family Erythroxylaceae; genus Erythroxylum; species Erythroxylum acuminatum. The sequence goes on from JANKOD010000001.1 coordinate 5,664,950, forward strand.
AGTTTGAATCTCCACTCCCTTGTGCAACTGCAATTGAACAACATGCTCCAGCTGTTAGGTAGAGAGTACCATTCTTCTTTCCTTGTGCTACAATCATTGCTCCCTTTGACACCTTTCATTCATCACTAAGGAAGGTTGTGGTGTAGCCTTCATTTACCAATTGGCCCACTAAGATTAAGTTCTTTCTCAAATCAGGGATATGTCTGACATCCTTCGGCTCCCAGATGGCTCCATTCAGCTTAAGTTTCTCTACACCTTTACCGACAATCTCGTAGAGTTGATCATTGCCAAGATACACATTGCCGAGATTTCCAGGCATGTACTTCTCGAGAAGACCTTTCTCTGAAGTTGCATGGAACAATGCTCCAGAGTCCAGTATCCATGCATTTGGCTTGTTTTCTAAAGCACATATCAAGGCATCATCTTCACCTAAGGTGGAAGCTATATTTGCCTCCTGGTTGTTTGACTCCTGCTTTTTCGAACCATTCCTGCATTGATTTCTATAGTGCCCAGTGTTTCCATAATTCCAACACTCGATATTTTTTGAGTTTTGGCAGGTAGTGGGATTTCGTGACTTGGACCTCTTGTCCTTTGATCTATCACGATTTCTAGATTTTCCATGTCCTCTGCTTCTTCCTTTTGATTTTGCGGCAAGGGCGGAGGAGGATAAGGCTTCACCTATTTCTTTTCTTCGAGTTTCTTCATTAATAATCAGGCCACTAACATCTTTGAATTTCAACTTGTTGGTGCCCATTGAGTTACTCACTGATGTGACTGTGGCACTCCAACTCTCTAAGAGGGATGACAAAAGTATTAAAGCCTATATTTCATCATCAAGATCAATATTCATTGTACTCAACTGGTTCAGGACTTTGTTGAGTTCATTGATATGATGATCTACAGAGGTGCCTTCCGCCATCTTCAAATTGAACAAACGCCGCATCAAATGTACTTTGTTTATTGCTGACGATTTTTCATAATACTCCGTCAGTTCCTCCATGAGGCCTTTTATGGTTTTTGCCTTTAACACATTAAAGGCTATATTCCGGGATAAGGTCATTCGAATTGCTCCAAGGGCCTGTCTATCAAGAATAACCCATTCTTCCTCTGACATGTTTTCTAGCTTCTTTCCAAAGAGTCGCAGAAACTGGTTCTTCCGATACAAATAATCCTCTATATGCATCTTCCAGTATTCGAAATCTGTGCCATCGAACTTATCGATTTTGTTGAGCATATCATCTGGTGCCATCACTCCTATTGGCTTCTAGTTTCCTTTGAGGTAAACAATTAGTGAAGTGAACTGATTCGGTATTACCCAGGAAAGACCACCAATTGGACTCCTAAGACAGTATTACCATTCTACGTAAAATCCTAGGAAAGGGCGGAGGGGTCACAAACGGTCCCACTTAAAGCTTGACCTCCTAGACATAGATTACATGCACGGTGTATTTATCACAACTTGAGGCAAGTTTTATGATGCAGATGATCCACTCCTGTGGCAACTGCAGAGTATACTCACTTCTCTAAGGCTCTGATACCAACACAAAATTTGATAACAGAGTTCGGTCAAATTGTGCCTACGTCACCGGGGCTACTGCACACCCTTTTTATCAGGGAGAAAAAACAACACTTACAAGTGTTTACACTCAACACTCAACTCACTAGTATTTACACACACTCTCAAACTCTTACCCCAATACACCCAAAAAATTACTTACAAAAAACTTACTACTCTAGTATTTCTCTTACTCACCAAAGGAGGATAAAACTAGAATTTAATATTTTGTTTTCTTTTTTTAGATGAATTAAATGGAAGGGGGATGGGGTTTATTTATAACTGATGAGCCTCCCTCCTCCCTCACACACTTTCAATATGGTACATAAAACTAACAAAAGTGGCATTATAATAAGTATAAGAAAATAGAATTTTTTGATTAGGCAACAAAATAAAAAAAAATTGCTTTAAGTTTTGACTAAGGCAATACATTAGTTTCAAACTATATTAATAATATTAAATAGATAGTGCAACACTTTTAAGTCTTTTTAAAACAATAAAGTGAATTTTTTTAGGCAACAATTTGTAATAATAAAAGAAACAATTTATTCTTTCGTTATCAATATTATTTAATGTAAAATCAAACTCTTATCATTATGTTGGCAACATCCATATATAGATATATATATATATTAAAAGAAATATTTAAATATTAATGTACGTCTTACGTACATACTATCAAATGTAAATGACCAAAAAGCTGCATTTATATATAATATATAGTCCATAAGGACTTGTAAAATTCAACATTTAATATATTCAAAATACAAAAGAAAATTCCATGTGATTTTATTGCTACAAAATACAAAAGTGAATTCTACAATCCTCAACAATTGCAAGGAAAATTACATGTGCTTCAACAACTCTTTATCATTTGTAGAATTAGAAGTTAGTGTCAAGCTTCTTCACATTAGCTCTATAACCTTTCTCAAAGTCCTTTGGACATATAACATAAAGAACTGCATGCATTCTAGCTTCTTGACAGATAGTTACAATTTGTGAGCAGATATCCAGTTATGATGAAGATAAGATTCTATTCAATATCAGATATTATGGTAGATATATTGAGCTCCGAGGGGTTAAAATTAAAATTTGAGAATTATTACAGACAACTATTCGTCAAGATAAATATAAGAGGTGCATGCTTCATTTTGTTCATACCACATGCTTCTTGCAAGCTCATTTTGTTCATACCACATGCTTACAAGCTAATATATTAGTGTCAAAAACTAATGAAAATGTTGTAGGTTTTTTTCAAGTTGTTCACATTCACTGATACAAATATTGATAACCACATAATCACACAATAACTACACAATATGAAGAGAAACCCAACTAACCTCAGCACTAATTTTATCAAGCCAAGAAACATAATCTTCCAAGTTCATCTCATTACTTAGATTCATTTTAGGAGTGCAAACCTATAAAAAGAAAATTGATAATTTCATAATCCGAAGTTTACATAATCTCAAAGCTGCATAAAAGCAGAAAATTAGCTGAGAAAAGTATTAAAAAAAGAAAATCCTTTTATTACTTTAACTGCAACTTAACTAACCAAACATTTTTTTAGGCAATAATCACACAACTTTTAATAAACTGAAGCAGTTTTTCAGAGTAACATGACTCACTAAATGTCCCTAGGTAAAGGTCCTTATTCCCTGCAACCCTGCCAATCCTAGCTTGCCATCTTCCATGTTAATGATGCCTATAAAGTATCAAAACGTAAAGATTTAGTTGTTCCTAGTATTGCATCCCTAAGTAGTTGTTTAATCAATGTCGTGCTTGCTATCTAAAGCCACACTAGACCTAATTTTAGTTTCCCATTTTCTAGTTTTTGGTCAACCATAATGGACAGTTCATTTAGCTAATTTTGCAACTATTTCTTGGTCTTTGTTTCCTTGAAAACTAAACTGCTAGATGACTTCCACAAACCAACCTCTTTGCTAAACAATATTTCATACAACCAAAAGTGATGCTTTGGTGATAGTATGACTAGAAGGAACATTGGTTGAGGGAACCCTACACTTGTTCTATTATTAGGAGTTACCTCCTTTTGTCCATTCTCAATTTTATAAACATGGGAATTTAAAATGAGAATATATAACAGATTATGGCTTGCAAGTCTTGGGGAACTAGCCTAGAATGGTTATAACAAATTTATAGCATCTCAATCCTCAACCAATTAAGATACAGATATGTCAATTTTGAATTAAATTAATATTCACTATAGCTAACTAAATCTTTAGGAATACCAAGAAAAATATATAGTTTAAATTAATTCTTCTAAGATTGATGATTCAACTTGAATTCAGCAGCAAATGTTACATTTTCCTAATGTGGCTCAATGTTTAGCAGCAGATCAACAAACCATGAACACCAATAAATTCTATCATAGTATTGCAAGATTTAATTGCTTAAGAAGTTCCAGTTAATGATTCCATTATTAGGAGACATAAAATCTCACTAATATATTGATCATTAGTAGGCTCCTCATCATAACCGATTCACAGTTCAGCATAGAACAATCATTTATCCCTAATAGAATTCTGCAATAATAGTAAAGGAGACTAAAGCCCTAATGATAATTACTAAACTATGTTGATAATTGTGGAAATCACTAATCCTATCATGTGTAGGCAACCATAAGAACTAATTATTTAAATCATATAATCACGATAAAAAATGAACAGCTAATGCTACAGATAGATAAAGGAAAACTTCATAAGCTGACCACTCATCTAAACAACTAGACCCATAATTGTAACAACTTAACAGGTTAAGTCACTTACAATTCCTAAAAATTTTGGGCTGGGAATCTTGGCTACTAAGGATCTGAAAAATGAGGCAACTTGAAGAGGAGAGCTGAACTCCATACTAGATGAGGAAGAAACCACTACGTCATTGTTTGTTGGCTCATAGCAAGAAGGGAAGACCTCCACCGCAGCAACATTCAATTATGATAGTAAGAAATTCTATCCACTCATAGCAAGTAATGCTCTAAGGGTCATTAAATCGCATATCAATGTTAAATACCTTCAGCATTTCTTGTCTTGGAAATGATTCCTTTCCCACATTCACATTCACTATTTTGCTCTTCATTGAGAATTGACTGCAACTCAGTTTCAATGTCCTTTTGCAATGAACCAATATTAGTATGAGCTTCCTTTGTTTTCTCAGGCACGGTATATGACATTAGATTTGATCATTAGTTGTACTCAAAGGTGGCTGGAGACTCATATAGATCCCAATGCCTATATATTTAAATGATAAGAAAAACTTTCTATAAGGTATAAATCCTTGACCTGAATATAACATCTTCTTTTTCTTACCTCCATGATGGGTGATTTCCATCATTAATGCTTCTCAAGTCCTCTATTAAGTCATTAAAATCTTCAAGCTGAAAATCAATGCTAGGGATACCTTGTCTGAGGCTGTCATTTTCTTTGTTTGATTATGGAAATCATAAAGATCCTGAAGTATACATGTTTTAATATGAGGACATACAGAATCTATGTGCATCAAATAAGTCTAATCAAAGACAACATTTTGAGTACTGTTGCATGTACTTTTGAGGACAACACCATAGGAAACACAATATACTGAAAAGTGCTATGCCACCAGAACGTGATATACCTTCCAAGCATTTTCCAGACTTTGTTTTGTATTCTCAGCACTGACTTTTAGTGCAAGTGAGCGTAGAAGTTTTACTTGTTACATCATAGCAGTTATCTAAGGATCATCCTTCTTGAGAAAAGTTCCATGAAGTTTATTGTTTTAAGCTGTTGATAAAGAGCAAGTATACAATTTAAGAACTGTCATGAGATTGAAAAATAATGAAAACAAGTTAAATTGATCAAGACATAGCACTTTCAAAAATAGGAAGTATCCCTTTTAGAAATCTCCCATTTGTGTGGTTTTCTAAAAGTAACTTGTGTAGAAAACCAACCAAATAAGACTTGCTTGAACTGACTTACCATAAAAGGAAACCTCATTAGCATTAATCATCAACCTCAATGAACAAAGAATATAACTGGCAAACAATGCTAAATGCAAAAATCTCATATAGATTGACCGTACTAGGCCATGTGAGGAGACTGATAAAAAGGAAGGGAATAAAAACAATATAACTGAGAAAGAACAAGTTGATTGGATAGATTGAACAAAAATCTTCTCCCTCTACCTTCTACCTTTTACCTTCTACTTATTTCTTACTTATGGCCAACGAATGTCCAGGCATCTCAACCTTGAGGAACAACACCATCTAACAACTGTGGGTTAGCAATGATCACAATGGAGTAAGCTTCCGAAGCTCTAACAAGATAGGCATTACCAGTCCCGTTGATTTTGCAAGATTTGAACACAAATCCATTAGAGTAAGAAGCAAAACATAGCATGCAAATGGGTATTAGATTAAGAAGCAACAAAGCAAGAATCCAATAAAACAAAAATCGAGAAGAATCAAACAATCATAGAAAATGAAATCTAAAAAAAGGCGCAAAATTAAGGAAAAAACTTTTTTTGTGCCAATCTCATACTTTGATATCGAAAAAGGTAGAACTAAGATTTTCAAATGCCCAAATAGAAATAAAAAAAACATATTTTAGAGTAAATCAGACTACTACATTGACCACAAAATGAGGAATGAGTTCAAAATATTGTTTTTCAAAAGAATGAGAGAAAGAGAGAGAAAAGAGAAACAAAAATTGAAGTGCAGATCGAGAAGCTATATCTAAAAGAAAAAAGAATAAAAATTAAAAAAAAAGATAGAGTTGTGTATGTGTGTTTTGAGGAGAATATGATAGAGATTGAAGATGAAAGAAGATAAAAAGGTAAAAGCAACGCCAAAAATAAAATGTGGGTTGGGGTGCAAGGGAGGGACGTTGGTAACTGGGTAGGATAATGTTGATTTTTTATTTTTCTTTTGGTTGATTGATCAAACACATGCTTACATTTGCAAAAGAGTAAATGTATGTGTGATCAAAGATCCAAATCATAAGATGAATTAACCCAATAAGGTAATAGAACAAAAAAAATGATAAACAAACGATGGAACTTTTACAGAGGAAATTGGGTGGGTAGAGAGCATTCACGACTCACACTGTCGCACCTTGGTGGGCTCTGTCGGTGGAGAGGTCAAAGGCATGACCGACATCTATGGATGGCGGCCAGTTGCTAGAAAAGCTGGTATCAAAATTGCAGGAAAACTAGATATAGTGGTGATCTGGTCTGAGTTGTGAGTTCATCAACTCAGTGGGTTGACACTGCGTTGAGGCTTTCATTTTGTTTATGTTTTTTTCCACTTGAAAAACATATGTGTAATAAAGTGATGTTAATTAGTTTCTGCTTACATAATATAATATAATATAGAACTATAGCAACAATTCTAAATGTTGTATATATAAAATTTTATTGCAACATTTTTTAATTTTGTTGTCTTTTCTTACATATAACAACAAATTATTATTTTCGTTACTTTTTAATATTATTAAAGGCAACACTTTAAAAATTGATGCATTATATTAATTTTTAGCAATATATTTTTAAAATGTTACAAACATTTAGTTGCCTAAAGTACTTTTTGCTATATGTGATTATTAGGCGAGTTTTGTGATCTGATTCCAAGTTGCTATAAATGGAAGCTCTTATCATTGATAACGTGTCTATTATGTGCATAGTTTCTCCACGTAATGGCCACATAAAATGTTTTAGTCCCTTTGTCGCATAACAAGTTAGGTTTTGTCCGAATAATAAACCATTATATCTTTGAACTTCTCATATAGTGGGATATCACCTTTTGTGATTTTACCAACATGTCGAAGGTTTAGGGTCATACCTTAACCAGCCACACAAATCATATAACATGATTATTAATTAATTAAGTTCAAATCATTCATTGGAATTCATAAACTTTTCGAGAACGTTACTTTCCATGATCCTGTGAGCAAGCTGCCTTTGGCCTTTTGCACCGAACAGAAACAGAAGACGGTAATAGAAGACAATAAGATTTGTTGAATTAAGAAACGACAGAGAGGTTTGAGGTAGACTTGCCTCTTAGAAAACTTTTTGCACTCCCGTCCCATGTAACAACAGTGAAGTCTTTAATGCTGTAGATCACTGTTGCACCAGCTCTGTTAATGACCTATCAACAGTGTGTCTACAATTCTAGCAATTTGTTTGATGCCATGTTTAAAGTAGTGTCGCTTACAAGAAAAGTCATGAACGCAAAATCCTCTTTTACTTTCTTTGTGTTTCTCCAATCTGTATAGGCCAATTTCAATTTATTTACTAACTTTCCTATTAACCCTAAAAAATATATTTTATCTAATGATCCATATGATCATATAAGCTATATGACTTATAATTTAGCTCCTCTTTAATGGAATTGTTAAGTTTAATAATAAATGTTAAAATAACTGTTAAGTTTAATAATAAATGTTTAAATGTCTAACTCTTCGATTCATTGTAAATTAACGTCAGTATATTGACAAAGGTTACCAAACATTACAAAACAATAAGCTCAATTTTACTTTTACTTGTTATAAATATCTTCATACTTGAATAGATCTGGAGAACAAGAAATACATTTTAGCAATTTTTGACAAAGAAATTGGTTCTGTCCGATCTTGATGGGGCTGGATACCGTTGCTTGGATCCATAGTTCTGACTGACCTTAGCAAAATAATACCTGCTAAACAACACAAGGCACGCCGGGGGTTGATTGCCGGCAGGCCTCTCCGACGCTCAAGTTAGTCTTTTGGTAGGAGTTTTGGTAGCTAAGAACAGAGAAAATCAAGGTTCTAATCTCGTACCTGTATTATGGCAAAGTAGTACCTTATATATGAAATAGCTGCTAGGTTTAGATCTTTACGTAGGTCTTTACGTATGCATGGGAGGTTACCACCTACGAATGGGCCGTCGATGCATGGGCCTGGAGCCGGGCCTAGCATGACCAACCCAACCAACATGAAATTTGAAATATATTTTATTAGAATTATGGAAATGTTGATTTGTATACATTCAAGTTGTCATTTGAGCCGAGGGATCTAAGGTTCAAAGGACAATCTACTCAATCAAGTGCAAATGAGGGAAGCGATGTTGCACATTATCTACCATATTAACATTTTCATATATGTTGAGGCCAAAGTTTTTTACGGATATATTGTTTCCATAACGCTGTATGCGTAGATGGATGGATGTTGTTGGTACTTTCTTTTTTGAATAGATGTATTGTTGACATATATGCATACATACATATATATACATATATATATATATATATATAGAGAGAGAGAGAGAGAGAGAGAGAGAGAGAGAGAGAGTTATATACACACACCCAATTTTGTCTATAAATTACAACTATCATAAATATATTTTCCATTTTTGTATATGAATTCAAAATTTATATCTAATATTAATTATTTTAAGCTATTAATTAATGAATTTCAAATATACTATTATAAATTACTAAATAGTATAGGTGTCAATAGAAGTTCTAGTGCAAAAGATGAGATGATATAAAATGATTAGATTCAATATGTTATACAACATATGTCAATAAAAGTTCTAGTGCATAATCATATCATTATATTAATTCATTAGAATTCAAGTTTAAAATAAAATACTGCAATTCAATGTCATTTTCCCACAATATTTTTTTTGTAATAACACTCACAATCAACATAACAAATCCTATTACAATAATTAGTAAAATAAATTTCAACTTTTTTTTCTCTTTTTTTTGACAAAATAATGTCTTTTTTATAAACATTATTTGCTCCTCAATATAAATGTTCTTGAATAAATTGTGGTTGCTTGGGCCTCCTTCTTTAATATACATACTTCTTTCTATAACTTATGAATCAATTCAACGACCTTCTTAGTAAATTTCTCATCATACCATTTTAAAAAATCACATATTTCAAGCTGAAATAAAATTAATTAATAAGATAAACATTATACATATATATCAACAATATTTGGGGCATCTAAAAACTCTCCTTCCTGGATTATAATCACTATATGAAGTTCTTATAGAGGCTTTTAAACCACAATAACAAAAACATAGTCATCATTTGAATTTAATAATGTATTAGTAGAAGTCACCAAGTCTATAACTTTAGGAGGTTACTACAAGTATATATAATATAATTACCAACGCTCAAATTCATATATGAACTAACAAAGGAAAACAATCTTCCATTATATATGTAACATAAAATCACATAAATTATATTTTTAACAAAAAAATTTCTCAACTATAACTTGCCTATTAGCCCCATCCCTTTTAGAGGGCTAAAACATAGGCATATTTCTAACCTCTTTAAAATGGAACTAAAACCTAGCAACAATGAAGCACCATAACAAAAATAGTTCTCCATAAAATCACCGCAGATATTAACCTAATTCAGGATTATTATAAGTAACTATAAACATATATTTTTTAATTGTTAAAAGGACTTGTTCGATAGGAGATAGAACTAATAGTAAATTCAACTTGATACTTTTCTACCCAAGTTCCCTTTAAGGAAAGTAAAACGTCTTTATCATTCAAATCTACAAGGATAGTTACCCTTATACTATTTTGGAAAGAGGTGAATAAGGTATCCTAATGTAAAGGAATGTGACACATTAGAAGTCTTGAATATCCATAAGTGGACAACATTTTATTAAACAGCAAGCAAGAATTTAATTCTCAGCGTCATTCATATAATAAATGGTAAAAGACTTAAACTTCACCATATATAGAAAGTGAGAAGAGGAACTAATTAGACCTATTGACTTACTAATGCATCAAACTAAGACAGAAACCAAGTGCGCGAGAGAGATAGAAACCATATGCGTGAGAGAGATAGAAGCTAGAGCACCTACGAATGAGACAGAAGTCAAGGAGATAGGTGTGGGTACAAGATCCAAGAAATAGAAGTTGAGCAGGAGGAAAATTGGGAGAAATGCTTAAGGGAGCAAGCGAGCAAAGCGTCCTCTATTTTAGGGATTTCGTCAATTTAAGGTTTGTTCTAGACAATTAGGGATTAATTAATATAGTTAACCTAATTAAGGATTAACGTGATAAATATAAATAATTTTTAATTTTAAATAGTGTATGCCACATGATAGTAGGAACTTCTATTTGATTATATAAAACAATAAACAATATGATGCTGGCATTAACATGACATTTATCTAACAAAATGTTAATCCTATCAAAATTTTCATCCGGTTAGGTCTATTTTACACATTTTAGAAATGTTATGATTCAAATTGAATGCTATGAAGCATTAAGATTAAAGTTATATTATGATAAAAATGTACAAGTTCAAAATGTAGTTTTTACGTTAAAAAGATTGAACGAACTAATCATCAAAGGTATGACCAAAATTTTAAGTAATAGCAGTTACTATAATTGTAGGCACTTGGACACTCACGTCTCTCTTATTTTTTAAATCACAAGAGAGCTCTATATCTTTTATCCAAATTAATATAAGAGAAATATGCGCGCCCATGTTTTTGTAAAATTTTTTAATTTTTTAATTTTTAAAAAATCTCATTCTTTTAAACTTTGGTTAACAATTAATGACAAAACATACATAACATGAGTATCAAACATATACTAATTGAATGCTACTTATTTGATAATCTAATCCAATTTTTAAATTTGAATCAAACTACTTAAACTCGTTCAAAATTAATAATTTATTTTAATTATTTTAATTTTCAAATATAACTTGAGTTTGGGTGGGTCAAGCTTAAGAGCATAATTAGATTATTATATCATTGATATTTAATTAGTACATATATGACATTCATATCGCATTTTATTATTATTATTTATCTGAAGTTGAAAAAAAAGAGTTTCTAAAAAATTGAAAATAATTTTTTTAAAATTCCAAAAATAAAAAGTTTTTTTTGAACTTTTTAAACTAAAAAAGAGATTACCTTTTTAACTTTAAAAAAACCTCTGTGCCCTACCTTACAAAAATATACAGCATAAAAGAATTGAAGAGTCAATCGACTAATTAAGGCACATCATGAGCTTTTCTAGATCCCCTCAGGCAAAAAGCTCAACCACATGGTTACGTATATGCATGATGACGTGTGTAACATTACTCTGGTTTTGGGGCGGACCTTACGGAGGTTATTTTCTTGCCTGATTATGGTTGTTACGATTCTTTGCAAGTGTACATACATCCATGTTTCTGTGGTAACTGTTACTGAAATAAATAACAAAATAAAAGAAAATTGGATAGAATTTGTGGCTGACTTGCTTTGTAGGATTCCAACATCGAGCAAGCTCCTGGCCAGCTGTAGCCCTCCCATATTAGAGATGTTTCCGCAGCGAAAAGATTAGTTACTGATTCTGTCGGTAAATACCCTGAGTGCACAAAAAAAAAGGATTCCAACTTCGAATTGAACTTTTTTTTTGTGTAACAGGTAATTTTTATTAAAAGCATTCAATGTGACTGCTTGGGTTAATGCAAATATAAGGCGCAAAATAGAAAAAGGTCCTAAACAGTTTACATCAAAAATAAAAATCCAATATAAATTAGAGAATTTTTTTTCCGATATATATATTAACGTTTTCCCGTAAATTATGGTTTCCATAACAATACATAACTGAACAGCAGACCATTGCCGGGCAACGTTACTTACATACAAGCTACCAGGCTCTTTCGATACACATTATGAAGGATCAGTACTTTAATGTCTTTATTTAATAGGATCAGGTAAAAGAACATTGCAGGCTTGCAGCAGGTTGCTGTTGCTAGATTGCCTTTTTTGGGGAGTCCATCTTCAGTTCTCGCTTGCGCATCCTTAATAAGTGCCGGAAAGCACACCAATTTACTAAGGAATCGGGGAAGGCGTTAAGTATTAGCCATTGCAGATTATGCAACAGAACCGGAGAGCACAGATTGTCGTAGCCTATCCATCTTACGCTTGCTTTGGCATAGGTCTCCGGCGATGTGATTAAGAAAGCAGATTTCTTCATCTTGATCATTTTTGTTGTCACCAGCAATGGGATCTATTCCATACAAAGACAACCTTCTTAAACTTTACTTAGTCTAGCCATCATAATCACCAATGTAATCATGCCATTTCTACCTAGCTATACCTGGCACTGGACATCAATCCCATGAGCCTTGTACTCCACATTTAGGGATTTTGACAACGTTGCAAGGTACCTGCGACAGAGGTACACATATATGTAAGTTGTAACGCTCTTACTTCACACAAGTAGCGAGAGGAAAAGACAAGAAAAAGTTAAAAGTTCATTATGGACGAACATACGCTTTGGTCGCTGCGTAGATGGAATACAACGGGTAGGAAGGCAGAACAACAGATGAACCAGAACCGATGTTTACAATCGCACCTTTCTTCTTCTTCATCATCCCTGGAATCACTGCTCTAATTACCCATGTTGCAGACTCTGCATTCACCTTCATAACTCTCTGCATAATCTCCAAGTCCAGTTCATGGAAATACTGCGGATAAGGATACGCAACTCCTGCATTGTTTATAAGAATCCCAACGTCCAATCCTCTTATAGCCTCCTCTATCTTGTTCGATATATCCTCTCCTTTGCTTGTTTCAAGGTCGATGACGATGTTCTTGATGTGAACATTTTCTCCGAATCTGTCTTGTACCTCTTTGACTGTTGCATCAAGTTTTGCAGGATTCCGAGCGACTAGGATTAGATTAAGACCCTTAGAGGCTAACTCAAAGGCTAGGGCCTTGCCTATTCCGTCGGTTGAGCCTGTGATTATCACCCATGAACCATAATTCTTCAGGTTCTTTGGTGGTCTGAGGAAAATGACCCAAACCCAGCTGAAGAACCCGAGAACTAACTTCAGAAGATAAAATAAACCCAGAAAAGTTGCAGCTATCAGGGCAATGTCTTGGAGCTTCATTCTAGGTACTCGCAGAGTAGAAATTACGAAATGCTTGAGCTCGTCAGTGGCAAGTTGACGACCTATATATAGTGAAATATTGGAATGCCAAAACGCATAGAGGAGAGATGTTATATATTGGAAAATTGTAAATGTGAAAATAATATTATGTTTTAAAATTTAAACTAATATTATTGGAATAAATAATGGTCAATTGAAATAATAATGACATCATAATTATAAAATTTATATTGTATTCATGTATTTTTTCTTATTTATTCTTTCATCAAATGAAGATATTATTAAAACTGTAATAGTGTATGTTGCATTTCTTTTTTACGAAGAAAGTAATTGATCTTATAAATTAAGTTACGAAAACACTTAAACAAGCATGTAAGTGTCTACGAGAGAACACCAAATTTTTTGACAATTCCATCTTAACAAATAGAAACAGAAACAATATTCATTCCTTAATAGTGGGAAATGGCAATAGGATTATTGCTTTTGAAGAGATTCAAGAACAATTTCTAGGTTTTTTTCATAGCACTATTAGGAATAAAAAAGACCTCCCTTATAAAGAGTATGTGGAAAATCTTTTCCCTTATCTGATTCCTGATAATCTTAAAAACTATCTCATTGCTGAAGTCTCAGCGCAAGAGATTAGGGATGTTTTCAACTCTTTCAATCCGAATAAGGCCCCTAGGATTTAATGGTTTTTTCTTTAACCATACTTGGCATATTATTGGGGAGGAAGTTATTCGGGTTATCCAAGATTTTTTCCACCATGGGAGACTACTCAAAGAGCTTAACTCTACTTTATTTCTCTAGTCCCTAAGAAAGATCATCCTTCCACAGTGGTTGATTATAGGCCAATCTCTTGCTGTAACATAATCTATAAGGTGATTGCAAAAATCATGGTTGATAGGCTTAGAGAGGTTCTCCCTCACATCATCAACCCAAACCAAAGTGCTTTTATTAAGAACCGTCGTATAGGGGATAATATCTTATTGGCATAAGAGATTTTCAAGAATTATCACCTTTCTAATAACCATAGGAGATGTGCTTTCAAAGTGGATTTACAAAAAGCTTATGACTCAATTCAATGGGATTTCCTCCTGAATGTGCTAGTAGCTGTAGGTTTTCCTCTTAAGTTCATTAAATGGATCGAAGAGTGTATAATCTCACCTTCTTATTCTATCCTGATCAATGGGTCCCCCTCAAATTTTTTTAGAGGAAAGTCAGGCTTAAGACAAGGAGATCCTTTATCTCCATTTCTCTTTATTATCTGTATGGAGTTACTCTCAAGGAACCTGAATGCCTGTATAGCTAGTAGTACATCCTTTAAATACCACTAGAGGTGTAAAGCTCTTAAACTTACTCATCTCTTGTTTGCTGATGATCTTTTATTGTTTTGTCATCTCAATTTGGAAACTTTACTTAATTGCATGCACACCTTTTCTAATTTTTCTGGCATGGACATGAACCTTTCCAAGAGTCAGTTCTTTTTATCTCCTGGTATGGACCATATGGGCTATCAAATGGAAATTATTTTGGGTCTTAAAAGAGGTCAACTTCCCATTCGATACTTAAGGGTACCTCTCTTAACAGGTCGGTTGTCTAGGAGGGATTGTTTACCCTTGTTGGATAAAATTGATGCCAGAGTTAACAAATGGACCCATAAAAATCTCTCCTATGTTGGTAGACTTCAATTGGTTATTTCTATCCTCTCAATTTTTCAGGTGTATTGGTGTAGTCAATTCATTCTCCCTTCTTCCATTATTAAGAAAATAGAGACAAAACTTAGGAATTTCCTGTGGTCAGGGAATGTGGTGACAAAAGCTCATGCTAAGATTAAATGGAGTGACCTATGTAGACCTAAAAGAGAGGGTGGATTAGGTATTAAGCATTTGTCTACTTAGAATAATGAGTTGATAGGGAAAAGAATCTGGGTTCTGTTTAATGATAGGGAAGCTCTGTGGGTTAAGTGGGTACACACTATAATTCTGAGAAGGAAAAATTTTTGGAGTGCCCAACCTAACAACTATAGTTTGTGGAGTTGGAGAAAGATTTTATATGTTAAGGATCAAATTGGGAACCAATTCAGATTTAGGATAGGATACTTTCTTATGGCAAGATCCTTGGCATCCTAGAGGTATCTTGAAGGATCTCTCAACAACTAGAGTGATCAATGGGTCAGAGCTACCTATGACTGTAAGGGTGTCCGATGTAATAAAAAATACTGTGTGGTGCTGGTAAGAGGCAACAATTGGGACCATAAGAACTTTAGAGCCTCTATAGTATCAACTAAATTGTTCACGACCTGATAGTTTGGAATGGCTAGCAAGCTCTTCAAAAACGTATGCAAATGCTTTGACCTACAAATATATAAGACCTCCTAATCAGAGTGTTCCTTGGCACAAACTAGAATGGCATAAAAGAATTAGCCCTGGATATTACTTCATACTGTGGTTAGCCTTTCTTAATAAGTTGCAAATAAGGGACAAACTCCTTTATCTTCACACCCCACTTCATTGTTCCTTGTATGCCTTGGACAATGAGACTATTGGTCACCTATTCTTTGAATGTTCTTTCTTTAAAACAGTGTGGTTACACTATCTTAATCACTTTCAAATATACCTTCCTAACATGACAAACCTTCATTCCATTCTAAATTGGTTCATCCAGCCACCAAACTCCAGAAACTGTGACATCAATAATGTTATCATCCTCCTTTTTGTTATTGCGTACAACCTTTGGACTTAAAGAAACCTTAGAACCTTCAAAGATGAAATATTGGAAGTTAGGAGCATCAACACTAGAGTGATCTTTCAAGTTATGAAACAACTCAACTCAAACACAGAGAGAAGGTAAATGTTAGAGTGTTTTGTTTTTCTATTATAATGTCTGCAAGTTTTGATTTTAGGTTAAGGAAAATAGAGGTAAATCCAATCCCTCTTCGGTATATACAGCAAGGGAGATAACAATTTCAGGGAAGGATTCAACCTCCAAAGCTACAAGGGGAAACTCCTTCAGACATAAACCCTCCCTCGTAGCAGAAAAGAAAAGAAAAGAAGTTTACAATGAAGTTATGCTAACCCTACTTCCTAACAGTGGGAGGTCCCCTACTCCTCTATTTGGTGTCTTAAAATCCGGAAGCCATTATGGGTTTACCAAGGAAGGTTGGGAGAGTTGAGCAAGCAATCGACAGAGATCTCAAAGTCTAGATGGAAGCTAGTAGTAAGGGGTATGGGCTCTTCTGCATCACCATTGGTACCCTAAGCAAAGAAGATCCCACATTGTTCAGAAAATTAGAAAAACAAAGATAACATTCTTCTACTTATGATGTGCTGATTCAAAGTTAGGATTTTTAGAGGTAGGCTTGACTATTATATGTTTCTGCTTTAGAATGTTGTCTGGAAATGCTTGTGTTACTGGTAAGATGAACCTTTTTCTATAAGGTCATCTTGGTTGGTAGATATTTATCGGCTCAAGGTTGTGGTTTTGTGGTCATAAGGAACATTTTTTGTAGGTTTCCTTATGCCTTCATGTCAGGTTATTCCTTTTGGTTTAGAAAAGAGATTTACATTATGGGCAATCTCTTGATTTGTACATAACTTTTACTTATTTTATATAAATTACTGAATTACAAAAAAAAAACAATTTCACGGAACTGACAAATTATTGAAATCCTAAATGGAATATTATTTATGTGTATGTGGATTTTCTTATAATTATAGTTGTATAATTGATCTTTGGACTTGAGATTACTAAATTATCTCATGTGAGTGCTTGTTAGAGAATAAGTTCATTAAATTGGTCTCATATGAGAATTCCATTAAGAACAATATTTCTATGTCTATAAAAAATCTCATTATGATGAATATTTAAGTGATATTTTGATTTAGGATCTCTAAAGTATCTCATATTTGGATTTTTATATTTTGATATTGCTTTTGACCTATTTTAGTCATGGAAGCTCAATTGGTAGTCATTGGATAGCTTGAACTATAGCTCGAGGCTCTTTTTCACATTTTGAGATTTAAGCTTTTCGGTGGCTACTCGAGTCACAACTGCTATTATGTTTTATGCATTTATAAAATGAAATACCTCACATATATTCAGTCAATTGAAAGTGATCAATATCACATAATCATATTCACCATCACATTCTCATTCACATTGTCAACGGACCTTAGTCCGACATTCAACATTTAAGTTGAGAAAACACTTATTCCGTCCAATTCACATTCAATGACTTCAATATTTCATTCATACCTCATAATCACCGGATCTTCTGTTCGGAAATCAACACAATCAATTACATTCATATGAGCATTCAGTAGTCAATCAATACAAAAATTCAAACAAAACAAATAATGAAATGAGACCATCTAAGTCTACTCACAGTACGCTCCAGATTAGCCTTTGTTTCCAATTCTGTAAACGTCTGGACGCTGACGTTTATCCTACACATCCAAAATTATGTAATACATACGTGGCACACACATTAATAATTACACAATTATAAGTATTCGTTTATGCACAAATATGTAATATATACAATGCATGCTCAATGACAATTGCGGGTATCTTTCCATTATTCTAGTCACATTATTAATCACATTTCAAAACTCACCTAAGTATAATTTGTTCTTAGGTTTACACCTCAATAAAACCATTAGAATCAAAATTCATAATCCAATTACTCGTCATTTCATTTCTAACATTATTAGCTCTCACAGTATCCAAATCTCATTCACTTTTATTTAATACCCATTACTCATTTCCTTTTAATCACCAATACAATCATATGAACCTCTTCATTTCCATTATACACATGTATTTGGTACTTTAATACCAACAATTCATTCACTATTGTTATTCTAACATTATAAGATCAAGCAATAACCAACTATCATTCTTCCTTATAACATCTCCAAAATTCCAGACATTCTGGTCTATTTTCCATGAACATTATGACAAGGAAAATGGAGAAATTTGGCAACAATTACTTCTAAAAAGTTGTTTTTCCTATCTTTTAAGTTTCTAATGGCACCAAGATCATTCCATTTTGTTCAAAAATCTGAAAGTTATGCCCCAAATATGTTTGGACTGTTCTCATGCTAAAATAGTATTCTATGCTCAACTTTCATACAAAAATTGAAATTCTTAGAGACTTAATTAGAACTCTATTTCTTCATGAAACTTGTACCCCTATGTCTTTAGTTTACGCCAAATCAAATATCACTTCATTTGAATAACTACAGAAGATATCATCAAAATACCAAAGCATGTTTTGTGTTGGAAAGTTCGTCGCGACAAACTTTTCCAGAGAGGAAAAGTTCGCATGAAAATTTACAAGTTTGCCGCAGTGAACTCCCGAGTTGGCCGCGGCAAACTTCATCTTTCAAGTTGGCCGCAGCGAACCAAGGAGAGTTGGCCGCGACGAATTTTGACAGAAGCATACGCAAAACATGTTTCGACTGCATTTTCCAGATTTTCACTTCCATCATCTACACCTAACACATCTTATACCTCAACCATCTTTTCTACTTCATTTTCACTTCATTCTCT
>JANKOD010000001.1:5715727-5735698 GCA_026284645.1 Erythroxylum acuminatum
ATCATCATTTTTAGCTTCCATTTGCATCTGTATTCCTTCCTCTTCCCTCTCAGCTTCTTCTTCTTCTTAATTTTTACCGACATGGCCAACTCTTCTACCATCCTTAATAATTCAGGTTGCACAAGACAATTTAGGTCAACAATAACATCAAAGTCTATGCAGATAATGGGAGCCAGCGGCCAAGCCGTTTCCTCTGCACAGACAACTTCTTCTGCATCCATTTCACCACCGTCAACAACAAAAACAATAATAATGTGATGAACACATATATTAAAACAAGCAGAAGCTTAATGATTGTAACCAAGTACCTTGAGAGCCTTGATGAAACTTTTGATCCTGAAATCGGAGCGTTTCTTCTTCTTTGGCTTTGATCTGGTAGAACTCAATGAATGACCACGCAGTTTCTCTCTTCTCCTCTCTTCAAATATGGCACTGAAGGATTCAGCAGAAGAAGGGTCACTTTCCTTCCACTCCCCAAACTTTGGTATTGGTCGCATACGACTATTTTTTGGGACTTTTTCTGCATAGGAAAACAGTCAAGTCACATTTGCAGAAACAATTCAAATGGAACATGTCCTCCAAGGAATTAGCAAGCTCAAACAAATTGTAGCATCTGACATCTTCAAAGCGTGTCGATTATTATTCCAAGAGGAAAACAACAAACAAAAAGCCATCAGCTCGATGAACTATCCTGAAATTTGTCAATGAACTTGATGTAACTGATTTTTTTAGTGAACTTTGGAAACAGTGAATCTACTAACTTCCTTCAATGTTCAGAAGTTTCCTTCCGGCATAGATTTAATTTGAGGGAATAGAAGCAATCCATTTTGCAATGAGTTAACGAATATTGAAAGGTATTCCATTTTGCAATGAGTTAACGAATATTGAAAGGTATACTCTTGAGGAATCAAGACCAAGACTCAAATTGTCAACCATTCTGAATAAGATGAACTATGCAGTGTAAAGCTAAGCACATTCACTTCTTGTGACCATCACATTTCACATAAAAAACATACGAAAAGGAAAGCAACCCTCACAGAAAAGGAGAAGCACTACCTCCAGGAAGGTTCTAACCAATTCTGCTCCTGAAAATTCCAAATTTTTGTGTTTCCTTACGTAAGAGATTTTCACATTCTCTTAGGCACCCAAAATCACTATATTTTTAATTCCATTACAGGCAATTAGAAAGCAAAAGAAAAATTCCATGATCAATACGTAAAAGAACCTAACGGAGAAATTAGACCCTGATTACATTCAATCTTGTAACTTGGACAACATTGACAACTTTACTGCTGTCATAGTTGAGAACTCTGAAGAAAGTAATGGCAATGACCTTCAAAGAAGACCAAGGAAAGACGAAGGAAAAAGGAGTATGTGCTTTGAAGTTGAAAATCTCTTGATGGGTTTTTAAGAGGTTAAAGGATTTGAGATTTGATCCTCATTTGAAGCTTACCTTGAATCCTACGTGACTTTCCTACATCAGGTTCTATTGTTCGTTCTTAGTGGACATGTTCTTTGCCTTGTATAAATATATAAATTCTACCAGGTTCAAAAGCTTTGGAAGCGGTACCTTTTGAGATGAAATTACTGTTTGTATTTGAAATTCAACGGTAATAAATCAACTCTCCATTCTCATGGAGTTTTTGTACATGCAAGTGTCTCCTTCTCATGAATAGGATAATGACTTTCAGTGGGAGTAAAAGTCTCATTGATATATTTATATAAGTGGTAATTGTTAAGTGATCATTTTATCACAATAGCTTAAGCTTTTGTGTGAGGTCAACTTAACTGGTTTTATATATTCACTAACACACCCTCTCAAGTGAAAGTCATTTGAGCTTAAAACTTGTACAGACTCGCTCTATCTTGTGCTGAATAATAAGTAGGTGATAGGATTTAAACCCACGACTACTTGGTCACAAAGGCTCTGATACTATGTTAAGTGGTCATTTTACTACAATAACTTAAGTTTTTGTATGAGGCCAACTTAATTAGTTTTATATATTCACTAAAAGTAATTTCTTAAATTGGATGGTTGTATCTAAAGACATCCTGTCCATGTATCCAAGCTTGTGTCAATTTGCACAATTAATGTGTTTTTTTCTTTATAATTATACAAAGCAAGTTTGTACAAAGAGATTTTAATAGTTTGATTGCTCTTGTATATTCTTCAGTCCAAGACTATTGATGTTTTGTACTACATTTTATTTCCAAGCTTTAATCGAATGGACTAAAGCCTAAAAAAATTTCAATACTATCCACAAAATCGAGGCAAATATAGACCCAAAACAATCGTTTTTCCTGAAAGAGAACCCCTCACTACCTATCTCGTCTTCCAAAGTGAATTGGTAGATACCATTTATCTAACCAATTTACACACTCTATCAGAATTTCCTACAGGATTGCTTTTAGCCGTTAAAAATTCTTTTGTGCCGATTAGTTTCAGTTTTAGGCGTAAATCTTGAGGCTAACGTAACTTTTCAAAAGCATATTGCTTATAACAATCTTGTATCTTGAAAACAATGCATGAATTAATAACACCGCTTTTGATTTCTCCAATTAAGGAAGCATATCTATATATATTTAACTTAAACAAATTTAGAGATCGGTAAGTGTCAAGAAAAACAAGAAAGAATCCAGCTTACACAATAAGTAGGAAACCAAATTACAGGCAGACAAATAAATGTAAAACTCAGTATAACCTAAACGCATCATAAAGAGACCTAAGAGACACATCAGATGTTCCAGTTTGAATGCACGACAGGGCTGATCTTCCCAGCCACCTTCTTAGCAATCAGAATTTCTGTAATCCAATATTATGACAAAGGGTTGAAGCATCCATATTATGATTCGTAAAAAATGTTGAGTTTTTTGCCTTTCAAATGCTATAAATAAAGTAGCTTAATTTTACTTTGAATAAACTTGGTAACAGCTCATTTGCCTAAATTTTAATTTTTTGTTGTAATATTATTTTAGTTTATATAAGCATCAAACATTATCTAATCATCTTAGTTTAAATTAAATCATATATAAATTGATTATGTAGTTTAGATTCCCTCAAAATCAAATTGATTCATCTTATCTCCAACCATTTATAGATACAATAAAGGTTGTGATAAATACATATTTGACTATATTTTTATACTCATATTTGATATATTTTGCTTGAAATTCTATACTTTTGTTGTATATTTATTACTTAATTTGCTCTAAGTGTGTTTAAGGTTATAATTGCCTTCATAGACTTAAAGGAGAAGAATTCAGACGAAAACATGACATAAAACGAAGATTTGACGCGCAGAAGGATGCACGATCATACATCAGCTCTTGCACTTCTCCTAGGTCGTACGGTTTCGTAATTTTTAGAGAATCTGGTGATGTACTATCTGAGATTAGCTTGTATTTATATTGAGAGAATGAAAAGGCTTGTTAATGTTAGTATACTGATTATTCTTAAGTTCAATGATTTTGATAATTATGTTGATTCTTTAAGGGTAAGCAAGCAAACAAACAAACCCATTAAAGGTTCTATTAGAAATAGAGAGATTCTTGAGATTATACACAATTGATATGTGTAGACCATTTTTTTCCTCTTGATATATGTAGACCATTTTTTCCTCTTTATTTTGATGAAAAATATTTATCTTATTTGTATATGACCATTCAATTTTATATATATAAATATTTTGTATAATAAGTCAAAGGTACTAGATAACTTTAAGGTTTTTAAAGTAGAAGTAGGAAACAAAAGGACAAGGTAATAAGATTATAAGATATGATGGGAGTGGAGAATTGGGATAACCAATCCTAAAGTGTTCAACCTTTTGGAATTTTTCAATTCAATGTCTAAACTTTTAACTTTTTCAGTTGAGTGACCAAACTTTTAAACCTTAACAATTTAACTCAAAACCTTGGTTTATGGTCATGTGGCTAATAGATGGATATCTACGTGACATTCAGTAGACATTTCAGATTATCAAAAATAACCTTTTGTTAAGGTTTTAAAAGGTTAACAACTTAATTGAAAATTTTAAAAGTTTGGACACTAAATTGAAAATATCTTAAAAGGTTAGACATTTTTAAATTTATTATCTCATGGAGAATATTATAGTCTTATTATAAAGAAATTATAGCCAAGGATAGACAACGGTTATTTTACTATCTATGTAGAGAACAATATTGTAGGATTTACATTTTAGTATCTCTCAAATACACCAAAGGTATTTGAAAATTATGCAAGGTTCCTTAAAGATTTTAAGTTTAATGTGAATATTCCTTATCAAGTTGAATAAAAAGGAAATATTAAACTCTTATGAGAGACCCCTAATCTTAGATAAGTTGATTATTTTTCACACACTTAATAGATTATAGAACAACCAA
Source organism: Erythroxylum acuminatum (assembly GCA_026284645.1). Lineage (NCBI taxonomy): Eukaryota > Viridiplantae > Streptophyta > Magnoliopsida > Malpighiales > Erythroxylaceae > Erythroxylum > Erythroxylum acuminatum. Next base: position 5,720,108 of record JANKOD010000001.1, read on the forward strand.
TTCAAGGTATAACATCCTATAAAGAACACATTAATGATTTTCCTACCCAATAAAAAGTGGGTATTAAAAAATTCATAAAGATAAGGAGATGTATGACTTTTATGATTATTTGGTGTATTTTAAAAAATTAGACATGATTCATCATAATAATTTGATCCCTTTTGCAGAGTAATGAATAATGTTAATTTCAATCTCTAGTATGAATTTATATAAGATGATACCAAATTAATGGCAAATGATGAAGTTTGAGATCTTATTCAATTACTATAAAAGATTAAAGCCATCGATTATAAATAGATCTTCAAAGCTAAAATGTTTCACGAAGGCATTGATTATTATAAAAAGATAAAAGGATAGATTTGTGGGGAGGTGTTTGTTGTTTCAATGATGTTCTAATTTATCTTATCCACATATTTATGTAGATCCCACATAAATATGTGGATAAGATAACTTGAAATAAAGTTGGAACAGTAAAAGTGGAATACGTGACCTGATCTTTAAATTTGTAGTCAAAGATTTTACTCAAAAGAAAAGCATTTATTATTATAAAACCTTTCCTCTAATTTATAAGAAAGTTTCATTAATGATAATTATAGCTTTATCATTAGAATTTTATCAAATGAACGTTAAAAAAAACTTTTTTAAATGGAGAATTTTAGGATGAAGTATATATGGCTTAGCTTGAATGGTTTGCTTAAAGTGATAAAATCAATTAGTTTATAAGGTAGAGAGTTTTATACTGAAAAAGGAATTTGAGATCTCATTCCTGTTCATTTTGCCGAGGAGAGCAAGGGTAAGTGAGACTTATGGGTCCTTATTAGTTCGCCATTTTCCCTTGATTCGGACCACCGTGAGATGAAGAAGGTAACAAGATTGAACGAGCAAAATGTGGAAGAACCTGATCCAGGAAGACAGAAAACCCGTACACCTGAATGCCACCAAGACAGCGAGAACAATGACCACTTGAAGCCTTGAACTGCTGTTTTGCAGGCTGGAAGGGATTTATTACCTTTTCAAATGTCCGTCACTATTTGGTAGTCCTGTACGACATGAACGATAAACGTACCAGTTAGGCAATGCCCCATTAACCGGCCGAAAGCTTAGGCCGAGGCATATTCTAAGGACAATATGCTGAGTGCATTATTCCGCAGCAACAAGAAGAAATACCATCGAAAACAATCTCAAAGATGTCAATAAGCAGGTAAAGATCCAACTCCCGAGGCATCATAGAAGAGCATTAAGCAAGACTTATATTCTATCCTTTTAATTAAACTATCATAAAGCAACCTTCCACTTGATAGAAGTTGCATGGAGCTCATCCTCCTAATTTGATAGTCACCCATCTTCCTCACCGCTTCTCTTTTGTTAGTGGGCATTTCCTTTTAGACGCATTAAGTTCTTATTTTTCTTCTAAAATCCTTTCCCTGCCCCACTCTAAAAAGGTGTACTTTTACAATAAGCAAGTTCACTGGTGACATGTTGGACGTATTAGGAAGGATAAATAGATCAAGATGAACTTGGCTTCGTTAATCAGATACCTGTAAGCTTTGAGTGCTTGGGCTCTTGCTGGGCACACAACTTGAGCAATCAATCATTGGTGCGAAAACCCAAAAAAGGGTTTCTTTAAAATGGTGTTTATGGCTATGCTTCCTTGACCCTTGTCATCACGGATGGCAGTCTGGCTTTTTCATGTTCAAGGTGGTCATGATGCCTCAGTCAACAAATAGGTTTGCCTAATCGGAAGTGCATATGGTCGATTATCTTTTTCCCACCAGTTCTCTTAACAAAATATTATAGAAGCCCTGTACGTGTCCTTTTCACCTGCTAATGCTTTTTGTGTCATTTAGCTTGTCGTTTGCTTGTAGGCCAAATTAGTTAGATAATAGTCATTTTAATTTGGAAAGAAGCCATTATTAGAAAATCAATGAACAACTGAGAAGCCAGGCTTGCATTTGACTTGAGATTGTTTCCAGGTTTTAACCATCATGCTCCAGAGTAAAGCATACAGTACAAAACTACTTGTTCATTTCCATTTGACCTGACAGTATCGTTTGTCACTCACACTTGCGGAATTGTGAGATTGATGTTTTTAGCACTTTACGACCTGCTCCAAAACAAGGTCTGTTGCTGCAGTTCCGTTCCATTGTGGATGCATCTAAAACTAATGAATAGAATCTTACTTTCCAACTTTCTCAAGTGCGTAGAAAGGAATTATCATAACTAAAGGAATTCTTGAGAACCGAAGGTTTCCATATTTCCACTATTAATAGTCAACAGTACTTTCCATACACCAAAAGTTAATAACAAGACAAAGAAAGCTTTAAATTCTTTTCAACAAAATGCCAAGTAAGACCAACTTATATAATCACTTCATGGGTTTCGCTTTTTTGAGTAATTGTGGAGCCTCATTGCCCAAGAACCGACTAATGCCTTTAGAACATAAAATGTCAAAGTAAAATAAAAATAAAAAACACTTTGCAAGTTTCGTAATATTAATGAGAAAACACTCTGCAAGTGTCATAATGAAGGGTCGGTGGCAAGTGGCTGTTTTGCTTTCCGCATTAAGTACCAGGTAGAGCTAGCTAAAATGGTCAAAAGTATCCATTTTTAGCATAGATTGATCCTGTTGCAATTACTATGAATTGGATTTGGATGTGAACAAAAGATGTCGTTCTACTTGTTGATGGACCTGTCGCTCTACTTGGGTACTTCGCAAAGAACGTAAGGGAAAGTCGAGAAAAGGCACTACTGCTGTACCATTTCTTGATGAAAAGTAGAGTCTTGGAGATGCCCTTTTCTTTATATTGTTCTATCTTTGTTAAACGTGATTCTATCTGCAATTTGATAAAAGTTAACAATATCCCCTTCCCATCTGTTCTTGTTCCTTTGTGTTCTTAACCTGAGCTGAATGATAGGAAAAGCAAAACCGTAATCACACTTCAGTTCACAGGCTTGTACGTGTTGAAAGATCAGAAAGCTACAGGGAACGTTAGCTGACCGGCCCCAATATTCGTTCTTTGCTTTCTATGACTTGGCTCTGTTTTTGTTCAGAGACAACAAATTATCGAATAATTTTTTTTCTCTTTTTTCGTTTTCTTTTAAAGATCCAGACTCGCTGCTCCTTTTAACAATTAAGACCCTTTTCTCTTCTCGCTCGCTTTTGTTGCATAGCATTAGACACCGTGTCCTTGTCTTGTCTCTTGAGCTTGATTTGGTGCTTACCATGATGGAGAATGGTTTCTCCTCTCCCCGAAGCGAGGCCTTCCCCGCCGGTCTCCGTGTTCTTGTCGTCGATGATGACCCCACATGGTTGAAAATCCTCGAAAAGATGCTCAGAAAGTGCTCTTATGAAGGTTCGACTTCTACTACTGTTTCTGTTATCTCTTTCATCCCTACTCTGTTAAAGTTGCTTCCTTCGCTACATACTTGCTTATGAACCGTTTTCATTCCCTTGTTATTTATCCAGCCTAACATGGGTCAGGTTGAGTTTTTGTTTGAAATTTGGAGTTTTGTCGTATTGGTTCTTAGGTGGCTCACTGCTTGATAAATAATTGCATTTAGTTTACACTTTATGTCGACTTTTTGGGTTCGACCGAAGGGATGCCTTTACATCTCAGTAATTAGTTCATATGAAGTTTGAAACTTCAATATTTTCGTCACCAACACTTACTCAATTACACGAGGGAAATGAAACTGTTACAAGCCATGTTGAGTTACGATTTCATACATTATTCTTGCTGTTGCTAAGCAGTTCTGAAGTAACTTTAGAGAAATCTTGAGGAATTGTAAATGAGTTTAGTTCGGTTTTTGTGAAGTTTCAACTTTTGAAGACTTTTGGGTTTGAGTTAAGAAGGCTTGATTTTCATCAATCTCGGTGAGTCTTGGGCGTTTCTTTAAGTTAGTTGTCACCGGTTCTTCAAAGGGAAGAATGGATTGACCAGAGTTTTATTGGACTGTAACGAGTAATTGTGAATGGAGACTAGTCATGGCATCACCTGCCATCAAAAGTTCTCTGTTACAAGAAACTTTACAAATTCAAAATGGGAAACTGATTATATATCATGTTCTCACGCCCTTTTAGATTTTTCCCTTGATAATCATAGATTGCGTAGCAGATAATGGACGATGCTTGATACGACTTGTTCCTTTTCTCTTTGAAAACTTGTTCAAGTTTCTTCACCAACCAACGAGACTTACATATAGAACCAAGTTTCACATTATTAGGACAATTGTGTTTGAATTGCATGCATTTCCATATTGGAATTGCTGTTCTAGTGGCTATTTTTGGTAGCAAGTTGCTGAGTTTATTTGGAACTGCAATTCTTTCCCCACCATAGGAACTGTAGCTTTCGAAAAGTAACTATAATTTAATTACTTGAAATTGAATGGATTGAACTTCTAATGCTAACTTACTAGCTATATCAGAGTTGAAGTTAGCTGTCCTAACTCCAAATTCCTATGCTCAATAACTCAAAGGCGACCTAACTTTTATAAATTTTGGGAATTAGGGTGTTTCATATAATTTGGCGGTCTGTGTTGATTTTGGTATGTATGATTTTGTGCGAAAATAAATTAAGGTCTCTACTCCCACCTTTTACAGCATTAAGCTTCTGACATTTCTCTTTGGAATATATGAAATTTTTGTTTTCCAGTGACCACTTGTGGTTTGGCAAGAGATGCTCTGAACATGCTGCGAGAGAGGAAAGATGGTTATGACATCGTAATCAGTGATGTCAACATGCCAGACATGGATGGTTTCAAACTTCTAGAGCATGTTGGACTGGAAATGGATCTTCCTGTCATTAGTTAGTTCTTTACCATTTTCCTTGATAACAGTCTGAATACCTCGCCCACCCCACTTAGAAAAATTAGGATTTTTTTCATTCTGTCTTGCTCTTCTCTCATCAACTTTGCCTCTAATCCCATTGATTTCTGGCACTACAGTGATGTCTGTTGATGGAGAAACTAGCAGGGTGATGAAAGGTGTTCAACATGGAGCATGTGACTATCTTCTCAAGCCTATACGAATGAAAGAACTGCGGAATATATGGCAACATGTGTTCAGAAAGAAGATACTTGAAGTAAGAGATATTGAAAGTTTTGAAGGGATAGAAAGTATTCAAATGAGTAGAAATGGATCTGATATGTCCGATGATGGGCATTTACTTTGTGGAGAAGATGTGATCTCACAGAGGAAAAGAAAAGATGCTGAAAAAAAGCATGATGACAAAGAGTTTGCAGATAATAATTATGCAAAGAAAGCTAGAGTCGTTTGGTCGGTGGACCTTCACCAGAAATTTGTCAAAGCTGTGGATCAGATAGGATTTGACAGTAAGTATCCCTTCAGTCTTTCATTTTAACTGGTGTCTTGATCATGTTTAGGAACAGAAATTCTTCATGGTTAATGAAAATTCGTTAAACATGTGCCATTTATATGGCTCCCAGTGATATGGCTCACCAAGCGTTTTGTGATGTTTCTTTGACAGAGGTTGGTCCGAAGAAAATACTTGACTTGATGAATGTGCCATGGTTGACGAGAGAAAACGTTGCTAGCCACTTACAGGTAACTGTTAAAAAGATAAGATAAAATAATATGGGATTGTCAGCTCCTTGTGTCAAAAATTGACAAAAAATTCTTTTGTTCTTAACAAGACTAGTGCTTTCTCTGAAAAGCTTGTCGCCTTTGCAGAAATATCGTCTCTATTTAAGCAGACTGCAGAAGGAGAATGACATAAAATCATCATGTCATGGGGTAAAACATTCAGAGTCACCTACAGGAGATAGCAGTGGAAGTATTGGCATTCGGAAAATGATCAGCTTGCAGCACAGTGATGTTCCAAATAGCACATATGTGTTTTCTGGACATGCCAAAATTGTCCAGATTGTGGATTCTAGAAGCCATGAAATTGATCGAAAGGGAATTGGCTCAATTCCTGTATCAGATAGCAAACAAGCTTCAACCATTGATGTTCGCGATCCTTATAAACCCAGGATTTCACAGATAGGTCATTCTCTAAGGTCTGGAGAACTGGGACTGAATTTTGCAGCATGTGATCGCATGTTTCCCTCGCCATACTTGTGGTGTGAAATTCCAGAGATTCAGCTGAAACAAGAACAACCTTGTGTAAATGATGGGTTGAAAGAGCCACCTCTACCTGGTCAGCAGCAGCGCATGCAAGATGATTATATACAAGCAGCTCTACCAGCTGGTTCTGGGCTTAGTACAAAGGGAAGACCTATGAGCGGCCATGAGAAAATTAACCCTTCATACGAGTGTAGGAGCAATGTCAACCATGTTAGCTCAACAGGTTTTACATTAAACTCTAGCCCTCTACAAGTCTCAACATGCGTTGTAAATGATCAGGCTATAAAGCCCATTCCCACCAACACATCAAATGGTAAGAGATCTGATCTTGATCTGAGTTGCATTACAAAGATGGAATCTGGTCCAGAACATATAAACTGTGGACCATCTGTCACTAGTTTGGATAATGAGTACAATAAAAAGGTGAACCTTGTTACTTCTATGGGGAGCGGTCTTGACTCCAACCACTCACAAACCTCTTTCTTTATGCCAAATTACCTCACTGATGAGCCAATTTCCTCACAAGCACCAAGCATAAAGAACCAGGTCTTCAATCTTAGCTGTTTTTCAGATTTGGAAGTCCCCCAAAGTTGTGTAGATTGGGTTGGAGCCACAAGTGATGAGTTGCGAGTCTGTTGGGTTCAAGATGATTGCTGTGCTATGAATCTTGGCCTCCAGAACATTGATTTTTCCGATTACTGTGATCCAGGTCTTGTTGGTGAAGTTCCAATCCATTTGTATGATGGACTGAAGTTTGATTATGGAAATTCTCTGTAATTGATCAAAGTTTATTTATAGCATGACTTGGCTTCATCTTCATGCATATTCAGTAGCGACAGGCATTGGCTGTTTCTTTCTGATGATCTATCAGAGTAGTCTTAAATCCTTTCCGATTAGGTTGGTTGGTGTATAAGCAGGCATGCGTAATGGAGAAACTATGTCCAGTAATCTTGGTTCTTCTAGTTTCTACTCTATTACTGTTGCATGTTTGTATTGTAAGATACATTGATTTAGCAAGGATCTCGCAATTTTTGTTTCTAACTGCATAATCCAGGATAAATTGAAGCTCTCATGTCCTAGCGAATTTGATTCCTTGATTACATCTGCGACTTTGCTGTTTAGCTCTTTTTTGCTTTATTCAGATTGACGTGGTGGGAAAAATGCATATTTTGTCCACCAAGGCACCAACCATTTACTTCAATCTCTACGTCCTTGTCTGAAAGGTGATGATGTAAAAGAAAGGAGATGCATTGCATTCATTTCATTTGATTGATCAAACAATGTAGTTAGTTATACATTCTTCTTCTTCTTCTTCTTCTTCTTCGTCTTCTTCTTCTTCTTCCTCTTCTTCGTCGTCTTCTTCCTCTTCTTCTTCCTCTTCGTCTTCTTCCTCTTCTTCTTCTTCTTCTTCTTTATGATTCTTAATTCTCAAACTACGAGTTAGAGTTTCGTAACAAAAGTGATATCAGAGTTATATAATCATCAGTGAAGGCAAAAGGTACACACTCCCATAATCAAAGACGGATGAAAGAAAATCAAGATGAAGTTGGAATAAAATAGAAGAATAGATGAGATTGGAAGTGGAAGAACTTATATGGCAATTATCAATACTATATACCAACACGATCTAGTAAGATAAGAGTATTTAGTGTTCAAGGGAGATGGATTAAGGAATTGGATGCGGAAGTGTGACTATTTTGCTACTTAGACAAGTCATCAGTATAGTTAAAGGTAGGCATAGCAACAACGTACTTAGAAGTAGAATTTTACTGGATCAATAATGGGGGCTAATGTAAAGGGTAGTAAATAGAGGTTGGCAAGAACTACTGGTAGTGGAGAATTGGATGAAAAGAAGGCTAAAGGCCTTTATTTTTGCTGCGATGAAAAGTATAACCCTAGATATAAGTGCAAAAGGATGCTGATGAATGTGTATGTGAAGAAGGAAGGAGGAGAGAAGTCCACAGAAGAAAAAGTCTAAGAATTGGAGCATCTTGCAATATCTTTGTAAGCTATAACAAGTTACTACTTCTTCCAAGTTTTAACAAATGACACTACTGAAAAGATACCTAGGAATAATTCACATTTTGGTGGATGGGAAATGTACACATAACTTTGTAGATGAAAAATTCATGAACAAGGATCAAGGTGGAATATAGGAGATAGAATTAATGGTGCTACATATGGGAGGAGGTTTATAGATCAAATATCATAGGATATGTAGGGAGTTTAAGTGGGTGATGAGTGGTTAAGAGTTTATTACAAATGCATTTACTATAAATACCGGAGGGAGTGATATGATGCTTGGGGTTGAATAGCTATCAATCTTAAATAAAATTGTATACAACTTTAACAAAGGAATAATGAGGTTTGGTTGAAGGGACATAAAATTGAATTAAAAAGTAGAAGGAGCAAGAGAGTACTTGAAGTAAAAGGTGAGCTAATGGAGAAGTTCTTAAATGGTGAATGAGTAGTATGCCAATTTCTATTATTGCAACAGTATCATTATATTAATTAGTGGAATGGTTCAAAAATAAGCCTCAACAATATGACAGTGGATCAACTAACTTTTTTAGTTGATAAGCAAATAGGAGAATTGTAACAAATATTAGAAGTATACCAAGATGTGTTTTAGGAATCAAGTGGTTTACCTCCATCAAGGTTCCATGATCATAAGACCAAGCTAAAGAAAGGAGTTGAAGTAGTAAACATGAGGCTATAACGATACATTGGAGTTTATAAACAAGAGGTACAGGAGTGAATAGAGGAAATACTGCAACAAGGTATAATTAAGGAGAGTGTATGTTCCTTTACTTCTTCTACAATCTTGGTTAAGAAGAAAGATAGAAATTAGAAGACTCGTCAAGGTCGTTATGAGTTCTTGGTAATGTCATTTGGGTTAATTAATACACTAATAACTTTTAAAAATTTTACAAACTTAATTTTTACAGATTACTGGAGGAAACTAATGTTGGTGTTTTTCAATGACATGGTCATATATAGTAGGAGTTGGGGATATCATGTTTGCACCCGAGGGAGGTACTACAAGAATTGAAGCATCAACAACGATATGTCAAACAATCCAAATGTTCATTTTCCATGAGAAAAATGAAATATTTGGGCCATGTTATCAATGCAAAGGAAGTGGCAATTGTCCTAAAAAGATTTAAGTTATTAAGGAGTAGCCTTTATTGCAAACCTTGAAGCAGCTTTATGATTTCTTAGGATTAGCTTGGTATTATAGGAGATTTATTAAGGGGTGTAGACAAATTATAAACCATTCACTCAATTATTATGTAAGAATGGTTTTGTTTAGTCACATAAAGCTATATTAACTTTTCAATTGGCTCAAGGAAGCTTTGGGGCAAGCACCAATTCTTGCACTCCTAGATTTTGACAAACCTATGGTGATTAAAGATGCATTAAGAGAGGGGATTATATCAGTCCTTACATAATAAGGTCGTGACAAGTGTAAATTGCAGCATGTTTTAGGGCATAGTTTAATATGTGCTTAGTTGTTAATTCAATCATTTAGTATGTGTTTAGGTTAGAATTGTGTTAGTTTGTTAATTATTTATGTTTTAAGTGTTTTATGGGTTAGTGTAAGTCTTTGAGCTTAAATATTAAGTTTTTGAGGTACTTAATGTGTTTGCAAATATTTCAGGGTCAACATCGAAGAATGAAGGAGTTTCGGAGATATTCGGGCCGAAATAAAGGCCCACGATCATGGTATATCATGCCACGATTGGGATAGAAGCTTCAAATTTGGCCCACGATCGTGGCATGATTATGATAGAAGCTCCAGATTTGGCCCACGATCGTGAAAAAAAATGCTCAGATGTGAGCCACGATCGTGGCCTGTAGGGCTACGGTGGTGGCCTGCGTCGAGCAGACGCGCAGACACTCACGAACACCAAATTTTGAGGGATTTTTTTAACCTTTCGAACCCAAAAAAGTCCTAGAGTTACCTAAAATACAAGAGGATATTAAAAGAACAAAAAGAGGCAGAGAAAGAGCTTTTGCATCAGCCACCTTAAGAAACCCTAGAGAGAGATCATCAAGAGATAGAGGAAGAGAAGAAGGAAGATAGAAGACAAAAAGAAGCTTACTTGAAGTACTTCTCAAATCAGGAGGTTTCTCGACGTCGCTACCTCCCGTCATCCATTTTAGATTGTATTTCCTATTCTTTTCATTTTTATTACTATATAGAATTGGATTGAATAGTTGATGATAGGACCTAAAATGTCGAGGATGTTCTAAACTCACCTTCAGAATTTTATTCTTGAATTAATGAGAATCTGGTTATTTATGAGGTTTTTTAGATATTGTCGTGGTTTGATTCTACTATTGCATAATTTGATAATAAGCTAAGACGGTGAATCGAATGAAAAACAATTAAATTGGACTAATGAAAGTTAGGTGATTTAATAGAAACCAGAATTAAATCAAATCGATAATTTAGGCAGAGAGAGATCTTGTATAGGTTTTCGATAGTTTATTAGAGAATTTTAGAACTAATTAAGGTTTTGGATAGGTTGTGAATTGAGAGATTGCAACCTCCATAATCTAATTAGGGTTTATGATTTAGGGTTAGTGGTTACAAAGAGAGAGAGTAATCAACCCTAGGATAGTCTAAAACCAACAATCCAATAATTGATAATCAGTTAGGTTAGCATTAAGGATAGTAAAATTCCCTTTCTCTCAATTCGTAATTTCCTTCGGTTGATTCTTAGGTGTGTTGCAAATTGCCTAATAATTAGTATTTTCTTGTTTGATTCTTACTTTAATTGATTGAATTAAATTCTTGTATTAGTTTCATTGCATCTTGAATTTCTTTTATTTATTTATGGCCTTATATTTTAGGATTATATTAGTTCCCTCCTCGTAGGATTAACACATTTGGTACTACGCTAATGAAACTGCATTTGTAGATTGTCGAGGGTTAATAATTAAAACTTACACACAACCTAACCCCAATCACTAGGTAATAAATGACCCATGATGCTTGTCGATCATACCATAAAACAAAACCTAACTCTGTACATTAAAATTTATAGCAATGGTGAGTAGAGATCGTACCCACAGGGAATGTACGTGTAGCTTTTGTAATGAAAAGAATCAATGTTTAGGAAATATGGGGTTTTGTTTTGAATCAATAAATAAAATAAAGTGAAATTGAACTAACAAAAGCAATTTAAATCAAATAGTTAAAAAGTGATAAGATTGATGAATGAGTTAGAATTCGATTCTTGGTTCAATCTCAGCCTACACACAAATAAGCATATTGCATCGTCTTGTTGTCCTCACACCTCTTTTAGAGACTATTAATCGTAGGTTAACAATAAGCTCTATTAATCCCGATTTTCTCTTAGGTTGTGTTTTATCAAGACAAACTCTTTGACGAAACCTAGCTATCAAACAACTTAGAATAACCAACCTAACTATCAAACAACTTAGAATAACCTCTCTATATTTAATAGGATAGTCACATGAAAAATTAGGAAAACAGATTAGGATAGGCAACAACCAAACAGCTCAGCTCATTTAACCTATGTTATGCTATTCCTAATGATTCACCACCATTATTTATCACAAATGAATCAATGATACAACTATTAAGTACTGTATTTTAGATTATAACAATGGGTTTATGTAAAAAAAATTATTGAATAAATTCAAATCATTCTTGCACAAATACCCAAAACAATAAGCAAATAATATCATAAACAATCTCTAAAGAGAAAGAGTCAACAATACATAATGAAGAGATGTTCAAATATGATCTTCATTTTTTATATCCCCTACAAAATAGAAGGAAGAAGACTAGTCCTCTATAGATCTCAAAGAAGAATGTGTTTTGCCTCCTTTCAGGTTCAAAAAATGATTCATCTTATGTTTGCCCTCTCAAATGTCTATTTATAGCAAAAATTAAGTTTATAGGAAGATATAAAGCTGGATACACGGTCTTGTAGCCACCTGTGCATCATAAAAACACCCAATTCATGATTATACAAGGCTGTGTAAATGGATACACGTTGAATTCTTCATTTTCTTATATTGTCTTATCCCATCTTTACCCTAATCCATCTCTTTCTTGTTCCATAAAAGCAAATAAGTTTGGACATCAAGAGGATGGCTTAGAAATGTGTTTTTAACTCATTTTAGTTCTTGTGTTTCTAACTTGTACCTAAAACCAATTATGAACGAAAATAAGTATCTTAAGCATTTTATAGCATTAATCACTAAGTGTCATGGAGTAAATGTACAATCAATTAAGTAAACATCAAGTTCCCCCACACATAGCTTTTGATCATCCTCAGGAAAAATAACAAAATCAAAGTCACAAACCAAAAAATTTCAACATTTTCCATATTTCCTAAGAATAGATATTCATGAGAAAAGAGGAATAACCTTCAAAACTATGGCAAGAACTAAACATTAAATGCCTTTGCTTATGATCAATCAATAACCATTCCCTTTAGAAACTAAGCAATCTATGGTTAGACTTTGACAAAATGTGATTATATAAGAAAGATCTATTGGTATACTTAAACACCATTTATGATCAAGACATTAGTTTGCATATCATTTCAGCTCTCCACCACTAGGATTCACATGCATAATCATAAATTGAAGGAATTTTTAAGGTTGTAATGTGGGGAAAGGTTAAGGTGAGATGTATCTCGATAGTTTAGTGAAAAAGCTATCAAAGCTACTGAAGCAAGAAAAACACTCAATAGAATATCAAGTGCAAAAATTAACATTCAATCAAAACTAGGTGCCCATCAGCTATGATGAATGCAAAAACTACATTTCACAGCTTATACTTAAGCTTTTACACCATAAACCACATTAAGCATAAAGAATTAAAAGGAATCCCTTACAAAAATTGATGATAAACTATAAATTGTAACCATAAGGAGTGACCCTTGAAAATAACATCTCATACAACTTTAAGAGGAAAAAGTAACATGAATTACGTTGCAAAACAATTATTTTCCTCCTCAATAACTGATAGAAGCATATTTGACTATAATTTTACCTCATATTTCATGTGTTTTTGCTTTATATTTGATACTTTTATTATATATTTAGTATTTAATTTTCCCCAAGTATGTATATAGAGTATCACGAGCTTAAAGGAGAATAATTTGGATGAAAAATAGCAAAAAACAAAGATTTGATGCATGACTGTTCATCTGCCGTACACATCTCACAGGCCATGCAATTTTGTAGCTTTCAAAGAACTTGGTGATGCACGACCATGTACAAGATAGTGCATCGACCAAAACCCTAGAATTTCATATAAAAGGACATGAATGAAGACTTATTAAGGGAGCATACATTAAGAGGTGATTTCAAACATGGAGATCATTCTCAAGCGACAATTTTGGTCTAGAGAAGTGGAAAACACAAAGAATTCGTTGAAAGATCCATCGAAATACAAGATCAAACCTCTACATCACAAGAGTAGTCCATAGAAGACAATCGAGGAGATTTAGAATTATGAACCCATTACTTTCAATTCTTTTTCTTTCAGTGTATGTTTGATTTCATGTTCGATGATGTGTAATTAAACGTCTTGTTAGTATTTAGGTTAGATGAACCCTATATTAATATTTTGATATGATTTGATTCTCTTATTAATGCAATTACTTTGATTGTTATATTATGATCTGATTACGTGTTTATATATGTTCTAAAGACTCGAGAATATTATATCACAATATGATTTCATACATAGAGATTGAGAAATCCTAGGTTTGAATAGATCTCTCATAATTGGAAGGAGTTGTGTTGGAAATATTGATTCAAAGTTAAAATTGAAGATTTTGTTTAAAGATAAGATATTTGTTAAAAGATAATATTTTATCTTTTAAGATAAAGTTGTTATCTAGTTAGGATTTAAACTTTTGAATTTGATTTGTTTTATTTAGATATTAGCTAAGCTTGTTATTTCATTATCTATATATTTAGGTCTTAATGTCAATGTAATTAGAACCAATTAATAAAATGTCTCTTGCATTATCTCTTCCCTATTCTACTTTATTTTAGTTAGTTAGTTTCCCATTCTAAAATTCCAACAAGTTGACTGCAACCCTAGAGATAGGATGACATAAATCTTCCATATTAGGGTCAAACCTAATAGAGGGACTCATAAATTTGTAACGCAATCCTACTAACTTTAACCTGAGTAATTTGGTTGGAAACCTTAGAATTAGTTATTAGTAGACTCAAGGTTAACTATATCAACAAAACAATTACATAATAAAAGATCAATCTGTTAAGGGTTTAGGAGGATTTGAAACCTAGATACTAATTTTTTGATATCGATAATTTTCTTAGTGCTTCCTTAATCCTTTGTTCAATATCATTTCCCATTTATTTTACTTTCTTTAGTTTTATTTTGTTTTATTAAAAATCCAAAATCAATTTGTAGGCTAGATATTAGGAAAAAGGTAATTACTAGTGCTCGTTATCTTTATAAGAGCGATCTGTATTACTAGTAACAAAGTAAAGACTCCAAATCAAAGGTAGCTTATATTAGTGTCAATAAGAATAAATCATGCATTTATTTTTCAAATTTCGCGATTCTGCTTTTTTTTGGAAGTAGGCTTTGAGATGGTGGAAACTGACTTGCTTGAAAGAACGTTAGACAAACATTATATGTAAGGCAATTAAAGTTTGAATCAAAATGAAAGAAGACCTGGAGCTTTTGAAAATTTCATTAAGCTAATGTTTATACTTTTATTGAACATTCCAGTAAAAATTATCTAATGCAGAAGCTTTAATTCAAATTCTATGGAACTGAATAGTAGGGTAATTTGTTGCCAGAAGAGGCCATTTTCAATTGAGAAAATGAGGAATGCTTAGGTAATTTAATATAAATCAGTGTCCTAACTTTTTATTATAGATCTCTATGATGATAGAGAACTAAAAATGCTTAAGGTGTCTAAGTTTTATTAATTATCTCTTAAGGAATTCTTGGTTTCAAGTTTTGGCCTGACTTGCAAATGGTGCTAAACACTTGGATATATTCGTTTTTATGGCAATTAATTTTATTATTTAAAAGATTTATTATTTTCCTAAACTAACTACTGTATAAAGTTATTCTATTACTTAAATTCCATTTATTTTTAACAAGGAAAAATAAAAATACATATCTTATTCTAAAGATAATAAGGATTTTTTATCTTATCAACAATTTATTTTAGATTTAATTTTACTATATGCATAATAATTTATTGAATCTATTCAAATTAATATAATGACATGATATTCAAATTGTAATTATTATCTTGTAAATTAATGGTGGAATGAATTCACAACATAATGATACAATAGAGTGGATACTTTATTTTTTAAAGTTAAATGAATTATATTGATAAATAGATTGGCTAAAAGCCTTACAAAAGCGCTAACTTACAAGCTGGAAAGTAGACAATTGAATAAGCTAAGTATTTAATAGAATTATTCAGAAATAGCTAACAATAAAAATTAAAGTCATA
>JANKOD010000001.1:5735798-5751960 GCA_026284645.1 Erythroxylum acuminatum
TATTTCTAATCATATTAAGGACCAAGGGCATACTGGTCATTTGGAAAAATGTATCGTTCTGTCCTCAGCAACCAAACACATCTGTCCTCGAGACGGAGACAATTTTCTCTGTTCTGTCCACCATAACCAAACAGCTCACTGTCTCCATTTTTTGTTTCGTTCCGTCTCCGGGGATTCTGTTCTGTTCCGTCTTCAGCTACCGGAGACAGCAACCATACAGGCTGTAAATGTTAGGGATCAAACAATAGAAAGTTTTAATAAGCTCCTTTAACATTTTTCCGTTTTCAAAAAACTTTTAAATTACATTAATAACTATTGACATGATCAAGGGCTAAATTTTATGAAAGAAGTAACCTTTATTTCCTTAATGGTAAATGGTCTTCATAAAAATTCCTTCATGTCCTCATTGATCTAACTATTGATGGAGTTAAGCCAAGGAATTGATGAATTATTACTAGCTTGGGGACTAACGAAATCACTGAAATATCTATAAGCTTCTTCCTTCAGTTCTTCTTAGGAAGTAGCTTTCTCTCCATTGGAAAATTTCAAATTGCTGATTATTTTAGAGATGTCCCTAGCTCTAACTAAATTTTGAAAAAAAGAAAAGATTTTGTTCCCCTTCTTGTAACTGATTTATTTGAGCAGTTTGATCCCTTAATCTCTTAATGAAGGCTCATGTTTACTACCTTCCCAAATCACTCTTCCTCCACTAAGAAATTTTTGTATTTGAATTCCTCCTCCATCTACTTTCCATGAAAATTGGGGAATGGTTAGAAATCCTTAGAGCTTCAAAAATAGCCTTACTCATAGGAAAAATTTCTAGCCTATCCTCATTAATTAAGGCTTTGCCTAGTACTTTTCTTCCTCAACATCCATTTGGAATTTTTCTTGTTACTTTAGTTCAAATATGTTACTCCTATCTTCTACACACAATCTCTAAAATCATTGTTAAAAAATTTGTCCTTCATTCCCCTCAACTTGAAACTATTGAAATCTCCTAGTATTATCCATAGACCCTGAATTGTTGTATGAATGATTCCAAGCTTATCCTATACAGTCCTTCTTTGGATGTTAAAATTACATCCATAGATATATGTTACAGAGACTATGTAGTTACGTTGCAACATAGTAACAGATGCATCATTTGATCTTTAGAATCTGCCAAGTATTATAATGTTTCAAGTTTTAACTCGTTCTTTCAACTTTTCAATATCTGGTGATACTATGCAGCAAGATATGGAGGACATTACTACACGGTATTATCCAAGGGTTCCCCAATAAAACTTCTCTAATTCATTATCATTTGAGTTAGCTGGGATCTGAGAATGTCTTGGCTCTTTAAGGAAGGTTTGCCCGGAAGATTCACCAATCTTGCTCTTTGAAGAAGATAAGGGTGGAAATGACAACGGATCATTATTGTTCAGAAATATCTCCACTTGCTAAACAGTCATTGCCTCTTATGGAAGGTGTCAGAAATATCACATCGGACAATTTTAAAGGCATTCAAGAATTTATAATAGTGTGTAAACCTTCTCCTCTTGAGCTAGCTTTTGGGGGTGAGTTAGGCAATTCTAACATGGTATTAGAGCCGGTTTGTCTCGATAGTTTGGGCAGGTGCCCAGTTATATCCCTTTGCTCAATATGTCCATCAGATATCCAATTCTGCTCTGGACTGAGGGGGATGTGTCAGGAATCCCACATCAGACAACTTTAAAGACATTCAAGAATTTATAATAGTGTACAAATCTTTCCTTCTTGAGCTAATTTTTAAGGGTGAGTTAGACACTTCCTGACAACAAGAAACAGTTTCTTGAAATGTGAAAATATGTAAATTTATTGTAAATCAAATACCCAAATAGCAACCAACATGAGAATGAAAGACACAAGTAAAATCGACTTCCTTTCTTTTATCAACGTCAGATGTTACAAAGTGAAATGCCATGTCTTATATATGACTCTAGTACCTGTACGTTGAGAGAATGGAAAAGCCTAAGCAATAAAGTAAGTATATGAAGAGATTGAAAGTGTTGCAATCAACTGTGTAATAAATGATGATGAACGGATGTTGTTTGGCATTCAGAAGTTCTACAATCTTGGAATTTGAAGAGCTGTCATCGAATGTTGCTGACCTCTTAGTCATCCACACCATACATGCAGGTATTACAAACATAAAATTGTTAGCAGAAAAAGGAAAAAGTCAAGGAAGAAAACAAAGTGGAAAGGTTAAAGACAGAACTACCCTTAACAGTAGTTGAGCAGAACAGGCGAAGCTACGGAGAAAATGCTAAGAAAGACAAAGGAAGTAGCAGCAGTCAAAAAGAGCTGCGAGGACAGGAAGGGATTTGAAATTAGAGCAGCCTTTTCTGACCTCCATGGAGAAAATTCAATGAGGAGGACAGCGACACCTGATTTTAATATTTATCAACACTTTGCTTTTATCTTCATTTTCTTGCTACCACCATTTGAATTTTCCAACTTTGAATGGTTTGACTGAATAGTTCAATAAATATACTCTTTAAGATTTAATTATATATGCAAATTTTATTAAAAGTGAAAGCGAGAAGAACATTGTTTATCCTTTGACTAGTTCGTCATCTTACTGACTGCGGGATTGTGGGCGATGTTCCCATTATGAATGTTTAGATGAACGAAGACTCAGTTTATATATAATTGGTACATAGAAATAAGGGTCCAACTTTGCTTTACACCCTTCACAAGGTAATCTGAAGATGGCGTCCACTATCCTGATTTCTCTCTTTTTTGCAGTCGTTGTGGTCACTGTCAGCTCCAACTCCGAAGGTATGTTAACGTCTCTTTCTCTACTCTACTCTTGACTAACGTCTTTTAGTACGTGGCAAATGCCATATTGGATTAAGTTCTTGTTTCACATCATATTGACTCTTATGGGATTTAATGATTAGAAGATTTGTTACTGAACAGGTGATGCTCTGTCTGCCTGGAAAACCCATTTGGTTGATCCCAACAATGTTCTAAGCAGCTGGAACCCAAATGAAGTCAACCCCTGTACTTGGTTTCATGTTACCTGCAACAATGAAAACAGTGTAACAAGGGTGTAAGTACATTTGTTCCTTCATTTAGACTTTCACTCTTGGTCCTTTTTTCTGACCTGCAAATAAATTCTGTCACTCAAGTGACCTTGGTAGCGCTGGACTGTCAGGATCTCTTGTCCCTCAGCTTGGTGTTTTGACGAATCTTCAATACTTGTAAGCCTTCACTTCAATACTGTTTCTTTTCTTCTTTTTTTTCAAATTTTTGAGGGCCGAATCTATTGCATGAAAATTAATGTTATAGATGATATACTGAAATTAAAACAAAGTATCATTTATCCATAGCTAGTTATAAATCAATTGAATGACACTTATTTTAGTAAAAGAGTAGTTATTTCCATGAAAATGATTCTGAACTTATCGGTGGTAATCAGACTTAATTCATACTATCAAGGAGTCTCCCGTCTACTGTTTATGTACCTTCACAAGAGTTGCATATTTTTCTCTCTTGACCTGTAGTCTTGTCCAATCTGATAACATTCTCACCATTGGCAGAGAGCTATTTCGCAATAATTTTAGTGGTTCCATCCCATCAGAGTTTGGTGGTTTGAAAAGCTTGATCAGCTTGGGATTGAACCATAATCAGCTTTCAGGGCCAATCCCAGCTTCTCTCGGCAACTTGCAGTCTTTAAGATTTATGTAAGAGAAACTTCCTTTTCAACTTTGAAGTTGTAGACCTTCTATTTGAATGTCAGATTGAGAGTGTTGTGCTTAATATTTTTCCAGGAGATTAAACAGTAACAGTTTGAGCGGCGCACTACCGTCATCAATATTTAAGCTTCTTAATTCAGGCAATCTTAGAATTGTGTAAGTTCATTCATTTTTTTGGTTATTGCACATTGTCAACATTCTAAACATTTTTATCTGGAAAAGTTTCTTGAGCAAGTTAGAAATTGCTTAACATAGATTCTTTTATTATGCATAATAAAGGACAATGATCTCCTAAATTGGTTCCATTTCATATGTGAGGAACAACAAACACCTTTTTTTTTTCTAAAAGGAAAAGACATTCTAAGTTGAGATAGATATAAACATAAAATAGGGTAAGTTGTCAAGACTTGCAAATATGCCTTTGTCATTCAACTTATTTATTCCTTGTTTCTCTCTTGTCTTATGATGTATCAGGAATATATCGGACAATCACCTGTCAGGAACTTATCATGCTCGTGATTCAAAAGGTAAAGCTTTTAGCTTTGAAGAACAACATGATGTATATCATTCAATCAACAAACAATGCATTAGATAAATATATATACAATGGAGGACATATTCAAGATCACTAAACAAGTTTTTTACCTTAAACTACCCTCCCGAGCAAGCATTTACTTTTAATTTTATTTCTGATAGTTCAGTTACACGGTTATATTGAGTTAGAAGTTATACTTTCTTGTGAGTTTGTTGATATTCATCATGTTTATTGTCATTCTCTTTTGCTAGGATTCGTTGTTACAACCTTTATACGAGACCCGAAAACTACTGCAATTTAAGAAGAAAAAGTGAGTGGAGAAATTCAAAGTCACGGAATAAGACACCCCTCATTGTCCACGATTGGGAACTTCTTTTTCATCCTTCCAAGGAACTAGGAAATTGTAGGTTCAACTTACTATATTTGTTAGCGTTTTGTAATGGTTGGAACTTGGAACCCGAGGGACTATGAGTATTACTAAATTTATGATATATTGCAAGCTATTCCTATATGGAATAGCTTGCAATATATCATAAATTTAGTAATTTTCTCTTATGAGTATTGCCACAATAAAAGGTTTGGGTTTAATAAGAGAAAATTACTAAATTTATGATATATTGCAAGCTATTTTATAGGAATCTGATAAATAAATAAATGAAGTTTCTTGTTTTTCTCCTCTTATTTTCCTCTTTCTTAGTCTACTTTCTTCTTTTAGCACAATTTATCCTATAATAGTTGGCATTAGAGTATCGATTCTAACTACTTATTTCTTATTTATCATACATTACATTCATTATCTATTTTTATTTTGAAAACCTTTCTCACCTCCGTTGCCTACCAATTGTTTGATAGGCAAAGAAGAGAACAATAGCTGAACTCTATGGCCATGTTTGCTAATACGTAGAAACTAGAAACATAACTCTATCTGACCAGTTTAAGATATTCACAATATTAGTGAAATTATTGAAAGTGATGAGTAGGTTATTAATGGGCTTGAGCAAGATCTATATATTGAAAACTCAAGAATTGATGATTCTAATAAGTTACAAGAATTTAGAGAGAAACCAGTCATAAAGCAAGAAGTGGTAGATTTATAAATGGTTCATTAGCATGAAAAGTTCATATTAATAATAATTTAGTAGCAACTACTAGGAGTTCTCAAACTAGTTCATTTTCGACTATGAACTCTCCTTCATTGAAGCATCCTATGTAAGCAAAAATGGTGAAAATTGGAAATAGATGTAATTTTGTTAGTAGAAATAGATATATCAAATTTGGCATTGAAAATGATCTTTTTAAAATGGGAGATGGACGCTTTGGTAGATGTAATTTTAATGTCAATGATAGCAAGAAACATTACACTTTTTACTTCCTTAAAGACTCTTAGAATGATAATTCATCAAGGGTGATTGAAATAATGTGTTGGAGTTTTTAAGAGAATGACAGAGACTGAGATGATCAAAACGATCAATAATAAGATCAAAGAACAATGAAATTTGATGTGTAAAGTCAGTAATTTTATTAATTAGATAATGAGTTTAAATACAACAAAAAATAGTAACAGAGAAAATGAAAAATAAAGCACTATATGAAATACATTTCGATGATCAACAACTTCCTAAAAATCAGTAACTACTTTTGACTATATCAATTAAACCAGTTAAACAACTAAGAAAATGAAAATAACAAAAAACATGTCAAATTCCAGCGTGGACAATGTTGCAGCAGCTAAAGCACAACCTCAACACTCCTTTTTGTTTTGGTTGCTGCAAACTCTGGGTTCCTTTCTAAGAAACTCAAATTTGTTTTTAGTAAAGCCTTTGTGAATATGTCAGCCAGTTGAAGATCAAATTTGCAGTACTTCAATCCAATTGACCCTTCCTTTTTGCACTTCTCTAAGAAAAAATAACTTAATATTGAAGTGCTTTATTTTCTTATGGAAAACAAGATTGTGTGAGATAGAAATTGCAACTTGATCATCAACAAACACTTATGTACAACCTTCTTGCTTTAGATTTAAATCAACCAACACTTTCCATAATCAGAGAACCTAATTTATAATAGCAATAATTTCAATGAATTCAGCTTTTGCTGTAGATTATGCCACTGTATTCTGCTTCTTGGAACACCATGAAAACATTCTTAAACCAAGCTTAAAATAGTAATTAGAAGTACTTTTCATGTCACTTGAACTACCCTAATTACTGTCAGAATACCCCGCAGAGCATAGTCTTAACTAGCATAGAACTTGATTCTATAATTCAATGTTCCTTTCATATAACTTAGAACTTTTTTAGCAGTAGCAAAATGAGTTTTAGTAGCACAATTTGTAAATCTAGATAGCAGACTTACACAATGTAAGATATCAGGCCTTGTAGCTATTAAATACATTAGACAACCCACTAGACTTATGGAAAGAGTTTCATTAACCTTCTCAGCTTCATCTTTCTTACTAAGCTTTTCCTTTTGACATATTGGAGTATCCACACTTTTGCACTCATCCATTCTAATTTTTTTCGAATATCCTTAATATACTTCTTTTGATAGATAAACACTTCTCTATTTTTCTGCTTGATTCCATTCCAAGAAAGTAAGCCATCTCTCCCAATTTTGTCATCTCGAAGGTTTGCTTCATATCTTCTTTAAACTTTCTCATAAGTTCTTCATTGCTTCCTATAACCAAAAAATCATCCACATGCAATGAAACAACTACAAAACTGATCTCATCACCTTTAATGTAGAGGGTAACTTCACTGAGAATTTTTCTAAAACCCAGTTGCATCAAATGCTCATCAATTCTATTGTACTAGGGTCTAGGTTCCGATTTCAAGCCATACAAGGCTTTCTTGAGCAAATACACATCATCTTCATGCCCTTTGACAACAAATCCATTAGGCTGCTAAACGTATATCTCCTCCTTAAGAAAGCCATTTAGAAAGGCTGATTTAATATTATGTTGATAGACTTTCCAACCCTTTTATGCAGCCATTGCAAGCAACAACTTAATTGTATCTGGTCTGGCAACAAGAGCAAAAGTATCAGAAAAATCAACACAAAAAATCTGAGCATACCTTTACACATCAAGCTTGGCTTTATGCTTGTTGATTAAGCCATTAAGATTCAACTTGGTTTTAAATACCCACTTTACTCCAATCAACTTTCTATTTGTGGGTCCTTTTACGAACTTCTAGATCTAATTTTTTTCAATCATCTTAAGTTCTTCGTTCATTGTAGTAACCCATTTTGGATTCTTCTCAGCTTTCCAAAAATCTGCAAGTTAAAGTATAACCATATTGCACCTTTGGCAGATATCAGAAAGTGATCTCACACCTTTAATAGGAATTTCATCAAACATCTCATCCTCTTTGAGCTATAATTTTGGAATTTAGTCAAAAATCAAAGTTCATTGTTTTCCTTCCCAATCCTACTCATCATTCTCCATGAAATGCACATCTCTACTTATCAAAATTTTCCTAGCGTTTGGTTGGAAAATTCTGTAAGCCTTAGAGATTGTGTTGTAACCAACAAAAATGCCTTCTTTTGCCTTTTTGTCTAGTTTATCCCTTTTGATTTGAGGAACATAAACAAAGAAAAAGCATTCAAACACTTTGAGATTGTTTAAAGAAGGTTTAAAATCATACCATGCTTCGTATGGAGTCTTTCCTGCTATAACTTTTATAGGAAGCCTATTAAGAAGGAAGACTGCAGTGTGTGTTGCTTCTACCTAATATTCCCCTAGAAAATTCTTCTCAAGCATTAAACATCTAGCCATCTCCATTATGATACGATTCTTTCTCTTAATAACTCCATTTTGTTGTGGAGTGTATGGATCAGTGAATTGACATTCAATCCTAGCCTCTTCACAAAAAAGATTAAACCGATTGGAGGTGTACTCTTTGCCATTATCAAATCTCAAAGCTTGGATTCTATGCCCCCCTTGTGTTTCAATCCATTGCTTGAATTTACGAAACACACCGATAACTTCTGAATTGCATATGAGAAAATAAACCCAATGTATTTGGAATAGTCATCAATGAAGATCAAGAAATACTGCTCCAATTGAGAGATAGAGTTTTGTGAGGTCTGACCAAATCAGTGTGTATCAATTGTAGCTTTTTAGTAGCTGTACAAGTTGCATGCTTGAAGGGAAGTCTTGATTGCTTTCTTTGTTCACAGGCTTTACAATTTGAAATTTTAGATTCAAGGTAACAGAGACATTGAACCAATTCTTTTCTCTACAAATTCACCACAGCTATATGATTGAAATGTCCAAGCCTTTTGTGCCAGACTTCTGTATAGATTTTGGTTGTAGAAAATGCTACTTGCCTCTCCTCCAATGGATCAAATGCAAAAGCTCTTCCCTTTCATTTTTACTTTGAACACATTTTTGTCTTCTACATCCTTAATTAAACACTGATTTTTTTTAAGATAACTTTGAAATCTTTTTGAATTAACTGGCCAACACTCAACAAATTTTGACTGATATTAGCTACAAATAACACATCTTTGATAAGCTTTGTACTTAAAGTGCTTTCAATTGCTACTATGTGTTTTCCCTTTATTGCAATGCACTCTCTATTGCCAATCTTCACTTTGGAAGCAACTGAAATGTCCAATTCCTTGAAGAGATCACGATCAAAGATTATATGGTTGGTACAACCACTATCAATAAGCTATTTCTGACTTGAATGACAACCTGCAAAGCAAGAAGCCATAAAGAGTTGCTCCTCCTCTTCCTGATCAACAACTTGAGCAACATGCTTCGGTTACAAATTCACTTATGTCACAGTCTTATTTTGAGCATTGCTCTTGCAAATTCTCTAATGATGTCCCATCTTCTAGCACTTCACATTATTGTTCTGGCTTTCTCTAGCATTTGAAAGGTGGATGACCTTTCCTTCCACAGTGTTTACAATGAGGAAAATCATATTTTTTCCCTTACTAGTATTAAGAGAATCAGAACCTAAGTTTCCTTTCTTATTCTTCTCATTCTTCTTCTCTTTTCCTCCTTAACTGGATTGAACTCTTGCAGCTAATGCACCTTTAACAAATCATGATCCTTCTTTGTTCTTATGTTTGCAAAGTATTCATCAATTATGCCAAACTAACCTTTGATAGTTCTTTAGTGCTTTCTAGTGAGGAAATGGTTGCTTCGAACCTTTTAAGAATAGTTACAACAATTTTTTGAACTAATATGGATCAAAAAATTCAGAACCAAGTAACTTTACTTTGTTTGCAATTACAAGAAATGTGTCAGAGTATTCCTTCACTGTCTTAGAATCCATCATCTTTTGAAGCTCAAATTCTCTAATCAAGTTTATAATTTGCATCCCCTTAATCCTCTCATCTCCTTCATACTCCTTCTTTAGGAAATTCCAAACTTTAAAAGATGATTTCATTGTCATAATTCTGACAAAGATTTCATGGGAGACCATAGCAAATAATATAGCTTTTATCTTTGACTTTCTTAATTTCTTCTCGTTGTTATTCTTGATTTGCACCATAGTTGGATTTGTTGGTAAGGGAAGAACTTTGTAGTCCTCTTCCACAGCTTCCCAGAGATCATTTACCTCCATATGAGCCTCCATCCTTGCTGCCTAAAAATGATAACCTTCATTGTTGAAGATTGGTGGTGCTAGTGCAGTGAAAGGAGCTTTTAAATCCATGGAAGAAGAAGTAAAGATACAGAAAAAAAAAGTTTCTCTCAATCACAAGTCCCTCATGAAAAGAGCTTTGATACCAATTTGCTGGAGTCGTTAAGAGAATGAGAGAGATTGAGATGATCGAAATGATCAATAATAAAAGCACAGAATAATGAAATTTGTTGTGTAGAGTTAGTAATTTTATTAATCAGATAATGAGTTTAAATATTGAAAAAAATAACAAAGGAAACGAAAAACAAGACGCTACATGAAATACATTCCCAAGATCAACACCTTCCTAAAAATCAGCAACTACTACTGACCAGAACAATTGAACCAGTCAAACAACTAAGAAATTGAAAAAAAACATGTAAAATTCCAGCTTGGATAATGTTGCAGCAACTAAAGCACAACTTCAACATAATGAAAAATAATGAGGGGAGCCTCTTCTTTAGTTTTCACTTGAGCTTGCCTAAGAATCTTATGGATATGCTTGTAGCGAGTGTGCCATGTGGGATCATCAATTCAATAAATGAATTGTTGAAGAATTTTCTCTAAAAGGTATAATTACTTGAGTTTTAATGGTCATAGATCTAAAACAAAATATTAGGCCTCTAAAAGTAATAGGATTCTTTAAGAAGAAGAATAAAAGTTTGAAATTTTCAAAAATTATTGCTATTAGAAACATTCTTACAATGACAATGATCTCAATAGGATGGTACAATTGCTAGAAAAGTGAGCATTGCTCTATTTCATTTGATAACTGAAATAGAGACTATATTTTTAACTACTTTCACTCATAAGGAAATTGTTGTAAGAGTGGAACTTAGTGATGCAATAACAGCTACTAACTTAACTGTTACTCACATCATAAGCACATATTTTCTCAATATTTATAGTTAGCCCTTGGCTTATTTTTTCAAGCAAAATAATTTTTTTAATGTTTAAATAATAATTAAGCATCTTAGTAATAGAGTGGGAGTAGCCTTTTGTAGACAACAATATTTAGGAGGACATACTGTTTTAAAGAGTCTTTATAATGCTCTTAAACTTCATAACCTTAGGAATACTTTATTTGTAATTCTAGGTGTTTTAAGATCAAATAAGAATAACTAAGTTAATATTGCATTAACCACATGCAAAGATCTTAAATTAAAGGACCTTATCATAATTGGAAGTGCAATAACTAATACAGACGTAACTTAGCCTACAAAAGCATTTTTTATTAAAAATTACCTGATAAAGGTAATTGGTGTTCATGTTACTCTCAATGGTGATTTGAAGAATCAATTTATTAAAACCAATGTTAGGTTTGATATGATGTGTTAGATGAATTCCCTACTAATTAGCATTGTATATGTTGATTCTCTTTTAATCGAGAATTATCACTACTTAGTCCAGTTGTTAAAATTAAAGAAGCCACTTATTACTTTAGAATACAAACTTCAGCTCATCTAATTATGATGGTTCTTAGTAAAGATCTATTTGTATTAAAGGTCACCTTAATTGATCTTAATAAACATATTTATTACGTCCAAGCTCGACCAAAACAAGATAAAAACTATAAAATCTTTCTATTTTTAGAAAGCCTAATGGAAAGCATTTCAAGGGTGTATGCTCTCTTGAAGGAAAGGCATACTTTGCTCAAGTAAGGCATTAACCATAATAAGATCTCACTACAACTTTTACTATAGACAACAAATTTGTTTACATTTTTACCACCCTTTATTAAGAAATAGATCCTTCCTTACCTTAAATTAGGTGACCTTAGATAGTTAGCCCATAATGAAATTAAGAAACTCCTAGCATATCCTATAGAGATATAAATGAATAAACATTTGAAATAAGGCACATACAAAAGAGAAAAGTTCAATGTCAATTGTCACTTTTTAAGTATTAATATCGAAGAAGAAGAATGTAAGTGAAACATTATAATAGAAACAATATCGAAGAAGAAGAATGTAAGTGTGATGGAGTTTTTTTTTTATAGATATCATGCTTCCTTATTTTAAATAGGAAAAGGTTTACATCTATAATTAGCAAATTCATCATAAAGTGGTAATGGATGAGAACTATAAAAGTAAGTTTGATAGTCTTGTCATTGGCAAGTTAATTGCTAACGAAGAAACCTTACTTCTGGTTTTACCAAAAGTTAGAGATGAGATTTTGAATAATATAGCAGATGGGCTTAGAATGAAGAAAAATGGTATCATTATAGTTTTTATCTTAGAGAAATAACTCATTCAACTGGTTTTATTAAACTCGATAGAAAGGTGACAATTGGAAATGATGGAAACGAAAAGGATACTAATGGTGAGGTTTTATTCCAACCATCCTTGTTGAATTTAGAGACGCATGGTATTATTGATCATCTTATTATACATTGGCTTATATTTTTATGGTTATGACCAAATTTAGTAGATATGGGTAAGAATGACATATAGAACCTTGTGGACAAAGTTTTTTTTTAATGTAGGAAATATTATCTAGAAGAGCAAATATTCTAGTACGTGGGTTTATAATCTTACTTTCTACTTCAAAGTAAGATATGTAACTTAGTTCCAACTAGGGAAAAATACAAGATTTATAATGTACTGCAAGGCATTTCACTAAGTTTCTTGTTTCTCTCATCTTCTTTATTAGTTTGTTACTTTCTCCTTCTACCACAATTTATCCTGTAACATCCAGCAGCTCAAATTTGTTGTTTAGACTTGATAAACATTAGATTTCTAGGAGTAGAAATAGGGATAGAATTGTGCATAAAATTTTTCAGGCAACAAAAAGATGATGTACATCATCTTTGTTTGATTTATTATCGTATACATAAGAAAGTAACTAATTTTGCATATTTGTACAACAAATTTCACTAATTTCTTTATAGACAACAATTCTTGACACATGTTCCTGATAATATTTTATTGATGAAGAGAGCATTTTGTTGTGCAATTATACATCTCTCTTTGGAAGTATATTACCACAAATAGTGGTAGTATGTGAAGCGTTGTTATTCAGTACTAGAATAGTCAAAATTTTCCATCGATAAAGAGATATGTTACATTTTTATGTAAATAAATTGCTAACTAACCTTCCTTCCCATAAAAAAACTAACCAAGAAGAAAGTATAGAAAAAGGAATATAACTGAAGTCTGTCTCTATGCAATAATTTTGTATACAAGATATATACTGTCCATTGATATACAAGATATATACTGCTCTCATGCTAAATAATAGAATAAAAAGCCAAAATAAAAAAGAAAGGAAAAGCAGAAGAAAGACGGAAATCTACGAGATTCACACTATCAATAAGAAAACTCATGGCCTCTAACTGATATGTACTTCTTGATCCATATAGCAATATCCTCTGCACAAGCTCTGGCTTGTGGTGTTTGGAGAAACACATCAAGAGTAGCAAACTCGTGTACTGTGTCCGTATAATCAAGAAGTGGTGCATCAACATGAGCTTTCCTTAACTCCTCTGAGTAAGCAATGGCCCGGTCTCTCATAAAATCATGCTGTGCCACAACTATTAGTGAAGGAGGCATACACTTTAGAGGTGGCTGCCCTCTGGGGAAAAGAGGGTTGGCAGCTGGATGATCAAGGTTGAACTCTTCCTCGGGTAAGAAGAGTTTCCAAGCCAGAATGCACATGGCCTTCTCATAGAAGTATGAGTTTGCCAACTTAAGCTCAGATCTTGTAGGAGTGCTTCCCAAGAAGAAAGGATACATCAATACTTGTGCCACCACCTTTACAGGGTTCAATACCTTGCCTTCCTCAACTGCCTCCTGTGCCAAGAAATTAGCTATGTTTGCACCAGAGCTTACCCCAAGAAGCACACATCTGTTTGGTAACAGAAGCAAGGTAGTGAATATCACATAAAATGAACAGAAATTTAAAAAAAAAAAGAGAAATTAAATATAAGGGGGAACAAGTTTTCCTTAGTGATCAGACAAGGTTTGCACTGATAATCCTATCAAACATTTTTGGGACTACAACAGTTTTTATGAGGACATTTCTCCATTTTTAAATCTTAAGATCTCTCAAAAATGTCTCCCATTTGCCCCAAACATAGTTGATGCAAATATAATTCCTGATAGTTGGTAACTTGGCACGAACAAGTTCCCCTTTAATTTTTACTATGTATCTATGCCAAGTAACAATATGTTTGATCAAATCAAAGATTATGTTGCGACACACCTTAAATCAGAGAAGAAAGATATGTGATGGTGTTATAAGACCTTTAGTGTAATCAACTCACCACACAATGCAGCCTAAGAATGAAAAGCTCACCACGATATCCTTAGTGGCACCATAGAATTGCCATATTATACCATCACGAAAACTGCAATAATAATTGTAGTAAAACGACTCTATAGAATGTAGCTGTTTGGTAAGTTAAAAGCTTAGAAATAGCAGTGTAACATCGATAGGTATTCACAGAAATGAGATTACTTTGGTATACAAAATTCAACAATTCCATCTCAATTTTCAGTCACAAACAATGCTTTTGTTTTAACAGGGACGATTAAAAACAACTCCCATTGAGAATAAAAAGTAAACTGTTTTACAAGCAACAAGTAGAGTGAATAATGAGACACTGCAAACAAAATGATGAATCTTTAAGTATTTTAATCAACAAGCAATCCTAAGGAGACTTGATTTCAAACTGAAAGTTCTCATGATTAGATCGTATTGAAGTATAGGATATTCATAATATAGGAAATGACTAAACGAACTAAATAGTAAAACATAAGATAATTTACATATTAACAAAACAA
The DNA here is from genome assembly GCA_026284645.1 of Erythroxylum acuminatum. Taxonomy (NCBI): domain Eukaryota; kingdom Viridiplantae; phylum Streptophyta; class Magnoliopsida; order Malpighiales; family Erythroxylaceae; genus Erythroxylum; species Erythroxylum acuminatum. Next base: position 5,750,470 of record JANKOD010000001.1, read on the forward strand.
ATAGGAATACCTTGAAGGATCACCATGAGCAGCCAACCAAGGCTCAAGCATAGAAGCACCAAAACTATCAAAAATCCCATTTTTAACACCAAATCTCCTACAACTTTCCAAGTTAGCTTGCTTTGCGAGCCAATGTAAAACCTTTAAACCATCATCAAAAGCCCCAGGGTACTTGGTCTCCGGAGCCAACCTATAACCAACTGCAACAACTATCACATCACACAATTTCGCCATTCTCCGGCAAAACAAGTCATTGGCAGTCGACACATTGCTTCCACTCACAAACCCACCTCCATGTAACTGAATCATAACTGGTAACCTCCGACCAGGCTTACTACCCCTCTCCGGTGGCGAGTATCCTCCGTAAACCGGTAAGCCGAAGTCATCTTTACCACCATTAACCACCAACGAACCGACCGCAGTTTCTGGTAGAAAGATCCTAAGCGATAGAGAAGATAAAGGGTCGATGTGTATGTCCTTGGTGGCGACGCCGTCGACGAAGGAGGGGTTGCTGGGTGCGACGGACTCGTGGGTCCGGCTCGAGATTCCAAAAGGATTTGAAGAAGCTTGAGTATTCAAGCTTTGTAAGAAATGTTTATGGTGGTACTTGAAGAGCGCAGAGTAGAGTCTCACGAACAAACTTGGCATTTTCAGAGAAAGAACATGAGAAACGAAGACACAAGAAGAGATTTGAGAAAGCATGCCATAAAGATTTCGACGTTCTGGGTTTTGAGGGTCTTACCAGACGCCACTGGTGACGACAGAGAGAGTTGAATTCAAAATCTTGAAGGCGCGTGGGAATGGGCAGAGCGAAGAGTCAGAGAGAGATAACAATGGTGGAAGCTTCTGATCTTTGACGATAAAGGATTTTAAAAAATACAAAAAATTGAGAGCCAGTCACGTCATTCTAGATCCTAGTTGATATCATATCATTATTGATTTTGAACTTATCCTTAAATTTATTGTTGTATTCATACCACTGATCTGGATTTTGTACCAGTACTAGCCGGTACATTTCGTACCAGAAGGTTATCGGAACCTGTACGACCAAACATATACCTGTGATGAATACCGACTGGTACCGGTCGTTTTCGGTCAGTACCGGCAATTTCGGGACCATTCCGGAAAAAAGGATCAGGGACTATTTTGCAAAAAACGAAAAATAAACCCTAAAAAAATCTATTCCCCCCTCCCCGACTTCGGATCCCTCTCAGCTCTCACATCTCTCTTCGTCCTCTCCCTTTCACCTCACCCTCGCTCCCTCGCCACTCGTCATCGTCATCGCCTCCTCTTCTTCTCTGTCGTGGAGTCGTGGACTCGCCCTAACGTCGCCGCCTTCAACGCCCAAAGCCGTCGCTGCCTGCTGATTTCCCGGACGTCGATTGAAGGAGAAGACGACTGGAGTGCCGTCTTAGACCGGCGATGGAGGGAGTGGTTCCCATCGGTGGTTTCTCCACCATTGAAGACGAACACTGAAGCTTTGTCCTGCCC
>JANKOD010000001.1:5764383-5776331 GCA_026284645.1 Erythroxylum acuminatum
TTGTCATTATTATTTATTATTAAGATTTTTGAAAGCATGGTTGATGTAAACAGTAAACTAGTAAAGTATATAGTACAGCTGTATAATATATCAATATGGACTATTTTGCAATTTTTAAAAAGTGTATGGACTATTTTATAAATTTAAAAATATCCCGAAACGGTACCCGGTACCGACTGGTACCGGTACAGTTCCGTTCCAGAGTTCAATCCGGTACTGAGCCCGGTACGGTATTGAGAAGCTGTGCGATGGAGAGAACTGAGAGAAGAGAGAAGAGAGAAGAGATAAGTGGCGATGGAGGACGAGATTTAATGTGAAACCTGTGAGAAGACAGAAGAGAGGAGAGAGCACGAGTTTTAATCCGGTTATCAAATAACCGGTTCGTGTAAAAACCGGTCGGTTCTCTGATAACCGGTCGGTTTTTACATTTAGGAGTTTTTAACTAAAACCGAACCGGACACATGACCGGTTCGGACCATTTCCGATCGGACCGACCAGAGGCCGTATGAATTGAGATGTCCACTCTTCCCAACTTGGGTCTTTTAAATAGTAGCTTTTATCAAGCCATGTGCAGGAAGTAGGTGGGTGGCCTACTTTGTAGAAGAAGACTCTAGGGGGCACAGGGTGCTTGATAGGAATTTGGTAGAAGACTCCAGGGAGCACGATAGCTGTTCCGTTTTCATGTGCATCCATGTACCCCTGGCCCCCCTTCTTCTTCTTTTTTTCTCCCTAGAGCCATATTTCGACGAGAGCAGTGTTTGAAAAAGGAAGTTCAATACAAAATTTACAAGCAAATTCTAGTTCATCCCCTTGAACCTAAGGAGTTATTAAATTTTCAAAATTGTTTGCCTAGTTCAGAATTTAAGCAAATGAAAATTAGGAAATCCAAATAATCCGATAGAAATTAAACCGTAACCTCCTCCGTTTCCACATACTGATGCACCATCATATTATGCCGAGACCAAAACTCGGTGACAATGATACACACACGGAAATATATGTGTTGGGGATTGAAAGATAAATTGCACACGATTAAAGACAAGATACATGAGCAATTGGGTTCCAAACACTAGGACTCAAAGAAGCCGAAGCCAACAAGTCTGGATCACGCTCAAAATAGGCCATATCATCTTCTGTCAATGTGACCCAGACCTCAATCCCATCCCCACCTCCAGTGTCCGTCATTGCAAAAACATTCCTATAACAAGTACTTGGAATAGTCACCCAACTCGGCCTTCCCCAACCAAAATTAACGCCGTAGAACCTAAACCCGCACAAACTTATACTTATGTAGAAGTCTACATTACCTCCCTGTAACAAGCTAGCTGCCTCTTTCACCGATTCACTGATCGCCATCAACGCCTGATTTCTTTGAAGCTTGTCCACATAACTGTTGTTGAATTGCTCTTTCCCTCTTCTAAGCTGACGCACCAAAGTTTTCAGTTCAATCTCGCCCTCTGTTGCCTCTGATGCGAAGTAACCTACCAAGTGTCCGATGGTCTTGTCTGGCAATGGAGGGACCGTTCTTTTTCTGATGTTTGCTGACTGTGATAGGATTGATAAGCTTGAGTGTTCCAAGTTCCATCTCGATGCGTTCATGGCAGACTTCCAAATCATTGCGGTTACCACCTCTACTCGTGACGGGTCTTTCACTGTTTGACTTGCAGATTTAGCTTGAAGAACAGCGATTTTTGATGATGAGAAAACCAATCTTCTAGTTTCTAACATCTCCTTGTTCAACTTACTGGTTGTTACTGGTTTGGGAAACGTGATGTTCTGAGATGGGAAGATGGCGGCTGCGTTGAACAATGGACTCGTCGGTACCACAATGGCCCCGTCAACGGTGGTGACTGTCGCGGCGGCCCAGTTCTTGATGAACGTAGTCAAGGTGATTGCGTCGCCTATCTTATAGGAAATACACACACCAATCGCCAAGCCACCACAGTTAAAAACTGTAGCTTGTACATGAACCAGACCACCGATGATCGACTCCGGCGAAATGTCAACCTCCACAGGAATGAACTTTCCCACAACATGCGCGTCAGGCTTTTGCAGAAACTCAGCCAGAGAGCAGTTGACCATAGCGTCAACGAAGTCAACGCCACGGTCGTTGCATTCAATCGATGAACCGTCATCAGCGAGTCTACCGGCGAGAGGGTAAAATTGGGTGAGGGTTTCCGACAAGGATCTCTTTAGGCGCCGGAATCTTTCAGCTTGACAGAGACCACTGGTTGCAGAATAGAAAAGAACCAGAGAACCGTAGGCTGCAGGAGAGAGCTGATCCAAAAGAGAGAGCTTGAAAATTCTGAGGTTTGGTGGTGTTGGAGAAGATGGTTTTATGGTTTCTCTGGAGATGATTTCGAAATTGACATCCATTGGTTGATTTCTGAATTTGGCTTTGTTGTGTTGGGACTTGGAGATATTTTCAGGCTTATTCCCGAGCTGAGGCTTCTGAATTATGATTACCGCTTCATCTAAGAAAAAGATAAAACTTGTGGACCACTTCATTAAAGTTCACGTTTGTTATTTATAGCACGTGATAATTCAATTTGAATTAATAAATTATTCATAGAATCAATTTATAATAACAAAATCCTCTCATTGTTCAGCCTTATGCAATTCACCGATAAAGGGACGCAGATTCTGCATACCTGTTCTTCTCTGTTTTCAATTGATCTCATCCTTTCATTGTAACAAATTGAACGGCTGAAATCTACAGAAAACAGAGGGATCAGATCGCCGGAACAGAAGATCTTCAGTACCCGATAAAGCCATAAAGGAGCTGTCATTGACTCGCTATTTCAGAAAGAGATGGGAAAAGCAGAAGAATGAATGAATACAAACGTTTTTTTATGTGCTTGATGGTACAGCTTTGGTAATGACTTAACACGTATTCCAAACTCATTCGTGTTCAAACTTGATGGGACAGCTTTCACTCACCCTATTCAATTTAACTAATCATTGACTCAATTGAACTATGGTTTTGTTCTTCATTAGAACGATTGTTAAATACTTCCTTCATTAGATTGGTAGATATTATTTGCTATTCTTATTTATAAACTTTGTCAACAAAAAATCAAACAGGAACAATAAGAGTTTTGTTTGGCAGTAGACAAAAGAACATCTTTAAATTATGGTACACATACGAGAGGAATAATGTTTAGATATGAAAAGAACTTCAAAAGCATACAGGAAGTAATACGCGTTTCAGTGCAACTAAAAGACCTAAAAGCTTAGCTGCGATTGAATAATTGTTTAAGACAAAACTAAGAGTTGGCCCAAGTTGTTGGGTTCTAGCTAGTGAACAATGGCCTTCAAAACGCACAAACATCCAATAGTAGCGCTTCAGGATCAGATAGATAGTCCCAAAATCTCCAGGACTATAAAGCCTAAAACCTTTTTGTCTCTTTGTTTCAGGAACTGTCCTCTCTAGTATTCACAGAGTAATAATCCTGTCGGCGAAACGTTAAAATTTAATAAGAAAAGGCCCTTTTTGTGCTTCAAATATACAAAAGAGTATTCACTTTTAAAAATTTTATTTTTTTGGTTAAAGTAACTCTAAACTTACTTAAAATGGATGGACCACAATAATTTTTGACCACCCACAATTAATTATGCAATATGCCACCTTGTGCATTTCTCTTTTCTAATTTTTTTATACAAATACTAGATGATTAAAGAATTAAATTATATGATATAATTATGTATGGACATGTTAATTCAAACTATTTGACAATTTAAATATTTGAGTAGTCATGACATATTACTACATATTATCTTAATATATTATTAGAAAATCTTTAACTAAAATATTAAAATAAATTGAAAGGGGTTTGATTTATCTAATTCTAATTATAAATTAAAATAATCATTGCTAATATATGATGAATCTAATATCCACACATAAAAAACAATGTAAGAGAAAAATATTAATTTAATTAAGCTATACAGTTTAAGAAATTCCAAGGATCAAAGATGACATATATGAGTTTATTAAGATTAAATTCTAATTATAATTATAGTTAAACTTTAATTATAATTATATTTCAAAAGAAACCTTTGTCTTTTTTATAAAAAGGAAAAGAGTAAGGAAATTAGCACTCTTGTCAATTTTTCTTAAAGTTGAGTTCTCTTTCTTTACCTTGTGCATACTATTAAAGATTAAGACATTTGAATAGCTTGATGTTCTCAACATCATCAAAGAAGAAAAATGTTTGTTTTGTTTTGTGTGTTAAACATGAATAAGGTTTGTCTTTAAGTGTTAAACATGAATAAGGTTTGTCTTTAACTTTTTTTTAAATAATTCATGCTTCAAGTTATTCCATTATAGAGATCTTATGAAAAATTGTAAATATTATTTCATTGCATCCGTGATTTGATCATGGCTGATTTTTAATAGTGATACTAAAAACTCCTTTAATTATTAATTTAATTATATTGCTTGATTGTTATTGATTTAACAAAAGTTTAAAGTTGAGGCAAGACTTGCATAGTTTTAATTGTCCCATAGCTTTGTTTTTTAGAAAAGTCGCTGATATATTTTTATCTCTTTTTAGAAACTCAAAGGCATGTCCCGTGGGATTAGGTTTTTTGAAAATGCCCAATGGTGATTAAGGTTAGTTAATTAATTAGTTGATTGATTAATTAATAATTATATTAAAAATTACATCGAGAAAACATAATAATTTGTCACATTTGGCTCTGTTCGCTTATGAAAACAATTTATCTACTTTAGGTACCAAATTAACTTGGCTTTTTGGTGCTAGTCTTTGAACACTTCTTAACCTATACTTTCCTGGGTCTTCCTTAAAGTATCCATGATAACAAAGTGCTCGATTTAACCAAAGTCACCACAATAATAACATCTTTCACTGTATATTTTATAAATGTTGCCAACACGATCAAACTTTCTACAAGATTTTCTAAATGATGATGGTTTGCTCACATGCTTATCATATAGGTTTCTATACGATGTTCATGGTCTTGTATAAGTATGAGAAGATGGGTAATAGTTATTTTTTCCCCAGCTTGAGCATATGAACCACATATATATGCATCAAATGGTCTAAAATGTCTCTTAAGTGCATGAGAGGATGCATTTGTTTTTTTTTTAAGGGGATGCATTTCATTCTTGTTCATTATATAATGAGATTCTTGTTCATGCTAATGTTTAACTTTAACAAAGTTTGTCTTGGCACTAGATGAACTAGACCATTGAGTGCATTCTATCCTACGCCTATTATTATGGGTCTTTTGTTCATAAACAATGTTTTAGTTTTTCTTTCCCTTTATTATTCCATGAAGAGATGCTTTTAAATATGAAACTTCTTTCCTAAGATTTTTATTTTTATGATTTTTGTTAGTACTCTTAGACTTATGCAATGGTTGTGCTTTGAGTAACTCATTTTTCAATTTCTTATTTTCTTTCATGCATGTATTTGATAGCTTTTACATGTCCTTACTTCTTGAAGTTAAAATTTTTCTCTCCTTAGTCATGATTTTTATGTTCTTAACTAACTCATCATATGATAGCTCATCAAACACTATTCTCAAATTGATCTAGAGATTTAACCTCCTTTTCCTATTCCACAATTATTGAGATCCAATTTGAAAATTATGAAAATTTATTCTTCATTTGTGCATGCAATTAGATCTTAGTTAGTTTCCTAACAAAAATCTCCAATTAATGGAGAAGAAACAATATTTTCTTTGAAATGGCAGAAAAAGCTTAATCTAGTTTGATAGCAAGTGAAAACGAAAGCTAGTTTTTAGGAACATTGAGAAAGCTATATTACAACAGATTGTGACAGTTTACAAATCATTCCTTTATTAAGATGGCGAGTTATTATGGAATACTAGATATTATAGCTCACAAATGAAAAAATGAATTAAATGTTTAAAAATATAACAAGAAGATGGATAATATTTAAAAGAAGAAGAGACACAATGTGTAGAAGTATACTATAGAAGTATAACTACCCACATCAATTAAAGAACAAAAAATCCAAGGTAGAGTTAGTCTTTTGATCATAGATTACCATTTAAATGGAAGGAAGCTTGTCTGCCTAAATCTTAAGGAGTTTTAAGGATTAAATGAATTAGGAGTACCAACGAAACTTTATTGGCAAAAAGGATTGGTGTTTATTCAATGATAAGGAGACTTTACAGGTTAAATGGATGCATAAGATGTACCTTAATGGAACAAGCTTCTGGTTCATAACCTTAGCTCTAACACATCATCAATAATCAAAACCCTCCTAAAACATAGACATACATTAGATTTGGAAATGAAGCATATTATGGGTGATGGTAAACAACCCAACCTATGGTTTGACAACTGGATAGATCTTGGCACTGTCAATTTACACTCATCCTTTCCTGCAATTCAACTTTGTTCCTCATTAAATACTAGAACACAAGTTCTAATAAAACAAAATAAATGATTAAGCAACCTGTTTCCTTTACCTAGATACCTCTAAAATGCAACTAGAAATGAAAAAATCATTTGGCTTAGAAATCCCTCTAACTCATTAAACTATTCATCCCACTTGTCCATGTTCAGTCCACCCATTCAATAGGTTAGTTAGCATAAGCTTATTTTGTTCAAGAACTATTTCCCAAGTTTTCTATATTTATGTAGAAGGCTATTAAGAACAAACTCTTAACCCTAGAGGTTTGGTTTGTATTCTTGGAGTTGTTTTAGTTTCCCTTTGCAACCTTTATAGTATCCTTTTAATCTTGGGATCAAATTGCACAAGGTCTTGACGAGGAGACCTCGTCAATGCCATACACAAACATTAACAAACATAAAAACCAATTATAAACAAATATATACACAAAATACCAGTTAACATTACAAACAAAAACTAAATCACTTCACTCTTTGGTAACAGTGCCAAAATTATTGATACTCATCCAACATACGCAAAAAATAAAATCTAACTCTAGAAAATTAAATTTGTAGTAGTGATGAGTAAGGATCATATCTGTAAAGAATGTGTGCTTAGCTTTTTTAATGAATAAACTAGTGCTTAGAATTGGGAGTATTGGTAGCATTCGATTAATAAAATAAAGTAAAACTAAAATTTTGAAGGTAAATAAAATCAAACAGTATAAAAGTGATAAAAATTAACAAATGGGTTTGAAATCTACTTCGTAGTTCAATATTAACCTTCACACGAGTGAGTACAATCAATTAGAATATTGTTCTCGTACTTCTATTTAAAGCTATTAAACATAGATTAACAACAAACCTTGTTAACCCTAGTTTTCATTTAGGTTATTTCTAATTAAAATAAGCTCTTTAATTAAGTATAACTATAAAAAAACATAAAATAAGCTCTCTAGATTTAGTGGGACAAGTATATTATGTATTAGGAAAACATGTTAATCTAGGCAACAACCACATAAATTCGAGTCATTTAACCTATACTATGTTATCCATAATGATACTCGACCATTAGTTTACCACAAATGAATCATATGTGAAACGATTACATATTGCAATCTAGACTTGGCAATGGTTCATACATAAATAAACTGTTTGAAGTGTTTAAATCATTTAAACATAAATCCCAAAACATTAATTATAGAATTACACAATCAATTCCAAAAGACAGTGAGAACAAAACTACTTGATTAAGAAATGCCCAAACATATTCATCAGCCTCGATATCCCTTTTGAATTGGAAGGATGAGGGTTAGCTCCTTATAGCTTTCCAAAGGGTAAGAAATTTGTCCCTTTTCGTGTCTTTAAACTCTTCATGCCTCCTTTGGCATCTTAAATGGCCTTTTATAATAAAAATTAGGATTATGTCACAAAACATGGTCACCTACATAGGCGTGTTTGTGACTATATGTGTGAAAATTGCAAGAATTGTGAACTTAAACATTCACAATACACAAATGTGTAGCTCACTTATACAATCGTACAGATTGCATATGTGGCTAAAATGATGTTTTTGAGCTCCTACACGCTTTCAGTGAATTACACAGTGGAGTAAGTTGCAATAACTTTTTTTCTTTCATTATTTGTCTCATCTTCATCCTAATTCATCTTCTTCTTATTCCATAAAGGAAAATAAGATTGAACATCAATAGGACGGGTCCAATGATATGTTTTGAGTTCAATTTGGTTCTTATTTTTCCAACTTGTACCTAAAATAAAATATGAACCAAAATAAGTATTTTAAGCATATCATAACATTAATCACTAAGCATTAGGGTGTAAATATATAGTAAATCAAGCACTTGTCAATTATCTTATGAGTTAATACAAATTGTTAGTTCTGTAGAATTTTGATCACCTTTGTGATTGAATGAATGATGGAGACTCTTTATTTGTATGTTTGATTTGTTTAACACTTTTCTATAACTGTTTTCTATTTGAGATGGAATCGATAAAAGTGGCTTGCTTGATGATAAGCAATTGCTTAAATGTAAGGGATTTTGATTTATACTAAATATATAGTACATTTAGCATTATTTTCATAGTATATTTCCTTTGTTTTATACTATTTTAAAGTATTTAATTCTAAAAATAATAAATATTTTGGTTTAGGTCTTATTTTTACCTCTCTAAGGATACAAAAGCGAGTCAATAAAAGAATTGGGCCAATTTGGAGCTGACTTTGGATGAATTAAAAAAGGACGCCAAAACATGACACCTACATGCTATTATGTAAGGTCCATGTTCCAGGATGGTAGCTTATACTTCTCATTGTCTAGCCTACACACCCCTACGTTGTTATATGGTTCAAGAAACATAGGCCCTATATATCCCTATATAGGTCCCATATTTGTGGTATAAATTTTTAGAATAAGTTGTAGAATATGCCAAAGACAATATGGCTTGCAACACAAACTCATATAGGGTTCATGTTACTCATTAAAGATTAAGGTTTTGAATTTAAAGAAAATAGTAAAAGTGAATTGAGAGCTTTTTGGTCAAGAGATAGTTAGAAAGCATCAGAAAGTTATTCATAATTATAAGACCATCCTAGGTTAGGGTAAAACCTATGAAGAGAATTAAATATAATAAAATAATGCATTCTTTGATTGTCTTAATTAGAAGGAGATTTCAATTATTCATTCTATCAATAAGAGCTATATGTCTTAAGAAAGAATATAGTTGTAACTTAGAAATCCTTATTGGTCTAAGATGTTAAAATCGTTTATTTATTCTTCCTAGGGAACACCTTTCTTAAATCTAGCTTATTGATAGATTGTTGTATCCTTGATTGTTACTTTTCTTTTGGACTTTAGATTTATTTATTTTATTTTCTTCTTGAATCAATCATAATCATTGGTCTAGCTAACTAATTTTGTGAATAGTTTGTAATTAACCAAAATTTTTCGTAGGATTAATCTGTATTCACTAGTGCTACCTACAACTACACTATTTGCTTATGGTAAAACAAACATTTCAATAAAGGCACTTTATCTTTTGAGTTAGATGAAGAAATAGTAACCTTTAACATTTTTTACAATATGAAATTCCAGAAGACTTTGTGTTTTCTTTCATGTTGATGTTATTGATCTAATTGTGCAAGATAACCTTTAGTAGAATTTTATGAAGGATGATTTGAAATTTATGTTATAGTATAACAAGATAGATAAGGATGCAAGGCTAGAGAATAGTGAATACATTAAATAAGAAATTATGCCCTTTCATTTGCTACCCTAAATGCCAATCAGGTTGATTGACTCACCTTTACAATTATCTAATTCTCATGAAAGAGTTTTGCCTTCTATTAAACTTGTCCTGAAGTTAAAGTGAAGGCTTCTTCCAAGCAATTGAAGTATATGTACTTAGAAGAAGTTTAAACCTTATAATAATTATTACATGTGATCTAACCAATGATTGAGAGGAAAAGCTATTATAGGTATTGAAGGGTAAACAAGATAATAATTGGTTAAGCATTTGTAGACAAAAAACATATTATCCCTGCAAATTCTATAAGAGTCTTATTCCAAATTCAATATAGCCATGAAAGAGGTCATTATAAAGGAGATTTTGAAGCTATTAGACCAATGAATCATCTACCTAATATTCGACAGTCAAAAGGTAAGTTTGTTATATGGTTCCTAATAAGTCTAGTCTCACCCTTATTCCCAATAAAGGAAATATAAAGTTATTCCTATGAGAATTCATAATGGGTAGAGAATGTGCATCGACTTTTAAAAGTTAAATGTTGCCATAAGAAAATATTATTTCCTAATTACTTTCATCGATGAAATGATAGAAAGACTAACTACTAACTCATTTTTCTACTTCTTTTTTCATGTTTTCAAGTTATTAACATATAATTGTAGCTCAGAAAGACCACAAAAATACAAAACTTTCTTATCCATTAAAAACATTTTCTTACCAACAGATGACTTTTGGATTGTGCAATGCCCTAAGCACATTTCAAAGATGTGTAATAAAAATTTTCTCTAATTCGATTGAAAATTTCATTGAAACTTTTATGGATGACTTTACTTTTATAAAAATTCTATCAATTTTTTTTAGACCATTTGGTAAAGTGTTAAAGTACTGCATTGACACGAGATTGAATTTAAGTTGGTGAAAATTTTCATTTTATGGTCTAATATGGAATAGTTTTGGGTTATATAGTTTCATCTAAGGGTATTAATATTGACAAGGCTAAGGTTGATTTGATTACAAACTAACCATCCAATACTAGTGTAAGGAAAATTCATAATTTTCTTAATCATGTGGGTTTTTATTGGTGGCTTATCAAATATTCTCAAAATTTCCATAACTATTATTAATGATACAAAAAAAAAAAGATATCTTATTTAACCCTGGAGAAGATTGTGAAGCAACTTTTGAAAGCATCAAAATGTTTCTCATTTTGGTAACTATATAGCCACCAAATTAAGATACTCCCTTTGAGATTATATCTAATGCAAGTAAATATGATGTAAGACCTATATTGGGAAAAATAATGGAAATAATATTTATATTATTTACTATGCATCATTGACATTAATTTCTACTTAATGCAACTATTTAACCATATAAAAGGGGCTTTTAACTATTGTTTTTTGCTTTAGAGAAGTTTAAATATTATTTATTAGGATCTAATATGATCATATTTTTTAATCATGCAACCCTTAATTACAAATTGGCAAAGAAGGAATCTAAATCAAGACTTATGCTCTAAATTCTTTTATTACAAAAATTTAACTTTAAAATCATTGATCAAAAAGTAGTTGACAATTCTTTGTAGAACATTTGAACATAATTTTGTGTAAGGAAGAATCATTGTCAATTTTAGGGATGTTTTTTGATAAGTAGCTTTAGCAAGTATAAGATAAGGAACCTTAATTTGTTGATATTGTCAACTTCCTAGTTATTGGAGTATTGCCCTATGATATGAATAACACGTAGAAAGAAATAACTAAAAATGAATCTAAGTAAAATATATGAGATGAACCATATCTTTGAAATTTTGGTTTTGATCTTTCTAACTATAAAATTCACTTCATTCTTACTTATTGTTAAACCTATACTTATGGCAAACATTGTAGTCATAAAAGGAATGTTAAAAACAAACTTTAGACAATGGGATTTATTGGGAAATTCTTTTTAAGGATGCTTACCAATTTTGCGAAAGCTATAAAAATGCTATAAGGTTTATAGTTTATCCTATAGAAATGAAATGTTGCAAACTTTATTATATATTATAAGATTTTTATGTTTGGGGAAAATATTTGATGAGACATTGTCTTAACTCTTTTACGCTACGTTTAGTTACCGTCTCCAGTATGCAGATACGGAACGAGACAAAATTTGAAGACAAAACAGAACAAAAATTGGAGACAGTAAGGTGTTTGGTTGTGATGGACAAAATAGAAAAAACTGTCTCCATCTCGATGACAGAAATGTGTTTGGTTGTAGTGGACAGAACAAAAAAAACAGTGTCAATGATGAAAATGCC
>JANKOD010000001.1:5786699-5804034 GCA_026284645.1 Erythroxylum acuminatum
AATTCAACACTCCTCTCCACGTGGCTTGGCTGCTGTCCAAATTTTACTTTCAACAAGACTCGGGCGAATGGATAGGCTGATACTCCAGTTACCCCTTTGATGGGTCCGTCCGATGGCAACAACCGATCCTCTGGTATCTTCATCTGCTCGAAAGCGTCGTAATATAGTAGGTCAGTTGAGCTGCCTGTGTCGATCAGTATCCGCTTCACTTCGTTACCCTCAATGCTCAAAGTGGTCACTAACGCATCACCATGAGGACGGCTTACACCTTTTAAATCAGATTCTTCGAACGAAATCACCACGTCGTTCGGCTTCTTTTGCTTTGCTGACAAGTTTTTAACGATCTGCCCGATATATCTTTTTCTTCCTTTATCGGTCGGCCCTCCTGTTGCGCTACTCCCGAAAATCGTGTTGACAACCATAACCGGTCAGTCATCTTGTCGTTCGGCACTGCTAACATCTCTTGTCCCAAACTGTGCCCTACATCGGTCGCCCTCGTTTCTGTGTTGCCTCCATGGCCTTTGCCGGTTATAGGACTTATCGGTCAGAGGGCTATATTGTGTGGACGGTCGGCTCGGGTTAAAATTCGTAACCAGAGTGACTCAGTCGGTCGCAATTTTTCTGAGGGCTTCCGCTGGATGACGATCGGTCATCGCACCCAGTTGCTGAGCGGGGGTCTGCTGGTGTTCCAGTCGCGACTGCAGAGTTTGACGAATCACTGAATCTGCGTTATCCTCTAGGGCTACACTCTGCTCTTCCTGGTCTTGATTTTGAGGCTGGGGGCGATCGTTCAGGTGTGAAGACTGTGTGCGAGAGTCAGGGTATGTCGGTGGGAGAACAGCGGGTAATGGCAAAGCCATCCGTTATAGTGCGAGTGCCGTGATGGCGGCAGTATCGGGGTTGGTTGCTACCGCCTGACTGATCTTCGTGGTTCTGGACGTGGTGCTCTGACGTTGGGCCCCATGGTGGGCGCCAAATGGTTCAGCTTGATCTTGCTGACGTTGAACATCGTTGTTTGGATCCATGATCTGTACGATTCTGGCTATGAAATACCTGCAAAACAAATAACGGCGGGCCAGGAGTCGATTCCCGGGAGGCCCCTCCGACGCTCAAGTCAGTCGTTTTATGTAGGTTTTCGGCTGATAATAACAGAGGAAAGTAGGGTTGAAATCTCATATCTAAATCAGGGAGGAATAGTACCTTATATACCTGGGGTTACTGCTAGGTTTAGGTCTTTACGTGAGTCGTTGTATTTGCATGGGAGTCTAACTCCCGATGAGCCGAACGGGCCATGGTCGTTGGGCCGTCGATATTCGGGCCTAGAGCTGGACCTGGTAAGGCCGGTCCAGCCGACCCAACCAACTTCCATCTCAGTAGGTTCTTTAAGCACCTTCTCTGTTACACAAAAATGAGTGCATAGAAAGAGAGGAAAGGTGAGTGTTAAGGTTCGTTAGAAGTGAGAGAATGAGAAAGAGAATAACAGACAATAATATTGATTGATGTCATCTCACTATCTTACACTCTTCACATATATAATAGCGTATGTCCTCTTAAATGTGGGGACTTAGTCGTTGCTTCTCACCCATTACTTCATAATTCTACAATAATGCCTTCTCTTTTAGAAAAACTTGTCCATAATGTTCTTTCAATAAAATAAGTAACAAATTCATTCAAAAAGGTGGAAATTACATAATGATTTATTTTAAATTTGCAAAGGGTGGAGCTTATATAAAATTCC
Source organism: Erythroxylum acuminatum (assembly GCA_026284645.1). Taxonomy (NCBI): domain Eukaryota; kingdom Viridiplantae; phylum Streptophyta; class Magnoliopsida; order Malpighiales; family Erythroxylaceae; genus Erythroxylum; species Erythroxylum acuminatum. The sequence goes on from JANKOD010000001.1 coordinate 5,788,438, forward strand.
TCTAACTACATTGTCAAGTAAACCTAATAATAGTAATTTCTATAAATTTAGTTTCATCTTAATATGATTGCAAATGAGTTTTTGATTAATATTAACCATGATTGCCATTCTTAGCTTGAGGTAGAATTGTATCTAACCATGTTCCTTGAAATCTTCTAAAAGATTTTGGTGTTTCTCATCCTCCATATATAATGCACCAACATATCAAAGCCAATTCTGAAGACCCTATGATCCTCCTTGCCAGTCCATCTCAATTCATTAGCCCAAGTTAAGCAATTCATCCAGCTATGATTTCTAGTTGGCAGTCCAAAGAGGTTGAGAAATACATGCCATATAAGTTTGGTATGAGAGCATTTGAGGAATATGTGATCTAGTGTTTCATTCTCTCTAGAACATAAAGGACAAGTTGCATCTAGAATTTGAAACTTTATTCTATCTCTAGTTCCCAATTTTTGCAATGCAACTAACCATAAGATAAAAAAGAATGAGCTGGTGACATACCTGATCCCTATATTAGCTAATAAAAAGGGAACTTGACTATAGGGCAAAGTATCAATTTTTTACAAGATTGTGCTATAAATTCATGAGACTTGTTGAGTTCCCATTTGATCTCATTTTCTTGGTTTGGAAGGTATGCTAGCCAGTGATCTACAATTAATTCAATTCTTCTGCTCATGTGGAAAGGCCAATGCCATTTATTGTTTCGAATCAGTACTTGCACTTTAATATCTTTAGGGATATATCCTCTTAAAGCTGAAAAGAGTTGAGTGTTATAAAGAAGACCTAGGTCATACCAATGATTTAACCAAAATGTAGTGCTTTTTCCATTACAATTGTACTGTTTAATATGAGGGTGCATAAAGGACCTTGTGTGCAAAATCTATTGAAAGGTGTAGGATTAAGAAGAATTTTTAGTAATTGACCAGATACTCTTCTTTTTGGTGTGGTACATATGAAACCACCTTGCCCATAAGCTTTCTTTAACCCAGTAGATGCCCAATAATCTTTTTGTCAATAAAATCTTATTCATTGTACTAACTGAGTTGATTCCCAACCCCCCCCCTCCCCTTTCCCCAATTTGCATAGGAAGACATATAACACTCCATTTAGCACTTCTTCCTCCACTAGAACTCTGTCCATGCCAAATGAAGTCTCGAATACTTCTGTAAATTTTCTTCAAAACCGCTTTAGGAATAGCTAGGTGTGATAACCTGTAAATGTGCAAATTGTTAAGAATGGATAAAACCAATTTCACTCTACCTCTATATCATAAGAATTTGTTGCTCCATTTAGAGATTTTACTTTGCACTTTGTCAATGAGGGGCTTGCATTCAACTTCCTTAAGCTTATTGGTAGAGATTGGTAATTAAAGAATAATGAGTCCAGTATCTTTTAGCACTCTCACCGAAACTTCACTACTTTATCTAGCTAGATAAGCACCGCTCTTTCTTGGATTGAATCTAAGACCTAATACCTCTTGAAATTTCTGCAATGCTATTAAGAGTATTATTCTAATAGATACAGGATCATTAGAACAAAGCATAAGCAAGTCATTAGCAAAAGAAAGATGAGTGATACAAAGATCACTACATTGATAATGAAATCTGAAGTTCATGTTGTCCTCTATGCAAAGCTGTGTGATTCTTTGGAGCACTTTCATAGCAATAGCAAACAAATAGGTAGAAAGGGGGTCACCTTGATGAATTCCTCTGGCAGCTTTGTAGAATTGGTTAGGTTCTCCATTTATCATCACTGAGAAAGGCATAGATATTATACATGCTTGAATCCATCTAATAAACTCATTAGGGTATCCAAAAGCATGCAAAGAGTTTATTATAAAGCTCTATTTAATAGTGTCATATACCTTTGTGAAGTCTATCTTAAGGGCACAACTCTTAATATGCTTCTTAGACTTGTAATCTTTGAATAATTCTTCAACTAATAAGATGTTGTACTCATACTTCTTCCAGGAATGTAAGCACCTTGACTTGGGTTAATGAAACCATGTAAGGTAGTCTTCAACCTGTTAGCTAGGATTTTTGCAATGATCTTGTACACCACATTGCAACATGCAATAGTCATGAAGTCATTAATCCCTTAGGATTATGGATTTTAGGATCCAAGACTAAGTAAGTCTTGTTCATCTCTGTGAGAAATTTACCATTCTTGAAAAATTCCTGGATTGCATTGATTATAGATTTTGGTAAGATAGTCCATTTTTTCCTAAAATAACCTTCCATTGAAGCCATTTGGTCTAGGTGACTTATCAAGATGAAAGGAGAATAAAACCCTTATTATCTATTCATTGGTTACTTGTTTGAGTAGTTCTAACTGTTGAGACTAATTTAAAAACTTGACATTCTATTGAGCAGGTTTTCTGATAAGCAAGTTATAGGAGTACTCTTATCATTTATAGCTTTAAAGTACCTTCTGGCTATCACTTTCATCTCTTATTGGTCATGCAACATTATACCATTTTTGTCTTTTAGAGAAATAATTTTGTTTTTTATTTCTTCTACCTTGAATCACACTAAAGAATTACTTGAAGTTTCTGTCTCCTTAATGGATCCACTAAATTCTTGACTTTTGCTTTAGCTGGGAAATATAGGTTTCAAATGCCTATAGATACTTCTTAAAAACTGCTTTATTTTTCTCAATAAGTGTAGCATATGTAGGCTTAGTTGCCAAATATTTTTGATTGAGTGATAGTTCCTTCATTGCTTGTGTTTTATTTGTCCTCATAGGATCAGTTACACAGTTTAGTAGTTTGATACATTCAACTTTAATGGATTTTAGTATTTGCAAACAATGAAATGCTTTGGATCCCTGAAATCGTTTTATTAAGAGCATCTATAATAATTGAATCTAGTTGTGGGTACTTTAGCAGGGAATTGAAAAAAAATTGAATGGAGATCTCCTTATCATTAAGCATTTGGTGATATGAACATTGATTGGAGTGTGGTCTAAAAATAATGGTTCTTCGAACACTACATAGCTCTCTATGATTTTGGTGAGGTACTAATCATTCACTGAAAATCTTTCTAATTTTCTCAACACTAATGCTCTTCTTTATTGATTATTGCTCTAGGTGAAGATGGGACCCTAAAAATTAAGATCCACCAATCCTAACCAAAAGGTTAGTTCTGTTAAATCCTTTATATATGCATATGTTATTCTTCTTCTCCCTGTAGATTCAGCTAGAGATAGAAGACAGTTAAAGTCTCCTATAAGCATCTAGGGAATTAAAATACTTACGCCAATAGTGTGTAAGTCCCTCCATAAACTAGCCCTCTAAAAATCCCAATTAGTTGCGTATATAATAGTAATTGCTAATGGCATTTTGTCTCTTTTCATAATGAGTTCACAGTGGATGAGTTGTTCAGTACAAAACCAATTGGATAATATCAGATGAGGTGGATCCAAGGCAACCATGATTTTGCAATTTGGGTGTTTAGAATGATTGCTTAGTGCTTGCCACTCTAAGTGGATAAAATTCAATCCTTTCTAAAATAACTCTTTTTTTATTTTGGTTTCCACCAAACTAGGAAAAACTGAGTGTTTATCTCCTAGGTAATCCTTTAAGGCTAATTCTTTTTTAGGAAAATTAAGTCCTATCACATTTCAAATTGTGCAATTCATGAGGGGTGTTTTGTTTTGGTTCTCCTTTTGGATCTTTTAATACTCGATCCCATTATATGAAATTACTTTAGCTTATGTTTAGTTCCTTTTATCACACCGTTGGCTTCAGTTACCAGTCCATTGTCAACAGGTGAAGTGTTTTCTACTCCATCACCTTGATTTTGTAGCTCATTAGAAAAATGACTATTTTGTGCATCTTTATTTCCACATATTTTTTACTATTCATGAGAAGTTGGTGAATTTGTATGAAATGAAACTTTTTGCTGCTATTCCTCTTGAGGACTTGGTAAATTGGTATCAAATGAAGCTACTCGCTGAACATTACATTCACAGCTATTTAGTAGTTTCTTGTAGACCCTGATCTTTACTATTTGCATCTGGTGTGCCCCTTTGCAGTTTACTAGTGTTAGCGTTTGCACCAGCCTCACCAACTTGTTTGACTGATTCTTGTTAGTTTTGAGCTTCACTATTTGGATATCCATTATCTACTATCTGGGGAAGTTTTTAAATTTTGTGACCTGACTGTTCCTCTATATTCTTCCTCGTTGTTATTCTTCTTAGGGATCTAGACCTTACCTTTGTCTTACATGTAAGGCTTCCACTAGTAAGACAATTGTACTTTATCTTCAATCAATTTTCCACTAGTGCCATACCTTATGATTGGAATGTTTTCAGGCATAATTTTCTTGTATTCCATTTCAACATATACTCTAGCATAACTAACTCTCTTAATGTTAGCCATGTTCTCATCCATGGTAAGAGGAGTACCAATGTAGCTGGGCAAATAACTCAATCCTTCTGAAGATTAATATTCAAGAGAAACTTTATGCATGTTAATCGATATTGGTATAGCTCAAATATCATATCTATCAAGTTTAAAACTCATTTCCTGTTTTCTCAACAAAATTTTTTTACCTTGTATAGTCCCATGTCTGTCACTTTAGTCACCATTTCAACAGATGAGAACTGAAAGATGAAAAGATCGTCGTCTGTTATGAGAGTGGATTGGAGTCCCCATTTCTTCCAGTTTACTTCATTCCAATGTTGGACACTTGGTTAAGCCATTCTTTTCTCCAAAAACTATCTCATAAGAGATGATTTTGGCTTGGTTGCACCTAGCTGCAGCACTGCTTCTGAAAGGGAGACAACTCCCTTTATGACATTGGATACAAATTGCAAGCTTCCAAAGGATTCTGGATCTTTTACAACCTGACTCCAAGTTAATTTTTCAACCCTCTATGATGGAATGTGAGGCTGAGAGGGTGCAAGATTAGCTAATGGAAGAAGGAATTCCTCATTCACCTCTTGAAGTGCAGAAGAAGAGGTTGTAGCACCGGGTGACATTTTACCATTAATAGTAAACAGTCAGAACCTGACACTATAGAGAATGTGTGGGCTACCAAATAAGGCAAAAAAACTCAATTCAGATCGAGCGAGGGTTAAGTTGTAAGGAGTAAGCAAAGAGGGGCAAAGCAAAGGTAGAAGAACAAGAAGGTTAGTAGAAGGAAACAAGTGAGCTGAAGCAAGGAAGAAATCATAGAATGTAGATTCCACGATTTGGTGTAAAGGGAAGTGTTAAGTCAAAATGACTTTACGTTCAATAATTTTGATGAAGACCAAACAATAATAAAAGAGGAAAGTGAGACAGAAGACAGAAAGAAAGTGAGACGGAAGACAGAAAGAAAGTGAGACGGAAGCAGAAAGTAAAATGAGACAAAAGCAGAAAGCAAAATGAGACGGAAGCAGAAAGCCAAAAGTGAGACGGAAGCGTAAAGCCAAAAGTGAGACGGAAGAACAAAGACAAAAATAAGACGGAAGACCCGATACCACGTCAGATGTCTAATCAGCTTGAGTTAGTTACAGAACTCGACTGAATAACTGATTCTTCAAAGATCAAGAAACAAGAAGAAAGAAGCAGTTATCAAGAAGCGGTTGAAGATGAAGGCTATAAATACGAGTCGGAGTCGAAGACTGCAGAAGTTAGAGATTTTAAAAAAGTTAGCGAATTCAAAGAGATTGTGAATCACTGTATTCATTGTGCTAAACTCTAGAGCTATATTGTCTGTAACAAAGCTCGAAACATCTTTCAGTAGAAAGAAGAAAAGTTGAAAGCCTGAAGAGGCTAAGTGAAAAGAATACTTGTTGTAAGAGACCTGAAGAGGCTCGGTGAAAAGAATCCTTGTATTTTTTAGAAGTATAGTGAAATCTCAAAAAGAATTCTAAGGATTGGACATAGCCCACAGTTTGGGGTGAAGGGTGAACCAGTATAAATTTGTTGTGTCGATTCTTACTCTTAACTCTCTACGTTTAACTTCTATTGTTTTATACCAGTGCTTATAAGCAAACTACGATACTTCGTGATACTGTTATTCAATAGCTCTAAAAAAGCAAGTTTTCAAAAGAAGTTTTGAAAAAGGGGATTGTATTCAAGAAAAGGATACACAATTCAACCCCCCCCTCCCCTTCTTGTGCCTTTTGTATATTGAATATTAAGTCTATACTAACGTGTGATTTACTTTAGAGTGAACCATCGATGATGGTTACCTCATTGATTTCGTAAAACTCACTAAAATTGCAACATTGACTTTTTAGGACCGAGGGACGACTTTACTTACTGAGGGACATTTGTAATTTTGGGAATAAGAAGAAATGGCTCAAAGGTCGGTCATCTGGATATGGACAGATTAGATAGATTTTGTGTAATTTCCTCTTTCATGTAGCACATTTTTGTGTTAGGCTATGATGTTGTATAAGTATGAATGTTGAAAGATACATTGTAGATATTCGATGTTATTGGAAATTGTCAATGTAGACATTTGGTTTTTATGAAATGAAAGGAGGAAATTTGGTTTCAAAATATTGTGACTATTCGTATGGTGTTCATAAAAGAATAAAGATAGACGATGCCATGTTAAGTTAATGTAGTGATTGATCGTAGCATGTCATTATCATAGGTTATGTACTAGAATGTCCACCGGGCATCTCAGTATTTACCCTAAGGTAAGGGGCGCTGCAGTAATGATCATGGTTTGTATTCAATTTCATTTTATTTAAAAACAAATATTTTGAGCAAGCTTCAGCATTTTGCTTTTTCTTAAGTAATCCGAAAATCAAACGTTTGTAGAATTGAAAAAATTAGCTATTACAAATTGCTTTTTGGGGTTTATTAATACCTCAAGTGTTCTAAGCAAATTGACATATTAATAAGGATTTGTGGATTTGTTTTTGTCCTTACTCCCTGATCTCCTATTTCCTTGCTTTTAAAGCATCCTAGACTCGACAGGAGTCTCTGACATCGTTAGAGTATCCATCATGTTAGAAAGATCACACCGGATGGGAGGGTCTAACTCCAAGATCTTTTAAGCTTCTTTTGCTAGAACATTATCTAATGGTATTAAAGTAGCTGGAATATTTTGGTAGCCCTTAGTTTCTTATGGTATAGAAGGGGATAAGATATTGCTTCTATATAATTCTTCATTCCTTACCTTTATAGAGTTGCCCATTAGTTCCTCATAATCTCCCCTTATAAAATTTTTGTATGATAGGTGCCATTGCTTCCCCGTAGTAGAAAGAGAGGGTCATTATTAATATCAGATTCTAATGGAATCATGCACAAGTTGATCTCCTTCCCCGAATCAAAGCAAGTGTATAGCTTCTAGAATATCCTTATTTACAGTAACATTTATGCACATCCTGTATAAGTGATGTTGCCTCAACTATGCAGATCCTCTTTCCAATATAACTAATGAGTAGGTTTAAACCAACTATAAACTAGTACTATAGATGAATTTGGTGGAAATTAACTCAGATTAGCACTTGCTTTAGTGAATTTCCTCAATCTTTACTTTAAGAATCCACATTTGAAAGAAATTTGGGTGATTGTTAATGTTACATAGTCCCATTTTAATTATTTCTTGAGTTGAAGAAGAACTAGAGAATTTGAATATAAAGAAGTGGTCTTCATTTAGTAAAACATGAAGAAGTCCTTGGCTTTTCCATTATTTTACTATAGGGAAATACAAGCGCCTTTCTAAAAAAAATCCTACTATAATAGATGACCAGGAACTTGGTCCCTTCTTCAAAGTATCCAGAGATGGAGAAACTATCATTACATCATTCACTGAGGAGGTAAGACAATAATAAAGAGAGGAGGAGGAATCTTTAATAAAAAAATTTGAAGACTGAGGCTTAGTGTTTATAAAATTATCATGCAATACAATGGAGGCCAGGAGTTTGAGGGAGGAAAGGACCACTTAAGAGAGGAAACTTAGACGAAAAAGGAGGGAATTGTAAAGTGGAACTCTATCCAATGTCAGAGCTTTGTGCTAAAGAAGACATAAACAACTTTCAGGCGTAGGAATTTTAAAAAACTATTACCATAAATGGTAACTTTGAAGGGAGGAAAATAGTAAAGGATCAAAAGACCCTTATTGATAAGCAAGAAGGAAATAGGTAAACAAGAATGCGAGAAAGGAGATCTAGAGTTAAACTATTTTTTTACAGGTAATAAGTGCTTGTGATTTATTTGTTAAACTTAAGAGTTTATATTTTGTTGGTTGCATTAATTTACACTTCAGTTTTTACTTTAAAAATTAATTACTATTAAAGTTTTGTGCTCCCAGGACTTTCCAGTTAAGATTTAGAATTTAGGATTTAAGGATTTAGGATGAGTTATATTAGTCTTAGGTTAGAGATTCCTTTTCCAAATTCTAGAAAGGAGTTTAGACTTGTTTCCTATTATAATACTTACAAGATTATCTCCAAACTCTAAGCTTCTAGAATAAAAGTAGTAATAGCTCATTACATTGATCCTTCATAAGGGGCCTTCATTAAAGCGAAAGAAATTAGAGATAATAAATTATTGGCTCAACAATTACCTAAGAAATATAACAGAAGACACTCTAATAGGAATTTTGTAATAAAGAGCCTACTAAACTTATCATAGTTGCAAAAGTATTAAGGCGAGGTGATCGCTTATCCCCATACCTCTTCACCTTAAGCAAATGAGTCCTTACTAGACTTGTTAGCCTTGTAATCAAGTAGGAAAGGAGCTTTAAGTATCACATTAAATGCAATTAGTTGAGAATATGCAGCATATAAATTTTAGATTATTTGTTACTTTAATTTCTCAGGAGCTTATGCAAGCTCAATTAGTGCTCTAATGTCTTCAATTCACACTTTTAAACTTTCCTTTACTTATTTAGGCATTCCCCTTCACTTACACTGAACCAAGACAAGATCTAAATGTTTATTTCTTCATGAGCTTTACATCTTTCTAATCGACTCTCTAGCTTGACAAGTTTAAAGACTAGGAAGCTTTCCTTCACTTGTTGATGCATTTCTATATCCACCAAAAGACCAACTAAAAATGAATTTCACCTATTGATTGAAAGCATTCGTTGGAGAATTAATAGCTAATGCAACAAGAGCCTGTCATTAGTAAGAAGTATCCAGCTTATCAACATAGTTCTTAAAATCCTCCAAATCTATTGATCTTTTAATTTTATGTTTCTAATGAGTAGAGTTGAGATATTGAAGTTGATTTTGGGGATCTTATTATGGTCTAGAGACATTTCCAAAAGAACAGTAACTAAAGTTAAATCGAGTAATGTGTGTCTACTAAATAAGGAGGGCATTTAGGTATAATTCCTATCATAATCACCTACAAAGCCCAAATGTTCAAAAGAATATAGGGAATTGTCACTAAAAAATAGGCCTTTTGGTGAGATAAAGCAAAAGATAATAATTAAAAGATTGAATTATGAATAAAGAGGAAATCTAAACGATACAATCATATAGACTGATAGCACAAATCTCTTAGATGGAGTCAAAAGCATGAAGGTGAAGACATAAAGCAGGGACTTCTTGGTCCCTGATGTTATTTTTAATAATTAAAAGATTGAATTATGAATAAAGAGGAATTATTTTTATTTTCTATCAAGCCACTATTAAAAAAAACGAAGAAAGAACTAAAGTTACGTGATCTTCTGATAACTTGGTTTAAAATAATATTAACGTGAAAGATAGAAAATCATCAATACGGTAGCCAGCGACGGAGCCAGAAATTTAAAATAGAAGGACCCAAATATTTAATTTTTTAAAATCTTGGGAGCCCAGTACACCAATGAACTCCAAATAATCCCATCCTTATATATATATATATATATATATATTAAAAATCAAAACATTAAATTTTTTTAAATGTTGAGGGCCCAATGCACCATGGGCCCCCACATAGCTCCGTCATTGGTGGTAGCCTTCATAATCATTATGCTTATTATCGATGACTAAAATACCATGTATATTATAGAGGTCATTTAATGATATATACACTAAAATAATAACCTTGTAGTTACTCCTATTAACTAATATTAAATACTTTCATTTATATCTTTTAACAAGCCACTGGTAATAAGAAAAGGAAAAATCAAAATAGAAAAAAAATGTTAAAAAGTTTACATGATATGCTAATAACTTAATTTCAAGTAATATTAAATACTTCAATTTTCAAGCAATTCAGTTGTTAGTGCCTCACTTGAGTCAAATTTGCACACTCCAATAAGTTCTAGATTGAACTATACTATAAAATATACATGGAAGGATGCATTGTACGTAAAATAAGCCGCCGCAGCCGCCAATGTATCACACCAAGGCAAATGGCAGAAAGCCAAGCATGCTGGTTGTTGTTAGATCCGCCTGTCCTAGTTTTCAGATTTACCAGTTGGTATTAAAGTAATTTAACGTTTAAAATATAAATCGATATTGTATATTTGATAGAAGTATGAATATACATTCCCAACCTCGTTAAGAAGCTTGGAGTATCATCAGGACAAGCGGAAGATAGTACGATAGCTCTAATTGTGGTCAACATATTAAAATTTTCAAATCCCGTACACTTGTCAGGTTTAATTTGTGGTCAAAGGAAAAAACGCAGGCTTGGGTTGGGTGTTGGCGTCACGTTACTTAAAAACAGAGTAACCGCCGAATTTGACCTACAAAAAGTATTTGGCATTGTTCAACGTTCGTCGTTTTATTTGCAGAAATCTGAGTCTTCATTGGCTATTGGCGACTACATGAAAAATTAAAAAATTTTGAAATTGACGCAGACGGAGTTTGAGCAGCTAATTTCTACGAACTTGGGCGGAACTACGAAAACATAGACTAATAAAAAAAGCACATATTCTGATCAAGATAAGGTCTGAGTCTGCTTTCTTGATTCGCATTACATAATAGACCTGAAAATAATTTGAGAGGACAAAAGTTTGGCTGTCTATCACTGCAAGAAGGCAAAGTCAGCTAGAGCCTCGCATTATTTGAAAGGGATATATCATGAAACATGAGTAGTCCAGTACTAATAATAGACTTATGACTTGTGTACCATCCTTACTGAAAAAATTAGAACTTAGCTGAGTTCAACGTACTAACGAATTATTTATATGAGCACTCTCATTCATTTTTTTCTTATAAAAATGTATAATTTTTATTAGATCAACATATAACCAAAATGATAGTAATATCAAAATCAAACATAATAATTGAAATTTTTCATAATACTTCTCAAGAAGCTTGATTGTGTGTCATCATACTAATTTTAATTTCAATCTATTTGAACACTTTATATAATCCTTTAAAATATAATTCATGGTAGCGACACATTAGAATGATTAATCTAAGACATTGAGAAAGAGAAAAATCAAAGACTTTTGTGAAAGGGAAAAAAAAAGAACAAGAAAGAGGAATGCGAGGTAGAGAGATAATGAGGCTAGCTAAGATCTTTTTATGGAAATTTTAGCTAAAATTAATGGTGAAGGATTGAAATTTCATTATTACAGTTTCCAATATTTATGTAGCCTACCATTATACGTTTTGATGGTCATTATGACTATTGGAGGATGCTAATGGAGAGCTTACTAACATTTATGGAGTATTGACATGTTGTTGAAACTGGTCTAGCAAGGTCTTAGAGTAGTACTTATAGATGCACAAAAGATAGAGTTAGAGGTGTTAAAGTTAGAAGATCTAAAGGTAAAGAATTATCTATTCTAAGCCATTAAACGCTCAATCTTGGAAACCATTCTCAGCAAGGAGACTCCTAAGTAGATTTGAGATTCGATAAAGAAGAAATTTAAAAGCTTAGCAAGGTGAAAGAGCCAACAGCTTCAAGAACTTTGGTTGGAGTTTGAAATGCTTTGAATGGAATAAAAAAAGTCTTCTTTTGAGTTCTTCTCAAGAAAAAGGCAATTGTCAATAGGTTATGGGTTCACGGGAAGATGGAAGATGTGATCATAGTTAAGGACATTCTTTGATCATTGACATGGAAATTCAAATATATGGTATGTTCAATCGAAGAATTAAAAGATCACAATGATCTTCCAATCGATTAACTATAAGGTTCATTGATGGTTCACGAGCAAACAATAATGCTTCAAGACAAAGAGGAGCCAATTTTGAAGGCCTTTATGTCTACACAATCCTCAATTTTTTAAGGTAGAGGAAGAGGTAGAGTAAGGAGTAGTCAAGGCAATAGAGATGGTTGTATGCATTTCAAAATAGATGATAATCATCTTCAAGGAAAAGGCAGGGGAAGAGGTAAACCATTTAACAAATAAAAAGTAGAGTGCTTCGTATGTCTTGAATTCGATCAATATAAGTCTAAATGATATACTAAGGACTTAATGGTAGAAAAAGGGAGACAAATTGAAACATACAGTAAATAAAGAAGAACTATTTTTGTCGATGGCTTTTCAACTGAAGGAAGTACTAGTTCAGAGTTTATAGTACTAAGACACTGGTTGTAACAATCATATGTATGGAGACCAATATATGTTTTGGAAATTAGAAAAATCCTATCATGATTCCATGAAGTTTGGTGATAACTCTAAAATTTCTATCATAGTAAAAAGAAAGGTAACATTCAAGACCAAAAAAAATTTAATCCATAATATTTCTAATGTCATGTTTATTCTAGATTTGAAAAGAAACCTCGTTAGTGTTGGATATATACAAAAAAAGGGCTATGAGATCATTATTAAGGGACAAGTTTAAAAAATATTCAATGAGAAGTTGAGCCTAATCACTTAGGTCAACTTGGAAAAAAAAATTGAATGTTTTCACTTCATCTCAATACCATACTGATTCACGTTTTTTAGCAAGAGTAAAAGAAAAAGGGTGGTTGTGACATTTTCGCTATGGATATCCAAACTTTGGTGGATTGAAAATGCTACAAAATAAGAATATGATAATAGGGTTTCCATAATTTTCAATTACTTCTCAAGTATATGAAAAGTGTTTTATTAGAAAACATCATTAAGATTAGTTTCTGAAAGGAAAATCATAGAGAATAAAGAAATTTTGGAGATTGTCCATTTTGATCTGTTTCGACAAATAAATCCTTCTTCTAATGGTTGTAAAAGGTATATAATCATGTTTATTGATGATTATAGTAAAAAACTTAGGTGTATTTTTTAGAGGAGAAGTTTGAAGCTTTTTACAGCTTTTAAAAGCTATAAAACTCTTATTAAGAAGTAGGTCGACAATTTCAAAAAGATTCTTCATACAAATCATGTCAGAGAATACAAATGAGATGAATTTGAAAACATTTATAAGTTTGATGGAATTAAGAGACAACTTACAACAACTTGCACATTTTAATAAAATGGTGTCTGTAAGAGGAAGAACCACACAATCCTAAATATGGTGTAAAGTATTTTGGTAAGCAGTAGTCTTCTAAGAAGTTTTTGGACTGATACTATTAATTGAAGTATTCATATTTTGAATGAAATTCCTAAAATTGTTGTTCAAACATGACACTAGAGGAAGCATGGAGCAACCAAAAACCTACAGTAGACAGTTCAGAATATTTGGGTTTATTACATTTTCCCATATACCATATTAGAAGAGAAAGAAGTCTGACACAAAGGAGAAAATTGTATGTTTCTTGGTGTTAATGATCAATCTAAAAGTTATAAGCTTTACAATCTTAACATAAGGAAGATTATTATTAGTCGTGATATTGTTTTTCATAAAGAGCATATTTAGTTATGGTTGGTCAATGTTTCAAGAAAACAAATTTGGATAGTGAAGAAGATAAGGAAGTAGAAGATCCTAAACTAGAACATATTCCAATAGCTTCTATTCGTGAGCATTATCAAATTGAAGATTTCCAGCCTCATGAAATCATGATAGCAACACTAGAATTCGGTGAACAAGTTGAAGCAACAAATTCAAGTGCCAAACATGTTCAAAAGAGGCTAGTATGGAAGTCAATTATGAGGTAATAGGACTTAATCAAATTAAAGTTCCAATCACTTATTTCACTATATTTTCATGTTATGATCCAATGAGATTTGAATCTACTATCAAAGATTCGAAAAGGCTATGGATCTTTATATTGCATTCATTGAAATAAACGATATATGTGAACTAACTAATCTTCCAAGAGGGCAATAAATAGTATTTAATCATCGATTATAGCTTAGCTAAGAAAAGGGGCAATTTTGGGAAATTTTATATGTGATTTTTGGGTTGTTTTAAGTAACTACTATTTTGGGATAATTTTTAAGTTATTTATAAGCTATTTCTAGGTTTGTTTTAGAATGTTCTAAGTTGTTTATGGGTTTTTAGCATTATCGTTGCTTACTTTTTGGCAATAATATAGGTTGTTTCTAGATTTTCTAAGAATATTTTAAGTTGTTTTGGAGGTTTTTAAGCAAATTTTAGGAGTAAAGGATGGCACCAAGATCAGAACTTGAATTATGGAAGCTAATGAAGTTGGATTTGATACCAAAATTGATGCATGACAAGAATGTAGATCAACTTTGTATATAACATATAAAAAGACAATAAGGTACATGCTTAATAGTTTCATACAATAGTTTATTTTTGTAACTTTTAATAAGAAAGTAAATACAATAAGGAAGTTCTAAATTATTAGAACTTTGACTATTAATTCGTAATTAAACTAAAATACAAGTTTAATCAAAACTTATAACAAACTTCTAATACTAATTACTTGTAAAGTTTCTAATAAAGATATATAATAAATTTATAATATTAAACAATTCTAAGTAACCAAATATGAGTAATAATAGTAGGCATTATTGAATATGAATTTGATATTACACTAAGCTTCAACATGGGCTTACTTTATCCTCTATCAGAAGTACAATAACTTTTTCATTTCTTTCACTTATTTACACAAAACTTGTATATCTAACTTACATTGTTTGAAACCCTTTTAATATATCCTCTAATGAAGTTTTGTCATCACTTGCTTACTAAGATGATTTAGTCAAATGTGCTAAAATGCAATATTATCTTTTTTATTATACTATAACAATTTGTCCACCTACTACTATTTACTATGGTCCTTATCAATCTATAGTTGTTTCCTACCGGTCTTATCCCTTTCATCACAATCAATGCATCCTTAACCAACTTAACATTATCTCCATCAATTTTGTAGCCAAAACCATTCTCATATAAGATATTAACAAAGATTAGGTTCTTTCTCAAATGTGGATTATGTTGAACATTGTGCAACATGCTAACAATATCAAACATCTTAATCCTTACTTTTCATATTTTGGTTATTTTACATGCTTTATCATCTCATAACTGAATATGATAAAGTTATTTGATGTGTATGATACAAACTGATTCTTATTTAGTGTCATATGATGTGAGTTTCTTGTATAAAAAATCCATAAATCCTATAGTTTAAGTTGTTGAAATTTAGAGCATGTTTTTGTTACTATAGTTTGCGCCACACTCTGTATTTTTTTTTTGAAGGAAAAATCACATTCGCATTACTCAAAGAAGGTTCGAATACAATCAGGAATAGAGTTCCATAACTTAAAAGAATCATAAGAAAACGACGAGCGAGCTAGACGATGAGCACGCTCATTAAAGGACCTACGAATCCACTTGACTTTAACATCCGGACGCGATAAAAGGAGT
>JANKOD010000001.1:5815089-5833376 GCA_026284645.1 Erythroxylum acuminatum
AATGCATATGCAAGAAACCTGTTCCTCTACGATCAGAGGCCAGTAGCATGCTCAGTCAGTGAATGCAATGAAATCTACCAGTCTGACCCAATATTACCATAATACCCCTTTTATTACCAGTAGCGGGATGTTACAGACATACCACATTATCCTCCTCCCTTGGACTGGGGGAGTAGCTATGAAATAGGTTAGATAGTTTATCAGCACCCCTTATTGAGCAGAACAACCTATCACCTTTTATAACCTCCTTTAACTTAGTACCAAGAGACAACCTAGACTTTAGAAGCCTCAAATTTTGTACTTCATTCAAAGGAATATAATCATTTCAATTATCATACCAAAAGGATGTAAAGCAATCATTCCCCACAATAGATTTAATATGGGGATAAATCATGTCCCTTCCTTTTAGAAGTTGTATAAATGTCCAGGAGTGTTCCTTATCAACCATCAGCTACCAGAAGGAAGAGCACTTTAAATAATACTCATTTACCCATTTTGACCTAATTGAAGACTTATCTATAAAAATAAAATCCAATAAGCTTCAACATTGTTTGAATTTTTTAGGGCCTAATTGGAGCTTGGGATCTAACCATATTGACCACTACAGTGGCATAATCATATTTGTTTATAACTCAAATAAGCTTATGATTTCTAGGTTTTGGAGCACATATCAAGTTATTCACCTATCCTAACATTTTATTGGCCCTTGTAGCTTTTTTGACATTTCTATTATTTATGCTTCTAACTTTGAATTTCAGAGAGTTTAGCTATGTGAGTCTCTTTATACTACTCAGAAGGACATAAATAGGTTGTGGTTGTTAGGAGATCCTAATTGTGTCCTTAATTCTAATGAAGTGCAAGGCTTAAAAGCTATTCTTCAAGGGTCAAGGGAAGAACTTCAACTGGTGGTGGATAAACTTCATATGATTGATTTGAAATACACCGGTTATCATTTCACATGGTCTAATAGGCAGAAAGGGGGTCTTTTCATAAGAAAGAAACTTGATAAAGCACTTGTAACAATCACTGGTTAACTTATTTTCCTTATTCCTTTGCATAGTTTGGGGAGCCATTATGCTTAGATCATTCTACTATTGTAATATAAGGAATTACAGTCCTTCACTCCAGAGCCTTTCAAGCTCCATTCATGTTTTTTAATCATCTAACTGAAAAAGAAGTCTTTCTTAACTTTGTTATGTTAGTATGGGAAGTAGAGATTTGAGGCTATAAAGCCTTTTATTTATGAGGAAGTTAAGACTGCTTAAAAATTAGGTCAAGGATTTTTTGAAGGAGTATGTCTTTAAAATCAGGTTAGACACTAAAGATTGCTTAGATAATCTTAGATCTATATAGGAGATGAGATATTTGGATCTTAATAACTCACAAGTGCAACAAAATGAAGTCATAAAATTGAATGAATTTAATTAATCTTTCGCTGATAACAAATCTTTACTGAGGCTTTGTTGATTGTTTAATGCGCGGCATGCTGGCTTGTGAGTAGGTAGAATTTAGAAGAGACTAGAGGTTTGAAATTTGGGTAGAGAGAAGTGAGAGTGTTTGGAGGTTATGAACTTAGAGAGATAAAGTAAAAATGAAAGTGAGTGAAAAAGTGAAGTTAGAAACGAATATATAGGTGGATAGAGGGTAAAATGGTAAAAAATGAATATGAAATTTGTGTGACCCCTTTTTACTCTACCGTAGGCCACGATCGTAGCCTGCAATTTTTTTCACCAATTTTTAATATTTCTCTTCTTTTGTCCTTTTTCACTTTTCCGAAATCACTTCTTAACTCTTTATGGCCCTTTCACCTCTCTTTTGCTTACTTCCTTAATCATCAAATTCATGTTGAGTCCTATCCCTGCCTGATTTTATTTAGAAACAAAATAACCTAACTACGAAATCCAACTATCTAAAAATCAAGGGAAATAATAACAAATTAACAGACCATGGGTTGCCTCCCATGCATCACTTCTTCTAACGTCAGTAGCTCGACCCTCTATCCTTGGAAACTCAGTCAGGATCAATTATGACTGCTTACTTCCACATTTCTCATTCAACATCAATTTTGTAGCCTATGAGTGAGCTACAAATTGCAAAAAGATTATAAGGACAATATTAATAAAGTTGAGAAAACCAATTAAGCTTAGTAGTGTCCATTTTTCAAACGAACTGTTAACAAAATAAGGAATAACAAAATTCCCTGAATCTTCCATAGAATCTAGCAGTTTGCCCGGTAAGCGGGTGAGTTGTTCTCTTCTTGACTCTTCCTCATTTGCCCTCATCTCCTCTTCTTTAGTTTCTTGAACAAAGACTTCTATAGCTTCTTCAAACTTGATGCCCGTTGTCAATTGTTCTTCATGCTCTCGTTCCTTAGAAGATTCGAACACATCAATTATCCTAAATGAGCTACTCTCCTTCGAATCCTTTAATACTCATTCATGTTGAATGTCACTTGGTCATCACTAATCCAAATGATGAGGTTCTCTTCACGGACACCTACCCAAGTTTCTTCAATGTTCAATCATGGTATACCGAGTTCTAGGGAATAATAGGGAGGGTTTTCATTCTTTTCTTCATCTTCTTTCCTCATCTCTTAGCCTTCTATAAGATAAAATTTAGCATGATCTTCCACTAGTTCTTCTTGTTCTTCCATATTTCTAAGCGTGATAGCCTCATATTGTTCTCGTTGATATAGTTCCATATTGCTCAGAGATTCCTCCACACTTCTTTTACAAAATTCACAGGAAAGTTGTCTTACCTGAATCTCCAGGTTGTAAATAGAAGCAACATGATTTTTCATTACTTGATTAAATTACTCTTCTAGTCTCTTCTGGTTCTCTTCCATCTTTGTCAACTTATCCATGATTTTGTCCAATTTGGAACCTTATGAATTGTACTCATCTTACTGAAATTCAAATAAGTCTTGATGTCCTATGTGAGTACTTGCATTGTTAGACCAATAGAAATTTGGGTGATTCTGCCACCCCGAAGTGTACATGTTCCGATAAGGATCGTTACTTCCCAACAGTAATATGCCTCATTGTAGTTCGCAACAGTTCCTTGCTCTCTATAATCTCTATCTTCCATAATTGTTCTTTCTATTTCTTCTTGGAATCTTGCTCTTCAGATGTCTCTTTCTCACTCTAAGATGTCTTGTTGTGTCTCTACTTTACGCCCCAAACTTCTTTCTCTTTTTTTTAAAAAAATAAAAAATAGTGAAAAAGTCTTAGACTAAATAACTAAACTAATTGCCCCTTTAGTAACGACGCCAAAAACTTTATCGGACTATTTCGATGTGTGTAAGTTTTAATTAATTAATCTCGATAATCCGTAAGTGTACGGGTCATTCACGTAGTACTTAAGGTGTCAATCCTATGAGGAGGGATAATCTAATCCTAAAATCTAAGGCAAAAAATTGTAGAAATTCAATTATAACAAAACTAAGACAAAAATTCAATTCAATCAATTCAAGAATCAATCACGAAAACATTAACAATTTAGCAATTGCAACGCACACTTAAAAATCAACCTAAGGAACTACCAATTGAGAGAAAGGGAGTTTTACCTATCTTTAACGTTAACCTAATCAATTATGAATTACTGGATTAATAGTTCTAAACGATCTTATGGTTGATTACTCTCTCTCAAGTTATAACCATTACCCTAATTCATAAACCCTAATCAGATTATGGGAATTGCAATTTCTCAATTAACAACCTATCCAAAACCTTAATTAGATCCAAATTTGTCTAATAAACTATCAGAAACCTAAGCAAGATCTCTCTTTGCACAATTTACCGATTTGATTTAATTCTTGTTCTATTAAATCACCTAACTCTTATTAGCCCAATTTAATTACTTTTCATTCGATTCACCCTCTCAGTTTATCACCGAATTATGCAATTGCAGAAATTAAATCACAACAAATCTAGTAAAACCTAAACAATCAAATTTCATTAAATGAAAGGTAAAGCCCCGAAGGTGAGTTTAGAAGAAACATCAACATCCAAAAACCCTATCATCAACTATTATTCCAATTCTATACAATGATAAAATTGAAAATAATAGGAAATAAAAGATTTAATGGACGATGGGAGGCAGCAACGCCGGGAAACTCCTTATCAGGGAAGTATGTTGAATCGGTTTCTTCTCCTCTTCTCTTTTCCTTCTTCTCTTCTTTGCCTTATTCTTTAAATACCTTTTGTTTTTTGCATAGTCTTAGGGTCTTTTAGGGCTCCAAAAGGTATGAAAAATCCCTAGCAACTTAGCATGTTTTAGTAGATACGCATTTGCTTAACGCAACCTTTTGTCACGATCGAGGCAAGCAGGCCATGATTGTAGGCCATATCCTGGGCTTCTGTCACGACGATCGTGGGCTGACTCCAGTACTTCTATCATGATCATAGCCTATTGTGCTACGATCATGGACTATTATTTTGGCTCGAATGACTCTAAAACTTCTTTGTTCTTCTATGTTAACCCTGAAATACTAACAAACACATCAAGGTACCTTAAAAACATAATAATTAAGCTCAAAGACTTGTACTAACCTATAAAACACTTAAAACATAAATAATTAACAAACTAACACAATTATAACCTAAACACATTCTAAACGATTGAATTAACTATTAAATACATATCAAACCAAACCCTAAAACACGATGCTATTCACATTTATCAGTTATAAGTCTTAGAAAAACAACATTGTTTAAGTGGAGAAAACGATGTCATTTACACTACAAAAGACATCATTTTGTTTAATTGTAAATAACATCGTTTTCTCTACTTAAACAACGTCATTTAGTGTAAATGATGTTGTTTTATCCACTTAAAAATGACATTTTTCTAGAAACTTATAACCTAAATATAGGTATGTCGTAGCTAAAAATTTTGCCTATGAAAATTTAAAATGTAGTTGGTTACTATAATAGATTTTTGTTTTAGCTGCAAAAATATTTTCATTTTGCTGAAAAAAATTTCTACGAAAATTTGTTCACAGTGAAAAATGTCTTAAAAAAGTATTAGCTATAAAAACACAATTTTAGTGAAAGAAAACATAGCTAATGGTCTAAACAAACTCAAGAAATAAAATTTTTTGAGTTACTACTTCAGTGGGCTAAGATTTTCAAATTTTGTAGCCAGTAAGATAATTTTAGCTACGAATTCAAAATTGTAGCAAAAGAGAAGGTCATCAAAAGTGATATATGTTGTAGTGATTCCCTATAGTTCATTTATATCAATTGGATGTAAGTTAGTTTCTTTATGAGGTGTTGTTTCATCTAAATATTATCTAAGATTATTTTGTTCTTCCAATACCGAGACAATATTTAGTATAGATTTGGATATTAGAGCATTTATAGGGGATGGAATATCAACCATTACTTCATTAATAGCCAAAAATGCTTTTTAGCACCCATACTAACTTCACCATTTTCAATAAATTTGGCATTAGTTGTTTCAACGAGTCTTAAACTATGGTTTAGATAATGAAACATGTACCCTTTAGATTTCTCCAGATAACTAATAAAGTAATAATTAATTGTTTAAAATGTTAATTTCTTTTCATATGGATTCTAAAGTTTTACTTCTACTGAACAACCCAAAACATGTAGGTCTCATATACTAGGTTTCCTTCCAATCTATTACTCAAAAAGAGTTTTAGGTACTGCTAGCATATACACAACAATTTTAAGTGCATGTATCCATAAGGTTTTGGGTAATGAAGAATTACTCATCATACTCCTAACCATATCCATTAATGTCCTATAATGTTTTTCTATCACATCATTTTGTTGAGGTGTGCTTGGCACAGTATACTGTGCACGTATGCCATGTTTCTCAAGAAACTTTGCAAATGAACCTAGACATTCTCCTAATTCATCATTTTTCCCACAAAATTCACCACCTCTATAAGATCTTACAATTTTCACATTTTTGTAATCTAATTACCTTTCAACCTCCTTAATAAACACCTCAAGGGTATTTATAGCTTGATAATTTTCATTAAGAAAATAGATATATTCATAAAATGAAAAATCACATAGATGTGATAAAATAATTTTCACCACCAAAAGATGCAGTGTGAAAAGGTCCATATATATATTTGGTGTGTATAACTTCAAAGAGATGAGTACTTATTGTGGCTTTTGTCTTACTATGTTTGATTTTCTTTCTCTTAATGCAATCCACACATATATCGAGATCTATAAAAAAATATAAATTTAAAAGGATTTCATTCTTTACCAATCTTTCTAATCTTGCTTTAGATATATAACCCGAACATTTATGTCACAAGTGAGCTGAAATATCATTCATCATGCTACACTTAAATCTAATGGTATGATAAACAAAAAATAGGGATTTTAAGAAATCAAAATCAAGTTTCAATTTATATAAGCCATCCATAATAATTCCACAACTAATAATGTAATTATGTTTAAATAAACTATAACAACCATCACCAAACTTAAAGTAAACCCTCTTACATCAAGTTTAGAAAAAAAATTATGTTTTTAAAAATTGAAGATATATAAAGAGTTTGTATTGGATCTAAATGATACTAGTATCTAATATTAGATGATAAGCCGTTATACCTTCAATTGAAACCTTTTTACGGTTTACCAAGAGCAGATAGTTCTTAGTTAGGTTTATAGTTTAGATTGTTAGAAATCCCTTCATAACATTAGAAGTATGAGTAGTAGTACAAAAATCCAGCCACTGACTATTAGAAGGAACTTCAGTTAAGTTTAGTTCAGAACATATGCAAAAAGGCTTGATGTACCTTTCTTTTCAAAGTAAGTCTTACTTTTTAGACAATCTTTCTAATATTATCCCTCCTTTTTACAGAAATGACACTTGTCTTGCCTTTGTTCCATTTTGTCAACATTAGTAATAACCTGTTTCGCTTTAATAGAAGCCTTCTTCTTAAATTTCTTAGCTTTTGGCTTATAAATCTTGCTAGCTCCTTGACTCACAAGGTTCATTGAATGAACTCTTTGATTCTTTAGCCTTGTTTCCTCCTAAATGGGCATACTAGACAATTTATTGACATTATACTTGCCCTTTGTAATGCTGTAGTTAATTTGAAAAGGTCCATGCTTAGGAGGTAAAAAGTTAATGATGAATTCCAATAAGAAGGAGTCACCAACTATCATAATCAAGGTGTTTAATTTTATTGCAATATTCATCATCTTTAGGACATGTTGTTGCATGCTCCATAACCCTTTAAACTTCATAATTATGAGTTCAACCATTAGTGTACCAACAAGAGACTTATTGGTATAATGGAATGTTCTTCCACAAATTTAAGGAATTCTCTAGCACTTTCAGTTTGTTGAATAGTTTTCTTAATGTTGATGGAAATAGTCATTCTATGAGTAGAAACATCTAAATGGAATAACCTTTTCGATGTTTTATAGTTTATCTTCTCATCCTTATATCCATAATGGCAGTAGGTTCTTCCTTCAACAATGCTAAATTAAGATCCAAAACATCTAAATGAAAATTGACTTGTTCGCACCATTTAGATAAGTTCGAGTCATTAAATACGATAACAGAAGAAACATATAAATGAAGAGAAATACTTGTAGATACATAAATGATTAATAAATTATCAAATTCAAATAATTAAACATTTAGAATATACTGTAGATTTCCTTTAGGCAAACTCTATAATACATTATCATAAATTCAATGCCATATAAACTTTATCAGATAATCAAATAAAAACTCATCAAATACGATTAATATATTTGGATATATAACATATTTGATAAGAAAATACTGATTTTCCTTTAACATGTCGATTAGTCATAGAATATTAATTTACCTTTGGGTAAATTCTAAAATTATATTAACTAATAAACAACATTTATTCATATAATTAATTCAATAATAGGCATTAATATTTTATGAATAAATAACTATTTATACACGACAAAAGTTGACTTAATTAGTTCGTTCACTTTGGTTACTAACAAACTATTTGCTTATAATATCATATATAAATTCAATATATAACACAATTTTTTATTTCAATAATAATGTACATAAATCTATTGTGTTTTTATTTACTTGTCCAGAGCATTAATAAAAGCTAGTTGACAGACTTATGTATACTTGAAATTAAATTGACAAACATGTTTTTTTAAATGTTAATGTATTAAGCCTTAAAAGGCAATCTAGCTGTACATTCAAAATACACTGCTAAATGTCAATAAAGCTTAGTGACTTTCAAGGATTACAAATATGAATTTAAAGGAAAGGAAAAAAAACTAGACATTCCAAAAGGAAAGAAGGTAATGATTGTCCTGAAATCTTTGGTTTTGTATGCTAACTTGGAGCCTTATATATTGCACTAGCTATTTGCTAAAAGTGTTCCATAAGGAGGCACTTATCTAGAAAGATCCTGTAATTTTTTTCATCCCAAGTTGTTGTAACTGTTGATGAGAAAACTAACCAGAAACATTTATGAGCAGTGTTGTTGGAGTGTTTACTAGTTGAATGCCAAGCTTTAATACTATCCAGGCTATTTAATTCTTTAGTTATCAAGCATCTTCTGAAAAGTTGTTTCCAGATGCCTATGATATAGTTAAACTTGAAGAACAAATGTTCAATGTTTTCCTCAGCTTGTTGGCATGGTGAGCACCAGTTGGTAAGATGCAAATATCTGGCAATTTTGTCAACATTTTTTAGTTTCCCTTTCATTGCAATCCGTAGGGTCAAAGCATCTCGAGAGTTGATCTAATTGAACCAAACCAAATTGGTTTGGTTCAAGGCAATTTAGGCAGATGTTTGAAGCTTAACATCTTGCCGGACTCATTTTTTAATATGCCATCATTGGTATGTCTCCAAATATGCTTGTCTTCGTCAACAACGATACATATATTTGATGTTTCAATATATGCATAGCTTTTCTTTGGATGATAAAACGACTTATTATGATCCAGGAAACTTAAGATGCTATGAGTTCTTAGGTTATGGGCTTTTGGGTAATAAACTTTGTCAATCAACTGTGTTAGTTTGAAAATCTAAAAGGAAGCACTGACCTATTTATCAATTGTTTAGTTTGCCAACTTAGAAGTCCCATCACAGTAATAGTCTCTAATTTAAACATATATTATATTCAACACTATGGTATTTTTATTTTTTAAAGCTTATCTGAGCGCATTTGAAAACATGGCTTTCATATCATATAAAAAATATAATCTTTAAGGTTAATGAGTCAATATACCAAACAGATTGCTCGAGATGGAAAAATTAATTATTCAAAACATGGTTTTGATATCATATAAAAAATATAATCTTTATGACATAAAATTGAAACTAACATTCATAACTTTAAGATTTTGAATAAACAATTATCACAAATTATTATGGTCTAATGTTGTACACAAAGATATCATTATAATAAAGAGATCAACTAATTTTACCATATTCTTGGTTAAAATTGATCTCTCTCATGACTCTCTTACAACCTCAAAAACTTAATGAAAAACTACATATAATCTTAATTAGTATAAAGATGACCAGTTTATATAACTTTTGAGGATGTTTGCCTCAGGTGAGAACAAACAAACGTTCTTGATGAATGTTTGGATGTTTACCAGTTGGATAGGCAGTTGTCAATCCAACTCTGACTCCTCCAAGAGCGGATAAGTAAAAATTGGAAAACAACATTTAATCTTTACTTGTTCCCTAGAATGTATTTGACGCAAACTTCACACGTCAACTGCGGCAATCGTTTAGAGTACTTCCTTTTAGTCATTGCTAGGATTGGATAGTACTTCTGTATCAAAAGTACTACTTCCTTTCTTTGGAGTCATCGGCTTTTTCTTAAATTGCAAGGATTAATGTCAAATGAACGCTAGTTAAATTTCCATAGTATGTGATGCTAACCAATCCAGACACCCCAACCAAAAGCCAAAATGACCTACTGCTCATCTGCCATTAGAGTTGAGCTTAGAGTGCCTTCATGGCTTAAATTGGCGCAACAATGGGGAAGACCATAAATAAAAGGGCTTTTCTGGGACGCCCTACTAATCCCCAGCAATGCTTTGAGAGGGCTGTTCATGGGAACAAGGAACAGACAGTAAACTTCAATTAACTGTCTCCCTGCTTCTCTGCCCCCAACTCACCAACGCAAACTGAAAAGAGCATTCTTGTTTCAAGAAAACAAAGTGTCATGCTCTCATTATAACATATTATTAACAACAATAACTGGAGAACCACAGAGCAACTGGAGAATGAAAATAACTAAGCAGAAGTATAATACAGGTGACTAATGACTAATCCTACAAGTCTCGCATAGTTCTCTGGATATCCCCCTTCCCTTGCCCCTCCAACCCTAAAGAAAGCAAAGGAGATCGAAATTGTGAAATCAGTTAGACCTATCCAGATTTATCTCGCCCGTGAGAGAAGAATTCACTCTAACAGAAGGTCTCCCAATGTTGATATATATTTTACATAATTATAGGCAGTGACTCACAACTATAGAAGAACAGACATGAATCAACATTCATCACAGAATGCATGAATTTCCTGTGACTAGTGGCTCATTCATAAGAGGGGAAAAAAAAGAAGTTACTAGTTGTCTCTTCTACATCAATGCCTGCAGCTTCTAGCTCTTTGGAAAAGTGTACCTTTTGGTGATACCCACTTCAGAAAAGCAAATCCATCTACGCAAGCATGATGCAATGGTTACTTCAATCATCAGGATTTGGCATCCGGGTAAAAAGGGTGCAGCAAAAAAAAAGGGGATCCATCAAAAGGGAGGCTCTTAAAGCATTATAATCATCTAGTGGATGCAAAAACAATCACACAAATCAAATAATTTAAGAAACATATGGATGAGGTTCTAAATCTAGTTCAAGATGTTCGAGAGGGTACTTTAAAAGGAACCAGCACAGCTTCACTACTTGCAGCTTTTGTGGCAGCAATTTCTTCCAAGTGCTTCCAGGTGGCTTCATGTTTCTGTTTGATTTCTTCTGCCTTTGCTTCATCTTCTTGAAACTGGCGCAAGCATTCTTCAAACATCTCAGGATCAATATCCACAAAGATCTTGCGAACATTAACTATCAAGTTTTGTACAACCTGATTCCAGTGGTGGCATCCATTTTTCTCCAAAGCAGGGAAAATAACTGGCAGTATAGCTCCACGGTTCTGCCTGATTAAATTCTCAATGTGATCATTGTTCCACAAGTACAAAGCCCTTTCAGCCACCTGTAGAGGCACAAAATGGAATTAAGTTGCAATTTAAATAAGAAAGCCATGGAAAAAAAGAATAATCTTTAGAAGAAGCTTGGAATGGTTCTACCTTGCTTATGCCTTTTATTCACCCATAATAGAAAGATAGTGAATTGTAATCAACATCAAACCCACAAAATAAGTACATATAACCCTGAGTACTAAGAGTTACTGTCACCAGCACAGATTACTTGAATTAGGAGATATTATCATAATTTGGATTAGAATATGAACAGATAAATCAGCAAAGGAAATGTTTAGTTAATATCGGTAACCCCTCAAAAAGATTATCGCATTTAGACATGTTTTGCTGTCCCAAGCCACAACTGCTCATACAATGTAAAGCCTAAAAAATGCGACAATTAGTATCACGCAGTGACAAAAGAAGTGAACCCTACTCATACAGGTATTGGAACCAGTTACATCAGGCCCCTGAGTCTACCAGCTACCGGAAAAGTCCTTAGTTGCTTAGCGGTCTTGAGTGAAAATTTTCTGCTGCTAATTCAACCCAAGGTGAACATGCCACCACTATATTGGCTAAAGCAAAAGATAAATAAAAATAGAAAATCCAAAAACGATATAAACACGAAATGAAAAGTGGGTGCTCCTAAATGTTAGAAGGAAAGGAAGTACACTTTTTGAAAAAGATGAGTCACCTATAGCATAGAAGAGAACATACGCCTATGGCATAGAAAAGAACATAAGGTAACAGTTGAATGCATGAGTCGTGGAAAATTTTCAAATCCTACATGGTAACACAGACCAGTTATCTGGAGAAAAACAAGTATTCAGCTGTTCATTACCTGAAAATGTGAACTGTTTAGGCAACGTGCTATTTGACGAAACAGAGGTATCATACATTTTTGAAATTCTGCTGGCTGAGTAGCATCCAACACCTCCTCCAGCTCACTTAGCAACATGACCTCCTTTGAACTATTAGTGATGGGCCAATATTTCAACAATCCCCTTACAACAGTATCAGCAAGCTTGCAGTCTTTCTCCACAAACTGTGCAATGCAGTACGATAACTGCTGATGGTACATAGGAAGGCACTTTGGTTTGTGAAGAGGAATCAATGCCCGAACAAGGAATAACTTGTGTTCTTCTTTTAGTGGCAGAGCAAAACCATTTATTATACTGCCTAAAACCTCTAAAAGTTCGGCAATTCCATTGTGTTTCTCTGTTTCAAAAATAAAGCCGAAGAAGATATTATTGATAGCTTTCCTGATAAATGGTCGATGCACCATAAACTTCCCATAAATGCGATGAAGAATAGTTTTTAGATACTCTCTCTCCCTTGGATCCTCAGAATCAAAAAGATCTAACAACTTGATGACAAAAGAGTGATTGATGTACCTCTTAGTCAACTTTGCATCAGTTTCAGGAGATGCAACAAATCTCAAAAGAAACTCGTACACAATTTGCAAGTGAGACCATGCTGGGTCCATTGAAGGCTCTTCTTCTTCCATATCTAAAGCTTCTAAAACCTTGTTTTCACGGGGCTGTGGTGTAAATGACCTAAACAAATTCACAGATACCATCTTAACAGCTTCTTGTATGACAGTGTCTGTGAATTTCCCATTTACTGAAGTAACATAATCCACCAGCTCAATCAATGTCTGCCGCTTGATGTCTTTTTCTTTTGAATTCTTAGTCGGATCAGTAAAGTCAAAGACCACACAACATAAATTCAGCTTTCTGATGAACAAATTCTGCTTCTCAGAACTCGGAACATCTCTAAACCCTGGCAATGCTTCATAAGGAGCAGCTACTGAATTTCTATACACTTTTGAATTAGAAACCTGGTTTGGTTTACTTCCATGGCTATAGCCTTCCTGAGTGTTAGAATCAGGGCCAGGTGGAGAAGTATTAGGCCTACTACTCACAAAATCATTCCCTCTAGCAGAAGAAGCGTTTAAATGAGGAACAGATGAACCACCGTATTCACGATTATCCAATGCTTTAGAAGGCTTCCGAGGAAGCCTTCCTAGTATTTGTTTGATCATGACTCAGTAATCATATACAAGGATCCCAACTCGTGCTAATCGTCCTGGGAACCTCTACGGCAGATTTTAGTCATCAAAAGGGAAAATACCTCCAGTTCTCAATCAAAGAACTGCAACATATGAATAAAAACCACATCAAACCAAAGAAAAACTAGCCCTGTATGACGAATTGAGATCAAAGGTACAGAAAGCCCCTCCTTTGCAGAAATGAATCAAAACCCAGAAATCATCAATCGGCAAAATTGCATACTTCTCTTCTATCTATCAATAACACACCCAACATCGCAAGGCGGACGTCTTTTTGACTTTAGATTGAAAACCCAACCCCAGATGAAGAAACTAAAACAGCAACACCAACGAACTTTCCATACAAAATCATCCAAACCAGAAATTCCGAGGTAGAGTCGCAAAAAAGAATCAGATAGTAATAAGATCTGGGTTCAATCCAAATCAACGAAATTACATTACCAACAAAATCCAACACCTAGAAAAACAGGGGAAAGCGAGTGGGAACTGAGAAAGAGGCGAAATTGAAGTGGAGAATAGAGATTGTACAAGATGAAAAGCTATTCAAAACCCAGATGACTAAAAAAGAAGACAAAAAACAAAGAATGATTGATACTTACATGAAGCAGTGACTTCAAAGAGAAATAGAGTTTTCAGTTTTCCTCCCTCTTTATTTAAGATTGTTTTGGACCCCACCTCCCGGGACACAGAACCGATACGAAGATAGAGCAAAATAAAAAGAAAGGGACTGAGCATAGAGTTTTAGACTGAGGGTTACGTTACATACACGAGCGAATGGGGTTGGAGCACCTGTTATTACTAGGGTCGTGTCACTTGATTTGATATATATATTTGTGTATAAGATTTGAACTGTTTAACCATAACTTCCTCTCTTTTTTTTCCCCTCTCTGATATGCGAAGAGAATGCATAAATGAAAGTCTAAGTGAACAAATCCTTGGGGCTCACACGCTTCGGCCGACATAGTAACGAGGGGTAAATTACGGTCTGATCTAGCTAGTTATTTAGGAAGGTGGTTCAACGTCTGGTGCACATAAGAAATCACCATATTGGATGAATTCCCACGCTGCTATTGTCGGGACTCGAATCTGAGGCCTTGATCTAAACTTTCTTTCCAATGACCAACTAAGCTACCCATGCGGGCTAAGTGAACAAATCCTAAGGTTCACGTGAGTTACTATGAGGCCTTTTTTTTAACTTAAATAAAGTTGCGGATTTAAACATTCTTATGTATGCAGTTATTTAAAATTTAAGATCAGAATTTTGCCTCTTACAAAGGATCTATCCGGTTGGAGTAAAAATTAATCTAGGTATAGATGACTTAAATGTGTTTTCTTATAATTAAGATCCTCCTAGAACACCTCGTGGATAATAATAATAAAAAAAGTCTAAGTGAGCAAAACACACTCTCTTATTAATTATGTTCTCTTTTTAATGTTGATAAATGTATTGTCTAGGAAATACCTTTCAATATTAGGCCACTTTTGGATCGTAAATCTTATTTTAACATACTTCGAATTCGAGATGTTTGCTGAATTGAAATCTTTCAACCGATTTTCGCATTAGAGAAACTATTGAAGTTTTTGACCATTTTGCTTTGTTGAAGGTGTCGCACCTTGAAAGGAATCGTCCTTTTAGTCATAAAACATGAATGGGAGGAGGGCAGGTCTGACAAAATGGATATGTCCCAGCATATATTCTATAGCTTGCTTTTCATGTTGGGAAATGCTTATCCTGGAATTCCTAATTACCATGACCAACAGGTGTCCACCTTTTTTTTGGCATATTATTCTTTTTTAAATATAAATAAAATTAGTTAAATTATTATTATTCATAATAAATATTTAGTAAATAAAATTTAAAGGTAAATTATTCTTAATTAAATAAATTTATTTTAATATCTAATATAATATTTATTAATAACAATTATTTTATTAAATAATTTGAAAATTAACTTTTTATGTAAAAATTAATATTTATTTTGAAATTTTAATTATTAAATCAAATTTTATTTGAAACTTATATATTTTGAAGACAGTTTGAATTTAATTAAATTTATTAATAATTATTAAATTAAATTCATTTAATTTTATTATGAAAACTAAATGAAATTATTAAAAAATTAAAGTATTCATGTTAATAATTAATTTTATTTAATTAAATATATAATATTAATTAAATTATTCATAGTTCTTATTAATAATTAATAAATTAAATAATTAAATCATATATATTTAGTTCATAGTAAATAAAAATATGGAAAAAAAAACATCAACAAAAAAATAAAAATTACTTTTTACAGTTTTCATAATTTTTTAAAACTAAAAAATCCCAAAATAAAAAACAGAAACTAAAAAACTCAAGCAAATAATTTTTTAATTTAATTCGAAAACCAAAAAATAAGAAATAAGAAAGAAACAAACAGACCCTAAAAGTTCTTGCAACATTATACTAAAACCAAATAATACTTATGTTATTTCAACATTTACTTGAGATTTATAAGAATGTGCAACCCTTAATCTCCCCGACAATTTGGGATGAAAGAAAAAAAGTGGGAATTTATATTAGATTTGCTACTTGTAACATCTCTGAAAGATGTCTGCCGATGTCCAGGAATTTAAAGGTCAAATGGGTACTTCAAAGGATAGGTCACGGCCATTTGCAAGCTGACTTCGCGACGAGGCTTTAGAGGTTTTGAGGTTTCGAACAACTTACGTTTTAAAGCAAAATTTAAGGACTCGTATTGAGACAATAGCAGATCAACAACCTCAAGAACTGTAATTTCATAACGAACTTATGATGGAAATGACACTTTATTGATCGTTAACTTACAAGTTGTATACTCCCTTGGGAGAGAGACCAAACAAGGCAGAGTACCATTGTTGTGAAAGAGAGATGTAATGATTACGAGAAACTAGCTAAATTATAACATATTGTATTTTAAATCAAGAGACAAATGGACAATCTAAGAACATTCAATCACCACAAAAATATTATGCATGCAACCAATCCCATCTCAATCAAATAATTGACTGTTTGCAATATAAGTGGCATATACCTCAACTTCCTGTTGTGAAGTTGGTAGTTCGCAGAGTAACTACTACTTTTTACTTGCAACTTTTATAGGCGACATCTCTTCTAAACATTTCCATGCGGCCTCACATCTCATTTTTGCCTCAATTTTTTTTCTTAAGCATCCATTGAAGAGCTCAAGATTAAGATCTTTAAATATCTTGTGAACATTTAACATAAAACTGTCGGTTTGTGAGATACAACCAATCGGTTAGTTGTAGTTTAATGATAATTATTTAAAGATATTATTTATCTTATGCGTACTTAAATGTATACGATAAAATCTATGAAATAAATATACATTACAAATAAAATTATGATGAGATAACAATTATGAGATTCATATTGAATTTACATATTTTCCCTAAATTGTTCACAGTCATTGTTCTATTGAGACTGAATACTACTAGAACATAAAAAGATTAGCACACAATATGTTTTTTCTTATAAAGGAAATAGTCGATCTCATAGACTAAAATATAGAGATACTTAAACAAAAACGTGGGTACTTGTTCGGGAGCAAGTTCATACTGATCCCATATAAGAAATCCAATTGGAACATTACTTGTATCTTTATGAAAATTCTCAAAATGATTTTTCTATATGTGATTCTTTGAATTGAGATATTCAAAGTTATTTTTATAGGGATTGTTATGTTTTGATACTATTTATGACCTATTTTAATAATGGGCAGTTTAGTCAGTAGTTATTGGATGTGACATGAACTATATATAGATAGTTGAGTGATCAATATATAATTCATCACCCTAAAGTAATTAGGGAGAATATTTTGTTGTTCTCGATCACTATTGATTCAGGAAATCCTTGGCCAAGGAGCAATGACATTTTGTAAATAGTTTACGAATTTTATTAATTGAATCAATAGCTAATGGTGAAGAACTAATATGATTAGACGCAAAATAAAGTACGCATTAATTTCTTGCTTTATGTCTAATCAGAACATCGTATGATGAAAGGATTGCATTATACGAAAAGATCATGCACAGAAAGGATAGTCAAAATCACTTTGACATGCTTAAATATTTGGGTGGTCATGATGTGATGCTAGACATCAATGTTAATCTAGGATATAAATTGTTTAATTAAAGATAAATTAAAGGAGTTTAATTTATCTAATCTTAAATATGATTTAGAGTTATAATTTGTATCCATTACTAACATATTTAGGAACCTAATGAGTCACACATAAAAAAGTGGTTGAAGGATAAAAGATATTTTAATCCAGTTAGATTTGATTGTAAAGTTTGAGAAACTTTGTGATTAAATATGAGACATTTAATAAATAAGGAACAATATGAGATATTATATCTTATTTAGACATAATTGATATTTAATTTGAATTATTTGTAATTTTAATTAAAGTTTAATTAAAATTAGAATTTAATTTTAATTAAATTACTAAAATGTCAGAAAACTATTATGAATAGGCTTAAGCTCTAAGGGAGTTAGCAGTTCTTACCTAACCCTCTCTATAATAGTTGTTGAGCTTTCTTAACTTGTTTTGTGGATATTGTTAAAGGCCGAATACTTATACAACCACAGTGGTTAAAATGGATGAATTTGAGAAATGATTAGAGGGATAAATTAAGAATATGTTCAAGCTTCGAAATAAGGTACAAATTATGGTTTTTGCTTTATTATGATTTATGCATTAATCATTTTAAAGAATTTTAAGTTATCTTGGCTTTAGAAAATCAAAAACAAAATGATCTTGGATTTCATTGCATAAAGGATTAGATCTCGGTTCAATTTCCCTACACAAACTACAAAAAGCTTGATTCCACTAGGTTCTCGAATTTTTTTCCAGAGCGGGGAAGATAATCGACAACATAAACTTATAGATTGTATGATCAAGTTCTTAACGACATCAACAGTGCTACCCCAGCCACCTGAAATACCAAGCATCATAAAAAATA
>JANKOD010000001.1:5835191-5850590 GCA_026284645.1 Erythroxylum acuminatum
ATTTCTCAAATATCAACCTTTAAGTGATCAACCCAAATAATTGAGTGATTTTAGCCTAGTAATTGTTCAGTAACTCCTTGTGGATCGATACTCTTACTTTCCTATTTACTTGGGTGACCCGTACTTGCGGGGCCTCGGACATATGTATTTGAATTGTTCGATATGTATAACTTTTGAAATTGGAAATGTTTTGTATTTGAATTTGGGCCCAAGTGATTATTGAAATTCTGATGAGTTGTGCACTGGTTGGAACCTTATGTTTAAAATTGTTTATGAATAAAACGGGCCGACTTGATTATTGATTATTTTGCAAAATGGGTATATGTTGTCGTTCAAAAAAAATTATACTGAGTTTTGGCTATTTGAGTGCTCTAGCATGCCGCTCCCGCGGGGCACGGACTCGGATATCACTCAAGATGTCGGGCACGTGTCTTGCGGGAGTAGGGTGCTATAGATAAAGTTATCATCAGTTAAGTATGACATTTCTTCTAATAAAGTGATTCAAACAATGACTAATAAGATGGTGAAAAAATTTGACAACCATTGGGAAGAGATTGGTAATAGCATATATCTATTCTTATTTTGGACCTAAGGTACAAGCTTATTGCAATTGAATATTATTATTAGCAATTGAGTGGTGTTTGAGCTTTAATTCATATTGATATCATTAGAAAGTTGTGGTATAATTTGTTTAATCAGGAATGGGTAAAGAGTTAGGTCACAATAGTTCATCAATTTCAATATCTTCATTAAGCAAGAAATTTAATGGTTTGGGTTTCAAATTTTAAAGGAATTTATAAAATCAAAAAGGGACAAGATATCATATAGTAAAATATGTTCAATTATTTAAAAGCTAGTATTTAGTCCATAATTGATGAACATTTTATTTTATTAGGGAAAGTTTAATAAATCTCAATATTTGATTATGCAAGCATTTGTGCAAGTTTTTTTTTGTTATCCCAATATCTACAGTAGCTTCTAAGTCTACTTTTAGTACTAGTAATTAGATAGTGAGTCCGTGTTGCAATCGACTTTATATAAAAACTTTAAAAGTCTTTATATGTGCCAAAAGTTGGTTAAGTTTTGAAAATATTCAATGCAAACTTTATACTTTATGGTATATTAGTAGTTTTATAATTTTATAAGGATTAATTATAACTAAAATCTCAAATTTTACTCAATTTTATAAGTAGAAAACATGTCAGCCACATGTTCAACGAGTTTGTTAATATGGTTTGCCACATCATTAACATTAATGGGAAGGTTATAATAACAATTTATTTTTTTGTAATTGAAAGTTAAAGTATTTTATTGTTATCCTTTTACATTTAGGCTAGTATAATAAAATTGAGTAAAGTTCGAGATTTTTTATAATTAACCTTTTTATAATTATCTATTATATGATTTTATATTTTCTTTTTATATTATGACAAACATTGAGAATATAAATGTAGAGGAAGTCATTTATTGTTCTAGAAGTTCGTTGGAAAAAATATTTAATGATGAGGGTATATCTATTTGGCAATAATCATATATTTATTTAATCAATTTATTGTATAATTGAGCATATTTAAATAATAATTTTTTAAATATAGAAAAAAATGATGTGAAGCATTGATGATTTTTATTATAACAAAAATTGGATGATAATTATAACCTTCTCATATTTTCCAACTTTATTAGGCATATAAAAGACAACGGAAGTAAAGAAAGTTGGATTAAGAATTTGGGCTTTTATTGAGTGTTTGATCTGTAAGGGTTTATAGTAGTTTTATACTTGTGAATACTCCAACTTGGTGCTTGCCTATATATCTTTCATGAATGTCTATTTCATCTTTGTTAGGATTTTTTTGTTCAAATATATGCTTTAATTGTCTTGTAGGTTCTGCACTCTTATTTGTATAAAACCAATGTGTTAAGGTTTCAAAGGTGACTACTCTCCATGTCTTTGAATAATGTTTGTGCTTATTTTTTAACTCCATTGATGATTTGTTCCTGCATATTTGAAGATAGAAAGAACAATGAATGATTATTGCTATGTTCCCGACAAAAAATTTCTCTTTGAACATAAAATTATGATTAGTGTTACATACTTGTTAATAAGTTTTTTTTTTAAAAAACAGAAGAACCCACAGTCACTACCTTTTGGATGCGCACTGAATAAACCTCCGGATTGATGCAATAACTTACAAATCAAGTCAACCGGGTATTCCGTAGACAGGCTTAATTGAGAGAGCGTAAGTAGGGAGAATTGAATGCAGGACCTTTTAGCCTCATGCTCTTCCACTCCACCAACTCAACCACCCCTAGGGACCTTGTTAATAAGGTTGTTAATTTAAATTCCATGTAAACCAAAATCAATTGAGTTAAGTTTGAATTTGATCTAATTTAAGGCTAAATTCAGGTTTAAAAGGATTAGTCTAACTCGATTTGATTGACACAAATCGGTTTAAACAAAAGAAAATATCTTTTTTATATAATTAATTGACTAAAAATAATGTATTTTTTTATTTTAACAACTGATTCAATAAAAATTTCAAGTTGACCTCAACCTATTGTGATGTGATCGCTATTTGTAAGGCACTTAACTTATGTTCCAATATTCCTTCTTGGCCCGAACCTATAAAGCAAAATTCTCTAACAGCCAATAAAAGTGCAGATTATAAACCTGTAAACAACATGAATACAGTCTGCAAATTCTGTCTAAGTTGATCCGTATGTATTAGCCTTATTTTGGGGCTACATTGCATAGCATATTTAGTGTAGTTTTCTTCAGCAGTAGCACATGTTAGCCTCAAGTGGAAGATGGATTGGAGTGGCATATACATTACAAGACACGAACAATTTTACCTGTTGGAGACTGAATAGCAATTACTTGCTGGATAATTCATTGGAACTAAGTTCTGGACATCTATGATTTTTTTGGGTTTGTCCACATCAGATCGGGTTTTGTGTTGCGTGTAGTCTAAATATGATTTGGGTCTGGTTTCGATTTGGCCCATTGCCATCCTTAGAACTGAAGAGATTATTATGACACTTAATCGGCGGAGAAACCACTTGACTTCCTCTTTTCCTTTTTGTTTTAGTTCACAGTATCTTCAGTGTGTGGTTGTCTCCTGATTCAAATTTAAATAAAATCGTATTAAAAGAGGGGTGATGACTTTCATAGAAGTACCATAGCGTTGATAATGTCAATACACACCTGATCATCATGTGATTGTTGTTTAAGTAGGCTTACTACCTATACAAGAAAAACAAGTTGAATGAGGCTTTGGATACTTTGGAAAGCCAAGAGAGAGGAACTCAGACGCTTTGATGTTAGAATCACATTCTGTATCGTATGGGAAAGATGGATGCTTGCATTGACGTTTATTAGAAGCTTCAATAATCAAAAATTGATTCAGAGGAAATAAATATAGCTGCTTCTTTGATATTGGCTGGGAAGGCTTCTGAAGTACAAAGCAATGATGGAGGCACAGCGGATTAAACCATCTAACAGTTTTGACCATGTGACAATAGTGCTTGCTCCTTGATTGAAAGGTCAAATATACTGATGCAGAACAACTCTTGTTGAGTGGTGGAAGGCGATACACTACTTCGCTTAGAGAACAAATGTGCTTCTTTGTTGTTGTTCCTTATTGCATTCTTCTCATTATGATATCTGCATGTTTTAATTTATTATTTAGCACTACTTTTGCTAAACCTTTTATCATAAAAATGTGCGTTAGATGAGTTTTGGTTTGCATGATAATCCTCCTCTCGAGAAGCAAGGATCGCAAAGCCAACAGAATATAATATAAGGATAGCAAAGCCAACAGATTATTCCTCTGCTTTTCTTTTCTTTTTTCCTTTTGTTGACAGAAATCGTTCAGGAAACAATGATGGAAGAGAACTTCCGATGATTATATAGAGATTGGAATTGACGAATGCAATTACTTGAAGCACTGGCCATTCATCGTTAGTTCGTCGTACTGGCTTTTCTCCAAATGGGAATTATAGAAACATCTTATTCATCAGCTCTTAGGGTGATCACAAGAGGCCATGGACCCCTACACAGACATTGTTAACAGAAACCTAACAGATGTTTGCAGTGGCATTGTGTAATCTTGATGCTTTGTAAGGTCCAAAAGATGTGTCAGATAGCCTGAGAAAACTTGATCGGCTGAAAGAAAAAGATGCACAGAATTTACAGCTCTCTCGGGCACTTAACAAGCTTTCTCCAAAACAAAAGGGGCAATGTATGGAAACCGGGTGCTTTTACTTCTCCATGAAATAAGATGGATAAGGTCTGAGTTTCAATTTTTATGTACTTTTTCTTGTGATTTAATATCTACTCCATGATGGTCAAGAGATGAAGGATTCGTTTTCTGCTGATGGGATCTAACAGGCCATTGTTTAACAGGCAAGAGAACTTGTTGCTAGACTGTCAAGACATGCTTACTGAAGGCGTGGTGCCGGTACTGCTTGAAGCAGCACTTTTCTTTGGATAGAATAAGGCTGGTAAAGCTGAAGAGTTTGCTGAAATAGGTCCAAGTTTATTCTAATTGCAAGGCACAAGTTGCAGCAGATGCTTGACGTCACCAAATCGCCGCGAAGTCTCTGACTAGGATAACTGACATTCAGCTCAAGCTTGCCACCATTCCGGCCCTTAAGGAACGGGTTGGAGATATCAGTGGTGCTTCTGCCATTTTTTTTTTCAATTGCAAGAGTCTGCTTCCTTCAAGCTCAGGGTATGAGGATCTTGTAAGAAATCATGGGAGCATAGGGATTTGGTTGGCTTGGTAATTATTGTTACTCATGTGAATGTTGGTAAAGCAGAAACTTATGAGCAACTGAAACCACTGGCAAGACTGGAAAAGACTTCTGGAGCAAAGCATGATAACTGGAACTGCTGAAGCACCTCATGAGGTTGAAAAAGAGAAAGCCTCCTAAACCCTGCCAATCCAGGTTATTCTCTAGATCCTGACGGGAAGCTTCCTCGTTACAGTCCCCAACAGAAAGGATAAAAGAGCAGTTGAGTTGGGAGGCTCTCAAGGTGCTGTAGTGGTACTACAACACTTGAAATTCAAAAGTGAATGCAGTGCAGAAGTCAAAGGCTTCATCATCTAAGTCATCCGAAAAGTCATCAAGGAAATCCCCCTTCGTAATCAAACACATCACTGATCAGCTTATTTTATTTCTCTCCGGTGCCCAAAAGCTGAGATTTTGATAATAGCTTTTGCCTTTCTATGCTTATTTTTAAGTTGTTTCCGGTTTTTTCTGATGATGACAATTTTATACTGAGATGAGCGTGGGTAATAAATGAGAGCTTACAGGAAAAGAGACAAAACATAATACATAGTTTTCTTGTTCTCTGTAGGTTAGAAACTTGTATTGATCGGCAGGTTAGATAGTTTTATATCTGGCGACAAGAAACAAACAGATCAGGTACACTTGTTGGAGTCGAATAACTACATGCTTTGTGGTCGGGGACAACAATAACTTTATTTCTTTAGTACAAGACCAAATTTACCATGGGTCCTGCATGGAAACTCCGCGAATACAAAATAAATGGCTGAGATTTCATGAGACAGAATAAGACAGAGTAATATTGAACAGAAGATTTGGACTCAACATTTATATCTCAACTTCTTAAAACAATCTCTCAAAAGTAACTATACTCGTATGTTTTAATAAATGAAGAATGGAAATAAATTTTTATTCATATATTGGATGGTAAGAAAAGAAAGGTATTCTATCCTTTCCCTAGAATCCAACTTGATAATGACTTTAGGGGGATGTCTCACCGTGCCCAGCAAGTAGGCATTGAAAAAGAGCTTCCTTAATCATCAAGTTAGACTTGTATTTAGTAGGAATTTCACATTTCGTGGTCTTACGATCAATACTAACGTCAAGATATTCATAACTTCAGAACCAAGGCAGCAAAAAATATATTTGCTTCCCGATACAGAGTCCTTTCTAGTAATTTTAGAAACTTGTTATCTTAACGAAGGCTAATAATATTATTAAAAAATTAATCAAATAGTTATATAAATAAAGGCTAATACTATTATATATATATCCTCGTAAACTTCGAATTTGACGTGAAGTTTACCCATAAATATTGTTCAAATTTAACATTAGTTATATTTCAATTCTATTCTAAAACAATCTTGTGATAATTGATTGCTAGACGCGTACGACGGGGATGATAACAGCATTTAGTAAAAATTTTGCTAATACGCGGAGTTTGAGAAGATTTAGTAATATGCAACTTTACCTCTAACTAGCAGAGAGACTATTTCCAATAACATGGAAATAGAAGA
The DNA here is from genome assembly GCA_026284645.1 of Erythroxylum acuminatum. NCBI lineage: Eukaryota > Viridiplantae > Streptophyta > Magnoliopsida > Malpighiales > Erythroxylaceae > Erythroxylum > Erythroxylum acuminatum. The sequence goes on from JANKOD010000001.1 coordinate 5,841,497, forward strand.
TGGTTCTTAAGTTAAAAGAGAAACTTTTTTGAAATAGAACAGTGAAAGAAGAAAAACTTTAAATCCCACTAAATAAATTAAAAGATGCACAAATTCGTAAAATTTCTTTAACTTTCAAAAAACTTAAAATAATTATATAAATATTATAAAACTATAAGTGTACACAATTTATATAAAACAAATCCAAAATAGAACTTTTAAATTTTATAATATAAATCCTACTACATTATTTGCACCATTAAGTACATCTTAATAAACTTATAACTTGAAGAGAAAGTAGCAATTTATTATTTATAATTTTGAGTATAATATGTTTTTAAATTATTTTTATGTGTTATATTTGTTTATATTCACTGACCATTTGATAATGATAATAATAAAAAAGTAAACAACTTCCATTCCATGCCAAACATAAATATAGGAATAATGTGGGCATATGAATCACCAATTAATTTATCCAATGTAAAGAGTTCAGATCCTCTATTTAATCTTACTCTGTCTAACTCTGTCCAACACAAAAACGTCGTTGTTCCACTTACAAAATTTCAACTGATTGAAAGTTTTCTTGAGCTTAAAAATTCAAAGTTGATCCTCGGTTGCGTGTTTACTGTTTACATTAAATGGTTAAGCTTCAAGTTAAGCCAAGCCACTTAATGTAAGATATTGTATTTTGAGTTACTGTTATACTCTATCTACTCTCTCTCAATCCCCGCTATCCATCTTCTCTGTTTTTTGAGTTCTTGTTCCCCAATAACTCTGTCTACTATCTCTCAATCCCTACTCTCTATCTTCTCTCTCTCAATCCCCCCTCTCTTCCTCACTGCAGCTCTTTTCATTCTCGCTAGTGCCCACTAGCCCATCCCTAAGTTCCAGTTAAAAAGGTTCAAACTTTAACACTCCCACGATCAGCTCAGCCCATCCAACACAAAACTTAAATCTTTTTCAATTGGAATTTAACAGTTTCAAATGTAAACAATCGAGCCCTCTAATCAGACGTTCTTCATTGTCTTTACTAACTTAACAATTTGTAAAACTTGTTTTGTATGAATTGAACTAGCAACATCTTGCCAATCTTGAGAAGCTACTTACAAAACAATCTCTCTTTTATTTACATTTCTCAACTCTTTCGTTTATGGGTTTTTTTTTGTAGAGTTCAGTTCACGGAATACATACAGAAGAACGTGGCTCTGTATCAATTTCGAAATAGGATTCCATTGACCATCATCGTTGCTTCCAACTTTACTAGAGGGGAATTAGGTACTACCCTTAGAAAGGCAAGTAGGTTTCTCTTAATTTGTTATCTTTGTGCAAATTTAGGATTGTAAGGTTGTTACATTAGTAAATTAGCTTGTTAATATTTGCTTCAAGTGATTATCTACTTTTTCTTTTCGCTTTTTCCATAAAGTAGGAACTTGGGTTTATTAGGGTGGGTTAAATAAATTGGGATTTATTACTTATATGTTGCCTGGAGTTTGCTGGTTCATTTCCCCGTAGTTAATATTTAGAGCCTTATGCATACTTAGAGCCTCTAGAAAATGGCAGAGTGATCAAGCAAAAGCCAGCTAATTGAAAGGCATAAGCATGTTACAGAATCATTTTCATGATTCTGTGTCAGTTTAAAACATGTATTAGGATGTACAGTTGTTTGGTTCTAGCCTAAAAAGTCTAACCTTAAGACTAGATAACCTTCTAACATTAGAAATTCATTAGTACTTGATACAAGTATTGATCATATATTTGAATGAGAATGAGGAGCAATGTTTGAATAGCTAACTTTTAAGGAAGCAATTTGACTTCCATTAAAAAAGCCAAGATTGTCTCTTAAACAATGCAGATATATACTCCTATATAGAACTACATTGTTAACAATCAAGTAACATAGAACTTGGAATCATCAATCATTTTGTGCTTCTGGGGTGCTTGTAAATTAAGTTGTGGGATGTCCTTACGAGCAACTAAGAGTAGCAGGTATGATTTAGAGAACTGATTCTTAGATTAAGCTCTTGTTGTGTTGGATTAATCTCTATTATGTTGGGATAACTGATATAGTTCAAAAAGCCATCTCTGAAACAATTTTAAAATTATGAGCTATGAATGTACCATAAAATTATAGACATGTGTTGTTCTAAATAACTCATTTCAGATGTTGCTTAGAGAAAATGGATTGGCCTTTTCTTCTTCTAAAGTTTTTGCACTACTAGTTCTGTTTAGAGCGGTGAATTTAGATTTGTAAAATCAGTATCCTGATTCTAATAATTGTTGTGAATAAATTTGGCTTTTCGAAACAAAAAATCTTACACTGTTAAGAAGTTGCTGATTTTTGTTTCATATATTGAACATTTTGTTCTTATGATCTCTGAAGTGATTAGCTTGCTTTGACAAGTGCATTGCAGTTTTCTCATGAATTATACTAGATTGGATGTGTTTTCCATATGATTTATAACTTATGCCAAATATTTTTCAGTTTTGTATTAACATTTTACCTTCTATATCTCCTGACAAGTGTGGTTTTTGGTAATTCAAAACCCATACTTTGTGAACATCCTTCTAGCTGGTTATGATAAGAACGTTGGTCCATCTTTGTATTACGTGGACTATATTGCTACACTTCATAAGGTTGATTGGGGAGTTTTTAGTTACAGATTATATTTTTCTCTTGCCATGATGGACAGACATTCATTGTCATGTTCCAAAAAGATATCCTATAATAGAATTATGTTTGTATGGAGTGGACCGACATTCATTGTCTTGTTCAAACTAAATGTCCTAGAATAGAATTATGTTTGTATGGAGTGGGTTTCATATTAAGAATATGACTTTGTCTTTTATATTTATTGAAATGTTGGAAAGCTAACATTTTGCATTGTACTCCTTCATTAAGGAGTATTTATCTCTTATGCATACAAATCAAATTGAATGTTTTTTCCCCTTTCTCTTGAGTTTTTGTTAATAATTTTATCAGAAAACAATGTCTAATAATGCATCATTTGTGAATTTGGCAGTTGTCAAATTTAGTATTAAACAAAATGATGGAAGGTATATCTACTTCATATTGCCGATTAGAATATGAACTTAAGAAGGAGCAACATAAGATTGATGAAATTAGCATTGACAATGAGAGCAGTAATATCAAGACAACTAATTTGATGTATCTAAATTCTAAGGAGAATTTGAACAAAGTCCACTAATTTGTTCCAATAGAATTAATACTAAAAATTGGCATGGAGTTTGAGACGTAAGAACAAGCTTTTCAATATTATTTAATGTATGCCAAACATGTCAACTTTGGAATAAGAAGGAGCAAAAGTCATAAAGATATATCTGGTAAATTGATTAGCAAGTTGTTTTGTTGTAGTGCTGAAGGTAAAAGGATGCTTGACAAAAGATATATGCATGTAAGAGCTCCACATGCAGAAACAAGATTTGGTTGTGAAGTAAGAATGAAAGTTAATGGTATGAAAATGGAAAATTTCAAGTGATTCAACTTATTAAGGATCACAATCATTATCTTTCAAGTCTTAATAAAACACATTTGCATAGAAGTCATAAAAAGATATCATCTGCTGCAGCGATGCAGATTCAAATGGATAATGATGTACGAATTTCACCAAAAGCATCACATGATCTTATGGTAAGACAAGCAGGTGGGAACGATAATCTTAGGATATTTCAAAGAATTACAAGAATTATTGAAGATACAAAAGAACAAAAGATATGCAAAGGGGGATACAGGTGGCGTGTTAGAATATTTGCATAAAATGCAATTTGAAGATCCTAATTTCTTTTATGGAATTCAAGTGGATGAGGATGATTTGATAACTAATATATTTTGGTCAGACACAAAGATGAGGAATGATTACTTAGATTTTAGTGATATTGTTTTTTTTATACTACTTACAAGAAAAATGGTAAGGGTCGTCCGCTTGCTTTGTTTGTAGGTGTAAACCATCATAAGCAAACTGTAGTTTTTGGTGTTGCATTACTATATGATGAGACAACTCTTACATTTGAGTGGTTATTTGACACATTTGTTAGAGCCATATTTGAGAAAAAACCTACAACTATTCTTACTAATCAGGATGCGATGATGGCAAAGGCATTAGCTTCAAGATGGCCTAAAACTCATCATTGACTTTGTATCTGGCACATTTATCAAAAAGCAACAATCCATTTAAGCAGTGTTTTTTCTCAATTTAAGGATTTTTCACGAGATTTTAGCTTATTCATATATGAGTTTGAAGAAGAAGATTTTTTCAACATATAGAATGTGATGCTGCAAAAATATGAACTTCAAGATAATGATTGGTTGAAATGTATGTTTCATATAAAGGGAAAAAAAGGGCTTTGGTTTATGGACACCAAATGTTTTATGCAGACATGACCACCAAACATAGAAGTGAGAGCATGAATAGCATTGTAAAAAGGTATGTGAGTTATCAGCGTAACTTTTTACAAATTTTTAATCAATTCCAAAAGCTTATTGATGATCGTCAATTTAATGAGTTGAAAGCTGATTTTAGAACTAATGTAAGCACTCCAGTATTGTCAGCACTTGTTCAAATTTTAAAGCATGTAGCTAGTTTCTTTAAACCTGAAGTATTTAAATGTAATAATTCTCATGATTCTAGTTTTTTTCTTTGTGGTGAAGATGGTACAATTAAAAAAATATGAGATCACTCCTATAGGGAAAAGTTACTCTCATATGTTTAGTTATGATTCATCAAATGATGAAGTCCATTGTAGTTATCAAAAGTTTGAGTTTACTAGCATTTTATGTTCTTATGTTTTGAAGGCTTTTACCTTAAAAAATATTTTAAGAATATGGAGTCAGTATATCTTGAAAAGGACACAATAGCCAAAAACATGATATATTCATAGTAAAAGCTCCATAATCAATGAAAGGAATTTGATCCTAAAATGTTGTCAAGTATGAAGTATAAAGAATTGTGTACCACAAGCATGTGATTGGTTTCAAAAGTAGCAGAGAGGAGAGATACTTATAAAATTGTGAAAGATCGCCTTCTCAATATGTTGAAGATGTTGATGAGATGTTGCAAGGTGAAGAATTAGTTGATGAAGAGAACTTAATGTCATAAGATGAAGAGTTGACCCAATGCTCAAATCTTGAAATAAATCTCTTCAATCAATGTGAGATTAATTTTGGTGAAAGGAATAGGGTTAGAGATGTCAAACTAAATACAAAACCTAGGTCAAGTAAAAGATTGAAGGGTGGCTTAGAGAAAAGTTCAAGGAAAAGAAAGTATGTTAAAAAATGCAAGACTTCAGCAAATATGGCAGCTTCAACACCCATACCCCTTTCCAATACTCAGGTTTTATTTTTGCTGATTTTATGTTTAAAACCTTTTAATGCATACTATTTACATTATGATAATTTCAAGTTTTTTTAGTATAAATACTCTATTTAGGATTTCGAAGAAAATCCCCAAAATACTTCATTATGTCCACCATACTACATACGTCAGTATGTCCACCATATCACATCTAATATTAAACCAAGTTCAGGTTAGCTTTCAGTAATTTAAAATGTAGCATAGGTTGTTTTACTTGTTTTTAATATTTTTCCTTTTTTTATTATGACACATAGCAAATGCATCCACTTAGTGTTTCTATGGATGATATAAGTATGGCTTATACTCATCATCATTCTATGTTTGGAGACTCTAGATCACATTCTTAAGTAGTATTTCTAATATTGTCTTTTTGTAATCTATTAATAATCTTCTAATGATTTGAATTTTCTATGTCTGAACCACTTGGTTATGACACATAGCAAATGCAGCCATTTGGTGTTTCTATGGATAACACAAGTATGGTTTACACTCAACATCGTATGGTTTACACTCAACATCATTCTATATGTAAACCACATTTTTAGGTAGCATTTGTAATGTTCTCTTTTTGTAATCTGTTAATAATATTATAATGATTTGAATTTTCATTTTAGGCCATTCATGCAGAAACAAATAAACAAAGTTTGACTACTAATATCTCACCTTCAATGCGCATAACTAATTTACTTATGGTACTATTTTTTACATTTATTTCTTAATTTCAATTATTGCATTTGATGTTAACATTACATTTTATTAATAATTGTATTAATTAATTAAAAATGCAATTTTGATTGATAGGCACAACAAACATTTGGTTTTGACAATTTGGGAGTTGGTATCAAACCAAACAATTTGGGATTTTGTATTTGCAATGAGAAGTGTGGTTATTCTCTTCCATGCCTTGGTAACATGTTTTGTATTTGTAAAAGAGGAAATAGCAGTTAGTGAGTAACTGTTTATAGCTTTATGTCCAAATGTCATTTTTCGTATATTAGATGAGTCAAACTCTTATGCAATGTTAGCTTAAACTACGATTCTTAGACATCTCTTAGTTAGTTTTTAGTTTTTATGCTGGAGAGTGGAGATAGAATGTTATTTTGGAAATGTTGGAGGCTTCTTCGTGTAAAACAATGCAATATCTCTATTGTATCCTTTTGATTCTCAACATTCTCAGATATTTATTGTTGAAAGTAGTAAATTATGAATCTTAGCATTGATTGTGTTCATAAAAAAGCATGCTACTGCTCTATCTATTTGCCGATTTAACATTGTTATTCCTTCTATGAAAATCATTAGCCAATTTTGATCCTTAGTGTAGAGATTAAGTTTGATGAATTTTATTTAATACGCTCTTCTCTTCTATTGAACATTTTTTTTCATTTTTTATTTTACCATATGTTACATCAGCTCTCCTAGCATTTGTTTCAAATAGTAAACAATCATCAAAATCATTCCAGGAAAAACAAGCAAAACAAATTCTCAATTGTCTGGACCATTAAGCACTTTTGAGACGGAATCTATCAGATTTACAGAGCAACAGAAGGTAAAAGCGATGTACAGAGAAACAGAGGGGAAATTTTCTATATTATGTTCACTGTGTAAAGAGGTATTTATACAAAGGTCAAAGATAACTACTGACAGTCAAAATATAAGTCTAACACCCCCCTCAAACTGGTGAGTATATGTTATGTACTCCCAGTTTGCGAAAAGAATCCCGAAACTGAGATGAGGAAAGAGCTTTAGTGAAACAATCAGCTAATTGGTTGGTGGAAGAAACCGGAAGCAACACAATAACACCACGCTGCAATTTCTCGCGAACCACATGACAATCGATTTCAATGTGTTTAGTACGTTCGTGAAAAACTGGATTCTGAGCCAAGTAAATAGCAGATTGATTATCACAAAACAAAGGTGTCGGAATAGTAAGAGGCAAGAGAAATTCGCCGAGTAAATAATGAAGCCACTGCACTTCACAAGATGTGGTGGCCAAGGCACGATATTAAGCTTAAGACGAACTACGGCTGACGATGGATTGCTTCTTAGTTTTCCAGGAAATCAGGGAAGAACCAAGAAAGACACAAAAGCCAGTAAGAGAACGCCTGGTATCCAGACAAGTACCCCAATCCGAATCGGAATAAGCTGTAAGGCGAAGATCACTGTCAGAAGAAAAAAGGAGACCCTGACCAATAGTTCCTTTTAAATACCGTAAAATGCGATGAGCAGTAGCCAAATGAGCAGAAGTAGGACCATCAAGAAACTGCGCCAACTGTTGAACAACAAACGAAATATCGGGTCGAGTAGTAGTCAAGTATTGAAGTTTACCAACAAGCTTTCTATAATGAGTAACATTCTCCAAAACAGCATCAGAATCCTTCGAGAGTCTTGTCTCAGGTAAAATAGGAGTAGAAACAGGTTTGGATTCCAAAAACTGAGTGTCGCGAAGCAAATCCAGCATATACTTCTTTTGGCAAAGATTAATGCCTAGCTTCGTTCTGGCTACTTCAAGGCCCAGAAAGAACTTCAACTCACCAAGATCCTTAATGGTAAAGGCGTCGTGGAGATAATGTTTGATGCGGTGAATAGCCTGCAAATCATCACTAGCAATAATAACATCATCAACATACACTAACAAGGCCATGAAATAAGTACTCCCTGTCTTGAGAAACAAAGAGTGATCAGAAGTAGCTTGCGTGAAACCAGAATGAAGTAAGGCGGAAGTGAGCTTAGCATTCCATTGCCGACTAGCCTGTTTTAGGCCATAAAGAGACTTAACCAACCGAAAAACCTTGTTGCTGTGTGGGGCATAACCTTTAGGAAGTTGCATGTAGACTTCCTCAGCAAGATCACCGTGAAGAAATGCGTTGTTGATGTCGAGCTGGTGCAAGTGCCACCCTTTGACTGCAGCCAATGCCAAAAGAAGCCGAACAGTGGTCATCTTAGCTACTGGATTAAAAGTGTCAAGAAAGTCTACTCCTTCCCACTGCGTGTAGCCCTTAGCAACGAGCCGAGCTTTGTAGCGCTCCACTGAGCCATCAGGCTTGATTTTGAAGAACCACTTATATCCAATTGCGTTCTTACCAGGAGGTAAATCAACCAGTTTCCAAGTATGATTCCGTTGAAGGGCATCAAGTTCTGCGGCCATAGCATCACGCCAGGAGTCGTGCAAAATAGCATGTTCATATGTATGAGGTTCAACATCATGATCAATTGCAGCTGCAAAAACATGATGATGAGAAGAAAGACGAGAATAAGAAAACACATTACAAAGTTGGTGAGGGCTGGATCATTGGGCAGCCAGACAGGTGTAGTCACCAAGGTAGAAAGGCTTGGATTTAGGCCGAAGACTCCTACGTAAGTTCTGGGACGGAGGTTGCGACGAAGAATGCACAGGAGGAAGTTGAAGCACAGACGAAGGAGGCTCCGAGGAAGAACGAGCATTAGGCGCTGGGAAAACATTGTCTGATAATTGAACAGGCACATCAGAAGATGGTGAAATACGAGGAACACATGGAAAGTCATCAACAAACGACTGGTCTGACGAAGAGGGAAGAATAACCTGATCAAGGTGGATGGTGGAGAATGTTGCAGACCAGGGGTTAGTGTAGAAAATGGAAAACAATGTTCATAAAAGGAAACATCCCTATAATGAAAAATGCGTCGAGCATGAAGATCATACAATTTAAAACCTTTAATAGCTGGGGAGAAACCAAGAAAAATAGATTTTATGCTTCTGGAATCAA
>JANKOD010000001.1:5959619-5973011 GCA_026284645.1 Erythroxylum acuminatum
AGAATCTACGAAAACTTGTTGTCAAATATTAAGAAAACGTATTTTTTATGTTTTCATAAAACGGTTGTAGATTTTTTTTTTTTGAAAACAGGACAACGCTACAATAACGAACCAAACCCGTTTTAAGGGAAAGTTTTACTTTTTATAAAAACCACAACAGAAAACGGGGAAAAAGAACCAAAACAAACACCTCCTAACTTTCTCCTTTTACAAATTTGAAATTGGATGTGCTTCCCTCAAGTACTTAGGAATCCTTATTATAACAATAAGACTTACTTACTGTGACTGCTTGCCACTTTTTGAGCTTATGCACATAAGGATAGACAACTTGAATAACATGAATCATTCATGTATTAAGAGAAAATGTCTTTCAACTTAAACTTTGAGTAGTTTTTATATATATTAGAGTGCCCACCTCTTTTTTTTAATGAAGATTGTTAAGGCAATTGAAAGAGTTTTATATAATTTTTACGGATAGGAAACAAAATGAATTCTAATAAAGCCAAAGTTAACTAGAAATAATTGTGTATATCGGAAATTAATGAGAGGTTGGGATTTCATTCCATTCGAAAAATTAAAATGCTGCTTTTATTAAAGAAAACCTAGAAATCATTCATTGACTATGAACCAATCTAGATTTTAGTAAATTCACACTCATTTTTTAAGAAGGAAAAAATTTTGGAATTTCAAAGCTAATGCTCAAACTTTACCTAAAAGCAAATTAAGTGAAGTGGTAAGGGATGTCTTCAAGGTTATCATTAGTATATAATTTTGGTTCAATAATTAATACCCATTAGGTCCCTCTCCGTTGGTTCCTAGAAAAATTATAGTTTAATTCCTTAATTTTCTACTTTAATTAGCAAAAACTTTGCACCAATGACCTCATTCCATTTATTTCTCAAACTGATAACCTTTGCGCTCTTTGTAATGTGAAAGATAAAACCCATGATCACCTCTTTTTTGATTGTTATTAGTTAATGGTTAGTAATTTCAATGTGCAAATTACATATATTATTAGAATGATATGAAAATTTTCTTTTGTTATAAGAAGTCTCGTTTTGAAAATTATTTTCTTGACCGAAAGAACTTTCTTTTTTTGAAAATATAAAATGAATGGAAGAGCAGATATACGGTCAGCGATGACATATCATTTAAACTGTAGGTAAGGTAAATTCCTGGTTCTAGAAAGAAACACATGACTTATCAAATTTTAATTTTATTTCCACTTCCGGTCCGGGAATCAAATTGAATATTCCATGCCCAATCCTACTGGACCACACGTCCAACCTTCAAACTGACGACAAACTCCAGGAAAGTCCGTTGGCGGAAAAACAAGCGGCAAATACAAAGTCCGTCTACTTTCTCCCCAAGAAACAGACTGGTCACGTGATGACTCCACCTACTCGCGTGCATTTCCACTCCGCTCTATTAATATTAAAACCCCTCGTTTTGTAATTCTCACTCATCACTAAAACCTCTCATTTCTACCTGCACTGTTCAAACTTCACAAATTCTTCAATTAATGGGTAAATATGATTTAAATTTATGCTTGTTTCAGTTTTCTTTTTAGCTTTTTGATTCTGTCTTCGGATCTTGATCTGATATTTTTCCTGATTGCAGCACGAAAGGTCAAGATCGGTATCAATGGTGAGTGCCTAGCTCTTTCGTGGAACTAAGTAACTGAAGTAAGTATGCATTTTTCTGGTATGAGATTGATGGAGCTGTGGATGAATTGAATTAGGGTTTGGAAGGATCGGCCGTTTGGTCGCTAGAGTGGCTCTTCAGAGAGATGATGTGGAGCTCGTCGCTGTCAACGACCCTTTTATTAACACAGAATACATGGTGAGTGTTCGGATCTGGGTTTTGTATGTAGACATAGACAAGAGAGATAGCTAACTTTGAGTTGTTATCAGACCTACATGTTCAAGTACGACACTGTGCATGGGCAATGGAGGCACCACGAGTTGAAGGTCAAAGACGAGAAGACTCTTCTCTTTGGCGAGAAACCAGTTAGAGTCTTCGGGATCAGGTAGAAGATTGGGTGTATGTGTGTTTTCTTTTCTTTTCTTTTTTTCGCGTGTGTGGATTCGTTTGGAGATGGGCATCGTGTTTGAACTTAACTTTTTTGGGTTTGTTTTGGGTTTCCAGAAACCCAGAGGAGATTCCATGGGGTGAGGCTGGTGCCGACATCGTTGTTGAGTCCACCGGTGTCTTCACAGACAAGGACAAGGCTGCTGCTCACTTGAAGGTTTGCTCCGGTTTCCGACATTTTTACGTTTAGACTTCTGAGATTTATTCTTGCAATGATGTGATGTCACTGTTCTTATATTTTTTATTCATCTTAATAACATCAAGACCACTGGCATATTTGTTTGATGATAGGTGGAAATATGATGATTACTAAATTGCTTAGCTCAGGCGCCTCCATTGTTAGATTTAAATTGCATCACTTCCATACGATATTGGTAAATTAACGGATCTTTGGACTTGGAAAAGGGGTTTGGTAATAATATAGGTTTTATGTGCAGGGTGGTGCTAAGAAGGTTGTGATTTCCGCACCAAGCAAAGATGCACCCATGTTTGTTGTGGGTGTGAACGAGAAGGAGTACAAGCCAGAACTTGACATTGTTTCTAATGCTAGTTGCACTACTAACTGCCTTGCCCCCTTGGCCAAGGTAGATACTGAATCCATGGCTCTTGAATTGTGTTAAGATTATCTTTTCGAGTTCAAATGTGTTGATGATTGTATCCCTTCATCGCCGTTTTACAGGTTATCAATGACAGATTTGGAATTGTTGAGGGTCTTATGACAACTGTTCATTCCATTACTGGTATATTTCCAAGTAGTATTGCTTTGCTCATGTTTGCCCTGTTGAGGTATTAATTTGATTGCTGAATTTCCTTCTAATTGTGATTTTAGCTACCCAAAAGACTGTTGATGGACCATCAATGAAGGACTGGAGAGGTGGACGAGCTGCTTCCTTTAACATCATTCCAAGCAGCACTGGAGCTGCCAAGGTATTATTCTTGTTGGCTTTTTGGTTTTTCATTATAGTTTTATGCATGTGTGGTACTTGTTGGAGTCTAAGCTCTGATTCTATTGGACTCTGCTTGACTAATTACTTATGTGGTTTCTGCTTTTGTGATGAATTAGGCTGTTGGAAAGGTTTTGCCAGAACTCAATGGTAAATTGACTGGTATGTCCATCCGTGTTCCTACCATAGATGTTTCTGTTGTTGACCTTACTGTAAGGCTTCAGAAGAAGGCAACGTACGAGGATATCAAAACTGCCATCAAGTGAGTGTTTGATCATTCTCTTTGTTGCAGTCTTTTGATTTTCCATGTTTTTAGCTGCTACTCAATCTTTACCACTCTTCTTGTGCTCGGCTTCTATTATTTGAAGGTTGGTTTTGATCTTATTATGCAGGGAGGAGTCCCAGGGCAAGCTCAAGGGCATTTTGGGTTACACTGAAGATGATGTTGTGTCCACAGACTTCATCGGTGATTGCAGGTAAAGGAAGAAATTTGAAAATCTCCATAGATAATGTGATTTGTAAGAAATGGTATTGTTTTTTCAAGCTTGTTAATAAGGTTTTCTATTGATTTCCAGGTCAAGCATTTTTGATGCCAAGGCAGGAATTGCCTTGAACGATAACTTTATGAAATTTATTGCCTGGTACGACAATGAATGGGGCTACAGGTACACTCATTTCCCTTCTTTCATGTGATTACTTTTTCTTGCTTTAAGCTATACGCTGACGCTGCTCCTGGGGTTTTCCCACAGTTGCCGTATTATTGACTTGATCGTCCACATTGCCTCCACTATTGCTTGAAGTTTTGTTGATGCGCTTTGAGGCTCTTTTGGTGTGAACTGTTAAAACTGAATCACGGAGGTTTCTTCTGATTCTAGGTTGGGAAACTGAAGTTTGAAATAAATATACCCAGTTTGGGTTTTAGGTTGGGAAACTGAAGTTTGAAATAAATATACCCAGTTTGGGTTTTGGGTGTTATACAGCCGCAAAATTTTCTGATTCAATATTGTTGTGTTTTTCGTTTTTTTTCCTCCTCCACTGCATATTACTGTACTGGCGCTTTTCATAAAGACATCAAAAGGAAACACATACTACACTTACTACTTAAAAAGAGTCCCGAAGAGTACTAACTTTCTACAAGTTCAAAAATGATATGATATTGTGAAGACGAGCATAAAAATTCTCCTACTCATTTGAACAGTTCCATGTTTGGGTTGGGTTGGAGTTGTAAAGATTAATGGACATTTCAAATCTTTCTGTAAATATTTACGACGCCTCCTTGTGCCTTTTAAAAAAAGTAATTACAATTGGGTTGAGCTTAATTGTTAGTTGTTAGTTTGACTTATATTTTAAGATGGGTGTTTGTTTGGGATTGGTGGCATCTTGAGCGGCGAATTGGGTGCACCGGTGGCTCGAAAAAGGGGAAATGGAAGGGATTTTGGAAAGCTTGATGTGCACTCGTGAGGTGAGGGTCAAATTAAAAATTGAATTTAATATATATTTTAGAATAATAATAATAATAATTAAAATTATGTTTTAGAAGAGGATGTCTCACTGTAATGTTCAAAAGTTTCAAATTTACATTTAAACTAAGAGATTATTCTTTCACCCAAAACTATTTATTGATATTTTTTTGCTGCGTTTAAATAAATTAAAAATAGTAATGTATTAAACTATTTTTTATTATAAATTTTTAGTATATTATATTTTTAATGTAAAAAATGTTCAAATAAGATATCAACTTACCATTAGTAGGTGTTCTTAACTTTCATTGTGACGTATTTTTTTTTCATAAATTGATTTTTCAAGTTTATTATAATCAACATCAAGCAATGATTCTTTTTCTTTGATCCAAAAATCAATGTAATCAATACAATCAATATTCAATTGTATCATGTATTCTAAATACATAATAGAGAAATTATAAAGCTAAGAACAAAAATTAAATTAATGAGAAATAAAATAAAATCATCCTCAAGTTAAAAGTAACTTAAACAAGATCATTGAGTCTTTAATGTTTTAAACGATTTCGTTTCTTTATATGAATATGTTTAAAAATGCTCCAATTATATTCATAATCTAACGCAGAAGCTGTTTGTCTAAGTAATTTAACAATAAATTTTCTTAACGTAATCTCCATCGCCATTTGTATTTTAAATTAATATTTATGAGAAATGAAAAATAGTATTAATAAGTAAAGGATGAACTAAAAGTATGAAAACTTACCATACTGCATTTTTTTCATCTTAAGTTCACTCTTTGCAGATGATCTAACAAAATTCCGTAAATCTTCATAATACAATTTAATTTCATTTGTTACTTTTGATAGTTTTTCATTAGAGAAAATACCTTTGCATTCAATTATATAAAAAGATCGTCCATAATATCATTTCTAAATGCATCAAGACTAAATAAGTGGTAAGGATTGAGAAATTAAATTGCTAAATCGATTCATTAAATAAGATGCTTATCCCGTTGGCGATTAAGAATATCTGTATAAGACTTATATAATTTCTCCTTTCCTTAAAAAAGATTCATAATTGTTTTGTGAACTCTATTTAAATATCTTAAAGATGACTTCTTATTTGAGTCAACAATTCTCAATAACCTTAAAAGTAGTGTCACAGTGATGACTTCTTATTTGAGTCAACAATTCTCAATAACCTTACAAGTAGTGTCACAATCTTCATAATAATCAAGTAGGGATCGCAAAATTTATTATCTAGACTAATAGCATAAACCTTTTTTCCTTTCGCACTTTTTGATAACTTATAACTTTAAAAATGATTGATTGTCACTAAATTTTGAAGTGCTTATTTATGATCATGAACACTTTTCAAAATAACAAATCTAGTTACAAACCTAGTAGCAATAAGATGTGCAATCTCAACTCAATCTTCTTACTTTCTTAACTAAGACAAAAATAAATATAATTATACACAAATATTATGATCTTAGATGCACATGAAACATGATTAGAAATATGATCTATACAATTAATATATTTTAAAATGAGATATTATACAATGAGTAGCGCATAGAAACTGTTAAATATGCTCATACATTGATTGTAATAAAAACCCAACTGATAGATAATTGCCTACATTATCTGTAATGAAAAAAATAACATTTTTTGTCTAACCCATTTGATAATTTTAGAAAATAATTTTAAATAAAGTATGATCACTTTTTATCATACATTAACATACTTAATAAAAGTTGTTCCAATATTACAATAAACCCAAAAATTAAATAAGGTTCTTTTTCTTTGATTAGTCTACCATATGCTATAATAGTGCATCTTATTGTTTCCGAACTACACTGATATGTATCTATAATAAATTGTCATTCCTTTTTAAAATCTTGAAGCAAAGGCATACGAATTTCATAATAAGAAGATGCATTAAATCATAGTCCTATCACTGTTTTAGCATTTATTGCTTCTTGAACATAAGGTGAATTTAAAGTATTTAAAGGAATAAATGAAAGATAGAATCATCTAGTCCATGCTCGTTTATATCACAAAATAACATCCTTAATAACTAAAAAACTTTTTAAACTAGGTTAAGAACCGAGAGTAGTTCTTAAAAAAAATATTTTAATCTATAGCTTTTTACTTTCCTTTATCCAATATATTTTATGCTTCATCATCTCCAAAAGATACACTATAAACCTCTTTATTTTTCTTTTTCCTTTTTGCTTGTTATTGCAAATAAATTTTAATCTACTCACGAACATAAATTAGTTTTTTTTTTGCAAGAGGTATTATTACCCTTAATACCAATAAGATTTTCTTTTTTATTTTTATAAATTCCTCCTTTTTTAAACATTTAACATAAAATATACAATTATATTGAATATTTCCATCATATATTTACGAAGAAGAAAAATAATTCCATGCTGGATTAGACTTACCATTAGTAGAGGATGCTAAGTTTATCAAATCTTTTTATGATGATTCCATATTTTCCACTATAATTTTAACCTAAAATTATGAAAAAAATAATTTTATAAATTTTGTACACAACTATAACATCTTGACATTCCAAAAAAGGAACAAGTGTTTAAAATACTTGTACTACTAATACTAATTAGATAATATTGGATCATCAAAAAGGCTTGTACTGTAAGTTGTAAAAGGTAAGGTTTTAAGAGATATGTCAGAAAATATCAAACAATATGTTTTGGTTCACATGTTATCATCACTTTCTTGGGCCTTAATTGAAACATTTCTCTTAGGAGCAACCCAAGTAATAGGTAATGTATTTTAATAAAATTTTGGAATATGTAATAATATTTAAATTATTAGATTAATAATAAGACAATTACAAAGAATGAAAATAAAACATAATTTTAGAGTGCCAAAACATAAATGCTATATTGTATATATAATTATAATTTCAATTTACAAACTGTATCTAAAAAACTAAAAATATAAAAAAGTTATAACTAATAAAATAATAATAAAATTTATTAGTTATAACTTTAAGAAAATAATAGTGGAGCCATTTTACCCAAAGTGACTCTTCAGGATTAATGCCTTATTTGTGATTTTGATTGGAGTTATATTTAAAGCTCCTTCATCTTTAGGGAAACAAATATTAGCCCACTTCACTTTAGCTAACCCTTTAGCACCATTTGGATAATTCCATAGAAAGTTTTTGAGGATTCTTTCTATGGTTTTGATGATAACTTGAGAAGGAAAAATGTGAGAACTCTAATAAATGTAGAGAATGTTTAACACCGATTTGATGAGTTACACCTTTCCCACATAGGACAGAGATTTGTTAACCCATGAACTAATCATTCTTTGTATTTTCTCTAGGAGTGGAATGCATTCCGCATAAGTAAGTCTTTTAGTAGGGACTGGTAGTCCAAGATACAACAGAAGAACATGTTTAAATTTCATTTCAATTGATTGAGAGATGAGAGGAGGTAACAAATTTTTTGGATAGGAGGAAATGACTCTTTGTTGGGTTAAAATGTAGTTCTGTGAAATTTTTGAATTTGCTAAAAGCTACTATATAACTTTGTATGGAGTCCATCGTAGCCCTATAAAGTAAAAGTAGATCATCTGTAAAACATAGGTTAGTCAAATCAATCTTCTTTCATTTAGCATGGTATATGAACTTTGAATTTTTAAGCACTTCATGCTTGATAAGAGAATTGAGATTCTTCATACAAAGAATAAAAAGGTAGGGGGACAAGGGGTCCCCTTGCCTAAGACCTCTTGCTGTCTTGAAGGATGTGGTAGGAGTGTCATTGATCAAGATAGCCAAGGAAGAGGATGAAATGCACTCTTTGATCCACTTTATAAATATAGTTGGAAATTTGTAAGCCATCAGTAATCTCCATAGGAAATCCTATCTCAAACTATCATAAGCTTTTTGAAAATCAATTTTGATTGTGCAATTCAGAGAGTAATTTGACCTGGAGTAGCCTTTTAAGAGCTCTTGGACAATAAGAATATTATCTCCTATATGTCTGCCTTACAGGAAGACACCTTGATTATCACTGATCAGTTGGGCTAGGTCTTTCTCTAGTCTTGTAGCAAGTATTTTGGAAATAACCTTATAGGGGAAGTTGGTACAGGCAGTAAGTCTGAAGTCCCCAAAATGTGTGGGGTTGGAGCATTTAGGAATCAAATAGACAAAGGTTTTGCTAATCTTTTTAAGAAGAATCCCCTCAGAGAAGAATTGCTTGACTGCTTGTATTACAAAGGGTCCTGTCTCACTCCAAGATTTTTGAAAGAAAAACTCATTAAGGTCATTAGGTTCGACAGCTTTGGATTCGTCCATGCCAAACACTACAACTTCTATTTTTGTGCTTTCTACTGATTTTGTAAGAAGATCCGAATAAGTTGGTGTGATTTGTTTGAGGGATAGGGTTCTGAGATCTTCAATAGTAACATTAGAAGTGTTTGGAGTACCTAGAAGATCTTTATAGTAAATTACTATCTCCTCTTGGATTTCTTGTTGTGTCTGAAGTATTGCACTATTGATGGAAGTTATAGAGTTGATTTCATTGCAATTTTTCCTTGCAAGAATGGATTTGAAAATAATCTAGTATAGTTATCCCCTTCCTTCAACCAATGCACTCTAGCTCTTTATTGCAAAAGAGCACTATAGATGTGTGTAGCCTTCAAGAATTGTGATAATATTAATTTTTCTTTTTCAAGTAGCACTGGATCTATAGGGTGAGCAGCAAGGCTAGCTTGGATAGCTTAAAGTTCAAGTCTATAGGAGTTTAAGGTGGCAGTTGTGGGCCTTTGTATAGAAGTTAGGATCTTTAGTTCCTTTTTGATGACTTTCAACTTTTAAACACAACAAAATTGCTTGGTTCTGTGGCAATTATGTTATGCTCTTTTCATACATGCCTCATAGAATCTTGGGACATTCACTAGGAAATTATTGAATCGGAAAGGATAATGCTTGATAACTTTTTGGAATAAGTTGTCCACTACAAGGGGAGTATAATATAAGAAGAGATGTTCTTCAAAAGAAGTAAGGTTGTCGGGAAAGGTCTTGAGCCAAATGTCATTTACTAGGGCTCGGTCCAATTTTTTCTTAATTTGCCAAATTGATTTTTGTTTGTTGGACCAGGTGAAAGTATGTCCTACATACTTAAGATCAGTCACCCTCAGATCCTCTACCATATCTTTCATACCAACTGTATAATTCTTTAGATTGCGGTGTCCTTGTGCCTCTAAGGGGTATAATATGGAGTTAAAGTCTCCACATATGAGCCAAGTAGTGGATAAGATGTTACTGAATGATTTAAGGTTATTCCATAAATCTCTTCTCTAGAATCGAAAGTTGCTTGCGTAGATGAATGAAACATTAAGTTGAACGTGCTCCTTCTTGAAAGATAAATCCTTATGCATAGCTTGTTCATTTGAGTCTAAGGGATCCACCTTGAGCTCATCCTCCCTATATTAAATAATAATTCTTCCAAAAGCATAATGTTGGTAGTTGGTAATCATGTTCCAGTGGGAACAAAAAATGTCCAATTTGGCTAGGTTTTCTAGTTTAACTTTGGTTTCTAGTAATCTGATGATGAGAGGTTTCTCTCGCAAGACAAAGTCCCTTAAAGTTGGCATTTTAATGGGACAATTTATTCCACGTACATTCCATGCAATAATGGACATGGTTAAAAGGTTTGGCTTGTGGAGCCTTTTCCTTTTCCCCTTTTGGATCTCCTTCTCTCCACTGTGTGGAATTCAGCATTTCCTACAAATTCTTTAGGTGCAATGTAAGCTTTAAGAGTAGTCATGATATCTGATTGGATAGGATTAATGTGATTCACTATTGATTCTCCTTCAGCCTTATGCATAAGTCCTAAAGTGGTGGTTAGGTTGACATGGTCAACATTTGTATCTATTTGAGATATAAGTGTTGTATTTGGTGTTTGTGGTATTTCTTGCTCTATATTACATGTTATACTGTGCTCCTTTGTTTAACAATTTTGCACTAACTCATTGTTTTATCTCTCTGTATCATCAGTTGGTATAGAATCACCAGTTATTGGCATCATAGCAATATTGGATGTTAAGGGAAAGGGATTTTTCTAAGGATTCCAGAGGTGTAATTACTTTAGCTAACACTATAAGCTCTTGGTAGCTCCCTTTTTTGAAAATCTTGCCTGTAGCCTTCCAAATTTTGGTTGGATTTATGAAAGGTGGTTTCCAATGATAAGAAATTTTAATTGTGTCTTCCCATACTTTATCTTCGTCTCCTAATCTCATTATTGGAATTTCATCAGGGAGTTCTTTGGAAGTATCCACACTGATACAAATTCGAGCATATCCAACATGTTTCTTCTTTGCCGTATGTTCATCCATGCACAATGCTCATCCAATGTAGCTGGCTGGTGCTCAAAGCCCTTGAGTTGTCCAATACTCAAGTGAGATATTGTGAAAGTTAATCCAAAGCAGAATACGTTGGATTTTAATGGTTTGAAAGTTTAAGTGTAGCTACCAAGTTTGTAGGAACAAAGGATGGCTACCAAAATGCTAGGGATCTTTCTCAATAATCTTCTAGATTTCTAAAGTGGAAGTAAAGGTAAAAAGGATCAAGTTTTCTTTAGAAAGAAGAACATCTATCAAGTTTCTGGTCTTCCACAACTTGCTTGCCTATTAAGAGACTAAAGGAAATGGTGGTCTCTTACTAAAGAAAAAATCAACCATGGTTGATTCCCAAGCCCGAGCTCCCTCCTTCAAGACTTCAAGGTTGGGGTAAACAACCAGTCTACCATCCATGTCCTTCGGTGGTGAGTAGGACCAGGTCAATGGAGTTTCTTCCCCTACTACTTGCTGCCAAGATCTGGGAGGAGCATTCGATGGAGAAGATATTTCTGGGGTAGTGGAAGAAGGTTTAAGGATGAAGGAGGCCAGAGGTGGAAATTTAGGTAGGGAAGGGACTACTATATTGGTCATTGTGAAAGTTGGATAATATGTTAGGAAAGGTTCAACTTTTGGATTTGGGTTGTCACAACTAAGAAAAGCTCAACAAGAAAAGTTTGCAGGGTAGAAGAGTGTAATAGTTGTGAAAAGTTAGTTATGTCTTTGAGATATTTGGTGTCGGTTATTTGTCGGTGAATAATTCTAGCAGGAGAATACCAAGTAGTATGCAGAACAAGATTGTGCAAGAATTGTGAAGGGTGCCAAGAATGTAGAGCTAAAGGCTATGGTAGTAGTGGTGTAGTGCGTTAAGGAAGGTAAAGATGTTCAAAGGAAGGGGGAAGGAGAAGGAGGTTTATATTAAGAATAATATTTTTTTTACATATTATTGTTTTTAATTCACAATTTCCTAATTTTACATCTAATTTCTTTTTCTTAAAGATGCCATTTTATTTATCACATCACTAAATATTTTTATTACAATCAAACTAATTAAATGATGATCTATTAATAAGAAACATATCCTCAATTTTTATAATTATTCAATGAGAGGACATTGCCATTCTTAAATAAAGTTAATAATTATAAAATAATGATATTAAAATTTCAAACTCCTGAAAATAAAATGTTAGTGAAGAATTATTAATTAAATAAAATAATTTAAAATTTAATTAAACTAAAAAATGGAATTAGGGCTTGGTTCAAGCTTGATTGGACTTTGGGGCACCCAAGCTTAATTAGAATTTGGCCACGGATTATTGCTTTGAAGTTTGATCAGGCTTAAGCTGTCTTGAAGCTTATGCTTGAGCCCTTACATAAAATTGTAGCTCCATTGCTTCAGCTCTTCTTGAAGGAATCAACTATAGATTTGCTACTTCTTTTTCTGTTCCATATTGCCAAGATCCTTTTAAATCAAACCTTTTACGCTTAAGTGTTAACTAGATCTTTAGCTTGGGTTCATTGCCTAACTCCCTGAGGCTAAACACACAAGCTCTCATCTTTCAAAAACTAGTAAGTTTAAGCCTTTATATTCTCATCCTTCTCCAATAGAGGATGTTACAAAGTAGGTCTCTTCCTTATACAACATGTAGGGATAGGTGGTAGGAAACCCCTATTTCCAGAAGCTCTCTTACTTACCTTCTAATTCCTTTAATATAGTAGCTCCCCTATTCATGGTCTAAAAATTAGTGCCTAAAAGTGGTCCACTTCATTTATTGGATTCTTTGTTGACAACAGAATAGTAGTCCCTATAATGAATGTTTTGTTGTGCATAAACTGGAGAAACTATAGCCTAAATGAGGTCTTGATTAATGAGTAAAGCTTTTTCATCTTTAAGTTCTCTTTAGTAGCTAAATTTAAGAAAGTGTTGGAGCTTGGTCCTTAGTATATTAGTGACAAGACTCTCCTTTTACAAAAATAGAGAATAAGTATACTATTGGAAGAATTAAGTTCTAATAGTATTTGAAGAGTCATATAAGTTATGTTTATATGACTATATATATATCACCTTCTTACTTCATATGAAATGGGATCAATCACTGCAAATTTGAAACTCTCTCTCTCTCTTCTTCTATAATAAACACTTAAAACTATACATGAATCATATTTCATATTTTTTCCACAAGTATCTTATACGATATTAAAAGAGTCTAGAGTAGAACAGTACTAAAATATTAATAAATTGAAGGCTTTTTCAGGGGTAACCAGGTTTTTAAAAATGTGAGTGAAGAATTACAGTTATTTCTATTCATGATAGAAGGCTCCTATCAGTTCAAAAGGAAAAGGTAACTTTTGATTTGAAAGTTACAGTTATTTCTGTTCATGATTTTATTCTTGCATATTCATGATACTGCCATTAGTCTGTTTGATCTCCTTCCATTGTTTTTGATAATGACAAAGGGGGAGAGTAGATATATTTTTTGATAGTGACAAAGGAGGAGAGTAGATACATTTTGATAATGA
>JANKOD010000001.1:5977642-5992908 GCA_026284645.1 Erythroxylum acuminatum
AATAATTAAATAATATATATTTAAATGATAGTAAATCAGATTATGAAAAAAAACAGAAACAGAAAACAAAAACTACTTTTTATGGTTTTTCATAATTTTTGAAAACCGGAATAAACTAAAACTAAAAACAGAAACTAAAAACTCAAACAAACAAGTTTTTTTTTACTGAATTTGAAAAAAAAATAACAAAAAATAAAAGTGAAAACAAACACCTCCTTAATAAATCGGGGGTCAAATATGATCTAATGGAGTAAATTTTTGAAAGGCATGTAGGTGACACCTAGGCTTCGATCTGAATGATACAGATCTTGTTATTTGCATTTGTTTGTCAGAAATCACTGTTGCATCAAACCCATATTTTTGGGTGACGTTTTCACCCTTCTCTTCTGTTATGTTTTTGTTGATTGATTCTTGCAATGTTGATTTTGTACCCGTTGAGGATTGCTAGAGTTGGATATTTTGTAAACTTCCTTAATTGTAGTGAAGCAATTTGGTAGATGTAGTGTCCCATGATTTTTGCATTTGCATTAAGGCGAAGCAATTTGGTAGATGTAGTGTCCCGTGATTTTTGCAGTTTGCATTAAGGAGGTTTTTCTGGTACAAAATTTGTGTCTTTACTCTTTTAGTTGTTCAAATATTTTTATCTATTTTTTGCTTGTTGAGATTTATATTGGTCGTGTTGATTTTGACAGAAAAAATTAGTTTTGTAAGAATATTTTAGTTGAACAAGATTGTGACTTACGAGTAATTATACTAGTTTGATAACGCCCTTTCTTCAATAATTAGTATCAGAGTTGTAGTTTATTTGTTGATTTGTTTAAATCATAGATACAAGTGTCAACATAACTATGATGTTTAGTTTGAATGGTCCTAACTATCACTTTTTGGAAAGGGAAAATGAAAGAATTGCTATATGTCAATAGTTTGTACTTATCGGTGTTTAGAAAGGAAAAGTCCGTTCACAAAATTAATGATTAGTGTTTTTTTGGGCATTAATAAGTATATTTGTGAAAGGGTAGATGATAATGTTCTCAACCACGTTAATAATAAGACTAATGCAAAGACTTTGTGGGACAAACTTGAATTTCTGTATGTTAGTAAAATAGGGAATAATAAGTTGTATCTAATAAAGAAGCTGATCAACTTGAAATACAAAGGTGGTGCTCCTATGTTTGTTCACTCGAATGATTTTGAGAGTGTTATGTAGCAGTTCTCCACTATGGAGGTCAAGTTGATGATGAAATTCAAGGAATTGTGTTGGTTGGTACTCTGCCATATTCAAATACATGAGAAAGTGTCTCCCAACAATAAAGTGACATTTGACAATTATGCTCCTAATGGCAAAGTGACTCTTGACTTTGCTATAATAAGTCTCTTGGATGAGGAGAGGAGAAGGAAGTCTGGTGGCTTGTCAACACAATCTAAAGAAGCATTATTTGCTAGAAATGGGGGGAGGAGTAAGAGTAAGGGCATAATGGTAGAGGAGAAAGTTACATCAAGCTTAGAGGTAGATATAAAAAAATGCAATATCTTTAGTAGGATAAAATGAGTCACATCCAAAAGTTTTTTTACAAGTAGAAGAGCGATAATAAAGGTAGCAACAATGAGTAAGCTAAGAAGAGTGACAAGAAGGATTAAGATAATGATGATCGTGCTATTATCGTAAATTGTGATGATATCATCATTATCCATGATGAGAATTTAGTTAACTTTTTTAATTATAAGACCAGTTGGGCAGTTGGTCGTGGTGCCTCACTTCATGTTACATGAAGGAAGGATTTCTTCAGATTTTATACACCGGGTCATTTTGGGGTATGAAAGATGGTTTGCTTAGTAATCGATATTGGAGTAAGGTTGCTACTAAAGAATGTTAGATATGTACCTAATATTCTCTTGAAATTGATCTCTACAGGTAAGATTGATGATGAAGGCTTTTGCAACATTTTAGATCTGGATAATAGAAGCTTACCAAGGGTTCACTAGTGGTTGCTTACGAGAAGAAGCACTCAAGCCTTTACATGATGCAATCTTTAATCATAAAATATGGAATTCATGTTGCAAAAAGTGACCCAACAAAATTGTGGCATAGACTTCTGAGCCAAATAAGTGAGAAGGGATGAATTATCTAATAAAAAAGAATTGGTTTTTAGGAGTGAAGAGTGTAAAGCTTGAAAGAAGCCCTCACTATATAGCTGGAAAACATAATATAGTTTATTTTGAGAGTTAGCCTTCGTTGAGAAATTAGGTTTGCTCGACTTAGTTCATTTTGATGTTTGTAGACGTTAAAGGTAAAACCTCATGATGGTGCACTTTATTTTGTAAGCTTTATTGACGATTGTTCCAGAAAGCTTTGGGTGTATGCTTTAAAATCCAAATATTAGATGCTTGATGTTTTAAAACATTTTTAGGCTTTGGTTGAAAGGCATTCTGAGAGAAAATTGAAGTGGAATGATGGCAAACATATAGGACCACTTGATGATTATTATAAGTCATAGGGAATTAAACATCATAAAATACCTAGAAAGACGCCTCAGTTAAATGATGTAGCTGAACGAATGAAGAAGACCTTACTCAAAAGAGTTCTTTGTTTACTTTCAGAAGTAGAGTTGTCAAAAACATTCTTGGGTGGGACGCTATATATCATAGTGCACATTATTAATCTTTCTCTTTATGTTTCTTTGAAGGGTGATGTTTTAAACAAATTTTGGTTTGGAAAGAAGATTTCTTATCATCACTTGTGAATGTTTAGGTGCAAGGCGTATGTACATGTGCCAAAAGTTTAAAGATCAAAGTTGATCCTAAGTTGTGCCAATATATCTTCGTGGGTTATGACCAACATGATTTTGACACAAGATCTATTATCTAGTTAAGAAGAATTTGGTTCCAATTAGGGATGTGGTATTTGTTAAAGAGTAGAAAATTGTCGATATAGAGAAAATACAGTCGAAAAAGTTTATACCAAAGATAGCAATGACCTGTTTGATTTGGATCCTCCTCTATTAACCCTTACACCTGCTCCAGCTCAAAATGAAGATGACCATCAAGTCAAAGATGGTGATGATGCTGGCATAATTGATAGTGATATATCTGTTGATGATGATGTTGTTGTTGTTAATGATAATCATCACGATACCCCTGAGACTAAGCTAGCTCCCTTGAGAAGGTCTATGAATGAGCAACAACCTTCTACAAGGTATCCTCCTAATTAGTATATGCTCTTGACTAATAAGGGAGAGCCTTAATGTTTTAAGGAAGTTATGGAACGTAATGACAAAGAGAGTTGGATGGAAGCAATGGAAGATGAAATTTAAGTCCTTGCATGACAATCATACTGTGACACCCTAATACCTCTTAGGACGATATACGAATGCACACAAAGCATACCTAGTCAATCTAACAATTCCTAGAGATAAGGCAAGCATACACCACCTTTCATATTTCAAGGTGGTTTTTACAAGTCACAAGTTACAAATTACATATATCATATCCATACATTAAAAATCTCATCATAAGTTATGGCTAGTATAGGTCATTCATATATACTACAAAATTCCTGCTTAATATTTATAAATACAACACAATGTTTAGATACAAAATCTTCTAAAAGGTTACAGTCCTTTTGTGACTATTGCGTTGTTTTTGGGTTTATCATGTTTTAGTATTATTCGAGGTTCGTTGACGTAAAATGCATAAATGAAACAAATAGACTCGAATTGCATTGTTTTTGGGTTTCTGACAAACTTAACCTTTAGTCATTTTGGGATTTTTATCTCGAGATTGGTTTATCCAAAAATTTTGAAATTTCATACTTAAATTCTTGACTTATTGATGGATTTTTTGAGACCAATTGCAGATTTTTCTGAGCTGGAATTCAGGAGAAATAGATTACCAAACATGCGTCAAATTTTTGGATCATCAGAATGACCTTTCGATGATGTTTCAATCATAACTTTTGACTCGAATGGTGGAATTCCGTAATTCAAGTCTCAGATTGAAGCTAACTCAAAGACAAAGCTATTGATAAAATTTAAGCTCCTAAATCAACTGTTTGGTTTTTATGCACTGTCAAAATCCACCCTGAAAAATTGGCAGGAACGTGTTTCATTGTATGTCTCTAAATTAGGTCAGCCACCTCATCATTGTGAGGGGTATAAAAACCAACTTTTATCTCTAGGTTTAGGGTCAGCCTCTTTTGAACCTATATTAATTCATGAGGATTTAATCTTAATCGATTCTTGTGTTCGTGATTTGCAATCATGTGTTTGAATTCTGGCACTTTAATGATTGAATTGAACTCGTAAATCTTAAATCTTAAAATCCGGAATTAAGATTTATAAGAGATTTTTGGACGCTATTTGATTAATCGATGGTAGTAGTTGCTAGATTAATTGATTTACAACTAGGTTGTTGATAGTAGTTGTCAAACCTACCTTGAGAGAATTCGAACTTTGTCTTAAACTGATGATAGTAATTGTCGAGGTTTTCAAGGCAAGATCATTAAACTGACTATAGTAACGCTCGTATGCGACATAGGTGAATTAGTAGTTCTGAACCCTATGACTGATTGCGAAGATTTGTTTTCTTAGTAGTTAAGAAGCATAAAATTAGTAAGTTGGTGATCCTTTGATTATGCAAACACGATGCGTGAATAATTCTTATAGTTCGATGAATGAATGAATTGGTTTCGTTAGCTAAATCCTTTGCAATTGAAGTTTCCGCAATTATGTTTTTATTCTAATCTTTCAATTATGATTTCTTCCAAATTTTGATTTAGTACTTGTTTAATTTGGTGTTTTTTAAATTCTGAATTACAGAGATCAAACCCCCCCTAATTTACTTATTTCGTGCATCAGTTTGAGTTTGGTTTAGTTGAATTTTTGAGTCTTGTTTACGCCAAATTCAATTCTGTTCGCGTAAGATTATCTTGTTATTTCTGTTTTCCGTTAGTTGTTTCTGTTTTTTGGTTTAGTGAGTAGCTTACATTCGATACTGAATCATATAGGTTAGATTGCATTTTAGATTTTTATTTCATTTCTGTTTTTGTGTCTGTTTTACTTTACTGAAATTTCGTTGACAAGTTTGATGATCGTTAGCATTCCATAATTAGATCTTCGAGGGAACGATCCCTACTCTCATATACTACTTATTATTCGTGTAGGGTTAATTTGCAAGGGTAACGACACCTTGTCAATAGCCATGTCATGCTCGTGACAAAGGATCTTGATGATGTGTCACGAACATGACACCTCTGTCACGGTTGTGACAGACACTCTCTCCACTCATACCACTACTTGTTTCTTAATATGCATATAGAAAAAATTCGAATTAGATTTTGAGGTATTATATACATTTGTTTCTCTATGTCTCTAGTTTCTATATCACTAAAAATCAGGCTATTTGGACTTTTAAATCATGAGATATAGACCAAATATCACAAGTTGCTCCAAAACAAGGGCAACATCAGGTCACCATTTTCGATCTCAATTTCCAATGGCATAAAGCCAAAATTAAGTCAGGGTCTCTTCTAGATATTTTTAGTTATATGTCTTAGGTTTCATATGCAACTAAAATAACCCAATTTAGAGGTCTGTAGGCTGAATTATGACCTAAACAATATGACTGATTCAAACAAACCTAAGACAGAATTCCACTACACAATACTCTCTTGTCATATTCAACCAAATCCATGCAAAGTAACACCAAAATAACACCAAAACACCATCCTATAAACCATTCCATATCCAAATGAATCTTTGTATCCATTCAAACATACACACAAAGAGAAATTAAACTAAGTGTAGTCCCAAACCTTAAAATTGGCTAAGTAGTTCTTCTAATGCCTTTCCTTTCCTTCTTCTTTGAATTTGCTTGACTCACCAACTAGAAACACCACAAGTACATATCTCAATCCCAATTCCAACGTTACAATTCCAATTCCTTCATAAAAAAAAGCAAGAAAAGATTAAGAGAAAACCACTAACTTTTACGTTGATTTCCACCTAAGATTAGCTTGATTCCTTATTTGCAAAATGATGTGATGAGAAGATGAAGTGGAGAGAAAATGAGAAAGGAAAAATATGGAATTCCAAATGCTAAAATGTTGTCCCTCTCTTCTCTTCATATGCCCACTTCATGCACTTTCAAGACTTACACAAATGCTTAATTCCTATTGGACATGCATGTTTTATTCTCATTGGTCATATTTGCTTTAATCCAATTAGTCTATATGTTGACTTTAGAATAATTGCACATGGGTCCTTCTTCTTCTTTTAATTCCTACATTGGCATATAATCTCATCAATTAATTTCATTCTCATCTATATTTTACGTCTAAGTACATATGTCTATGCTAAAATGAACAAATTACCCATTTACCAATGTCTTTTTCATTAAGTACCATTATGTCTCTTACTATACTTAGATGCCCTTAATTCATTATGTTGACTTCTTAATACACCCTAGACATGTTATATTACTTCTAGGATATATATTAGGGCTTTATATAAATGATCTTTGAAACTTACTATATCAATCTCAAGAATTTTGTTGTTCAATCACGTTCCTCAAAATGCTCGATTTATTTCCTTCCAACATTCTTGGTTAACGAGATAAAATGGTTTAGAATCAGAGCCACTACCATTCTCTTTTTTGTGCAGTTGCAATATTTTATATGATCTTTGAAACTTCATGTAACAATCTCAAGAAGTTTATTATTCAACCACATTCCTCTAAATGCATGCTTTATTTCCTTCCAACATTCTTGGATAACCGAGTGAATTGGTTTAGAATTAGAGCTGGTGAGAGAAGAGAGTAACTTCAATCCTTACTCTTTAACTTTACCTCCATCACAAATTAAGATTATACCATACACATATTTTGCTAGCCTTACTCCCTTTATCAGATGCTTTGCTTAAGCATCCTAATCCTAATTCTATCCTTAAATGATCCCAAAAAATTTGGTGGCAATTTTTTGGAACAAGAATTATGGGTTTCCACATTCCTTACACCATTTAAAGAAAGAAATACATTGTTATTTTTGACGAAAATAGGAAACTTCTTGAGTGTGGCATGCTCAAAAACTTTATCTTCTGATGCTACCTTAGAGAATGATTTGGAACTTATGTTAACATGAAAAAGAACAGAGATTGATTAAGATGCTAATTGAGAAAAAAAGAATTTCAATCCACAAAAGCTGAGGGACGTGCTTAAGTCGTGGACAATAGGTACTTCTTGTTGAAACCTTCATACTTTTAATAATCATGGATTGTTAATAACTATTAGTTTTTTTTGTCTAAATCAACATGTTATAGAATCGAATAACCTTGTTATCCTATAAAAGAGAATCACATGAAGCATTGTTGCACAATACTTCATCATTGTCTTTAACATTCCATGCCCTCATATGACTAAGATTAGTAGCCACTGCCATTCCATTTGCAATATTTTATATGATCTTTGAAACTTCCTATATCAATCTCAAAAATTTTATTGTCCAACCACATTCGTCTAAATGCTCGCTTTATTTCCTTTTGACAATCTTGGATAACTGAGTAAATTAGTTGATAATCAAAGTTTATAAGAGAAGAGAGTAATTTCAATCCTTCCTCTTTATCTTTGCCTCCCTTAAAAATTAAGATTATACCATACACATATTTTGCTTGCCTTATCCCTTTACCAACATCTTTGCTTTTGCATCCTAATCCTAATTCTATCCTCAAATGATCAAAAACTCAAGTGGCTGCTTGTTGGAATAAGGCTCCTAGGTTTCCACATTCCTTGCATCTTTTAAAGAAAGAAAAGGCACCATTGATTTTGAAGAAAGCAGGAAACTTCTTGAATGTGGAATGCTCAAAAACTTTATCTTCTTATGCCGCCTCTAAGAATGATTTGGAACTCATGTTAACATCACAAAGAGCAGAGATGGATTGAGAAGCTAATTAAGTAAAAATTTCAGTTCACAAATGCTGAGTGATTTTATTGAGCCATGGACAATAGGTACTCCTTTTTCAAACCTTCATGCTTTTAATAGCCATGAATTGTTAATAATTACTAGTTTTTGTCTAAATCAACATGGTGCATAATCAAATAACTTCATTATCCAATAAACAAGAATCATATAAGGCATTGTTGTATAATCCTTCATGATAGTCTTTATCATCTCATGCACTAATTTGACTAAGATCGATGGCCACTGCCATTCTCTTTTATGTGCATTTGCTATATTTTATATGATCTTTGAAACTTTTTGTATCAATCTCAAGAATGTTGTTATTCAATCACATTCCCCTAAATACATGCTTTATTTCCTTCTGACATTCTTGGATAATCGAGTGAATTGGTTAGAATCTAGGCTTGCAAGAGAAGAGAGTAAATTCAATCATTCCTCTTCATCTTTTCCTCCATCACAAATTAAACTTATACTATACATATATTTTACTGGTTTGCTCCCTTTATTAGCCACTTTGCTTAAGTATCCCAATCCTAATTATATCCTTAAATAATTACAAAATTTGGTGGCTCCTTATTGGAATAAGGCTTCTGGGTTTACACATTCCTTACATTGTTTAAAGAAAGAAAAGGCACTATTGTTTTTGAAGAAAACAAAAAACTTCTTGAGTGTGGCATGCTCAAAAATTTTATCTTCTAATGCTGCCTCTAAGAATGATTTGGAACTCATATTAACATTACAAATAGCAGAAATGGATTGAGAAGCTAATTGAGCAAATTTCTATCCATAAATGCTGAGGGATATCATTGAGCCATAAACAATAGGTACTTTTTGTTGAACCCTTCAAACTTTTAATAGCCATGGATTGTTAATAACTACTAGTTTTTTTGTCTAAATCAACATATTACATAATCGAATAACTTTGCTATCCCATAAGCAAGAATCACATAAAGCATTATTGTATAATCCTTCATCATAGTCTTCAACATCTCGCACACTCATATGACTAAGATCGGTAGCCACTGCCATTCTCTTTTCTATGCAATTGCAATATTTTATATGATCTTTGAAACTTCCTATGTCAATCTTAAGAATTTTGTTGTTCAACCACATTCATCCAAATGCTCGCTTTATTTCCTTCCAACATTCTTGGATGACTGAGTGAATTGGTTTAGAATCAGAGCCACTGTCGTCCTCTTTTTTTTGCAGTTGCAATATTTTATATGATCTTTGAAATTTCCTATATCAATCTTAAGAAGTTTGTTATTCAACCACATTCCTCTAAATGCATGCTTTGTTTCCTTCTGACATTCTTGGATAATCGAGTGAATTGGTTTATAATAAGAGCCGGTGAGAGAAGAGAGTAACTTAAATGCTTACTTTTTAACTTTGCCTCCATCATAAATTAAGAATATACCATGCACTTATTTTGTTGACTTGCTCCTTTTATCAACTGCCTTGCTTACATATCCCAATCCTAATTCTATCATTAAATGATCAAAAAATTTGGTGGCCCTTTGTTGGAACAAGGCTTTTAGGTTTTCACATTCCTTGCATCGTTTAAAGAAAGAAGAGGAACCATTGTTTTTTAAAAAATAGGAAACTTCTTGAATGTGGCATGCTCGAAAACTTTATGATGCTGCCTCTGAGAATGATGTCAAACTCATGTTAACATTACAAAGAGTAGAGATGGATTGAGAAGCTAACTAAGCAAAAATAATTTTCCACAAATGCTGATGGATGTGCTTGAGCTGTGGAAAATAGGTACTTCTTGTTGAAACCTTCATACTTTTAATAACCATGGATTGTTAATAACTACTAGTTTTTGTCTAAATCAACATGCTATCCCACAAACAAGAATCACATGAAGCATTATTGTTTAATCCTTCATCATAGTATTTAACATCTCATGCACTCTTATGACCAAGATTAGTAGCCACTACCATTCTCTTTTCTATGCAGTTGTAATATTTTATATGATCATTGAAACTTCCTGTATCAATCTCAAGAATTTTGTTGTCTAATCACATTCCTCTAAATGCTCACTTTATTTCCTACCTGACATTCTTGGATAAAGTGAATTGGTTGAGAATCAGAGTTGGTGAGAGAAGAGAGTAACTTCAACCCTTCCTCTTTATCTTTGTCTCCCACACAAATTAAGATTATACTATACACATTTTTTGCTTGCCTACTCCCTTTATCAACTGCTTTGCTTAATCATCCCAATCCTAATTCTATCTTTGAATGATCAAAAAATTCGATAGCCCTTCATCGGAACAAGGCTGCTGGGTTTCCACATTTCTTGCATCGTTTAAAGAAAGACAAGGAAGGCATCATCGTTTTCGAAGAAAACAGGAAATTCTTAAATGTTGCATGCTTAAAATCTTTATCTTCCAATGTTGCAGAATGATTTGGAACTCATGTTAACATTACAAAGACCAGATATACATTAAGAAGCTAATTGAGGGAAAAATTCAGTTCATAAATGCTGTCGAATGTGCCAGTGCAACGAATAATAGGTATTTCTGGTTGAAACCTTCCTTCTTCTTTTTTTTTTATGAAAAATGAGGGCAAAGCCCGAGAGAAAAGCTAAATATGACACATTCGCGAAAAGGAGACCCGCAAATATCCTCCATACAAATGGAAGAACAACTCAAAGGAGGTGTCGAGAAAAAATAAATCCCAGGATCCAACTGAAAAGTGTGATTGGCCAACCAATCAGCACAACGGTTACCCTCCCTATAGATGTGAACCTTCCCATTTTTAATAAACATGGATTGTTAATAACTAATAGTTTTTGTCTAAATCATGTTCTTCCTTTATATATACGGTACATATTTATTTAGCTGCCGGAGAAACAGGAATTACCGACCGGTAATCCTAATTCAAATCGGAAATAATTACCAAACACTTATTTGGATTAACAATCTTACTTTAATGCAAACACATAATCCCAAATAAGTGGCTGTGTTTTCTGTCTTTCTTTCTTGATTTCCTTTCTTTTGTATCTTTCTATATTTGGACCCAAAAAAAAAACCGTTTTTATTAATTAGGCCGTTAATTGGGCCGCTTCATACTTAATGCTTACAATAGCATGGTATTTTATTATGGCTACAAAAGATCAAGAACATAGGTTTTTCTTAATCAATAATACAAGTGGCCTTCTGACAATTACCAACACAGCGATATGAGATATCCGATCACACATATTGGCCGCCCCCACTAGTAAAGAGGTATTATAAGCAAAAGATTCAGGTACAGAGAAAACATTAGGCAAATAGACTGACCCTCATCAAATTTTCACTCAAAACCATTCAAAAGCCGTCAAAAACTGTTACATATTTAATTTTTGGTTTCTGGTATAAGGATCAAACGAGAATATATTTAAGAGATTGTCCCAAATGTATGAAACGAAAAATAAAAAGGGACCTGCAAGTTATTTTTACTACGGAACTTGGACACTTCATGGCCTTCAATAGCTTTACATAACCATTCCTCCATCAATGGTGAAAACCTGCGAATCAGCGATATGTATGTCAGAAAACTCAAGCTACACCTTAGGGCTCACTTAAAGTCACGAATCCAAACAAATTGCCTGTACAGCATCAATTATTATAACACTCATTATACTACGCTTGTAAAGACATTAATCCTAAGTTTGGCATCTTTACACTGTGGTATAGTAATTATATTAAGCTTGTGTGGTGCGAGAACAACTCTGTCAAGCTAGTCAGAGTAAAAGAAAGTTAAGTGCAGTTCCAGGGGTCGAATAAAGCAAACCAAATCTCAGGAAAATAAAAATGATTCAACAAGTGTTGTTCACTTTACTAGGCATTACAGAATATAAAAGAAAAGTGGATTAGATGAAAAACCTGTCCAGTGATATAACTAGCAGCAGGATTGATAGCCAGGAATTCCACCAACCCCGCAACCTCTTCTGGTTGGCCATAACGTCCTGCAAATATTAAGCTTTTTAGTATGAAGGACTTTTTATCATTATGAGTATTATTATCGACTCATAAATCCAAGTTAAATAGGAGACTTTAAAAGGAAACTGTTCATCATTGACCATTACGACCAGGAAATGGTCCATATTAAAATCTTAGGAGTAAACAAAGAAGTGATAATAGATATAATGTTGCAAATGTATGGAGCAAGGTAAGGCATCTATAATAACTATCATATAAATGACAGAAAACATGAAATTCAATGTCTCAGTAGTTTAAAAGCAGAAGGGGAAAGAATTTTGATCTATTGTCTCACCCAAGGGGATTGTTTCCAATATTTTCTTTTCAATGTCTTCCCCAAGCTTGGCAGTCATATCAGATGCAATAAATCCAGGAGCAACGGCATTGACCTGGACAAATTTTGAATCTCATCAGAGCTTAAGTTCAAGACAATAGCTGGAGATATTAAAGTATGCCAAATAACTGTGCCAAAAGATAAATAGCCGTTATACATACATTAATGTTCCTGCTTGCATATTCCTTTGCAACACTCTTTGTCAGGCCAATAACTCCAGCCTTTGCCGCACTGTAGTTGGCTTGCCCAACATTGCCTACCAAACCAACCACGGATGCTATGTTAACAATTCTACCCTGAAAGAAAGTCAGGTTTCTCAGTTACTAGAAGTGAAAAATGCTTATCATTTATGTTCAATTAAGTATCTAATCAATCATTCAATCCATTAGTCTGTGTTAACAATTCTACCCTGAAAGAAAGTCAGGTTTCTCAGTTACTAGAAGTGAAAAATGTTTATCATTTATGTTCAATTAAGTATCTAATCAATCATTCAATCCATTAGTCTGTGCTTTAATCATGGAGAGATAGACAACCAAACTTTCCCAGTAGTGGATTTCAAGGATAACAACCCATAAGAATACTATTTACAACAGAGACTTACCTTCCTTTTCTTCATCATGATTTTGGCTGCTGCCTGAAAGAGGAGTGCATGCATTAGTGTGAACATAAATATGACAATGTCACACAAAACAACATTGATGGGCGTTGATGGACATACCTGGGTACAAAGGAAAACACCAGTGAGATTGAGATCAATAACCTCCTGCCACTGAGATTTCTTCATTCTCATCAACAATGTGTCCCTTGTGATTCCTGAAACCAACAAGGCAAATCAGGAATTAAAAGATAAAAAGGCATTTGATGAGGGGAAAGTTGAATTTCTATCAACCTGCATTATTTATCAGTACGTCAATGGTTTCCCATGTGTCGATAACCTACAATGGTTTCATATCACAAAGAATAAGCTATCAACAAAAAATCTCATTAAACTAAACCAACAGAAAGTAGATGTGCTCACAGTTTTTATCATTGATTCAACATCAGCCTCATTTGAGACATCACCACCAAAAGTTACAGCCTGACCACCATAAGCCTCAATCTGCAACACAATAGCATGAACTCAGTTGAGTTGCTGTTCAAAACACAGGAAAGGACGGGTAAACTAATTGTAACAGACACTTTTTAATTTTCTCAAACTTTTTTATCCATAAAACTTCTTAAGAGAATCCAATGGGCATATGCTTTCCTCTAAAGTTCCAACAATAATGCAATCAAGAAAGCGTTTAACGCAATAACAGTCTGTCTGTGAGCAACAAACAACAAAATACTGTCACACTGTGACTTGTGCAATCCATCATAGAACATAGGGACACGAGGAATGCACCAGAATTAAAATTCTTGTAGCGAGTAGGCCAGTGTCCGGAAAACTATAATAAGCCACTCTATAAATCTAGAAACACCATGAGCCATGCCTTCATGAAATTCAGATCAGCTGATAGATATGAGAAGTTGTGCGGAATAAGTTAATTTATCCATCAAATGTTGTGGTAGGCAGTATAGACAAAAACTGAAAGATGGAAGACACAGAAGTCTAAGTAGACATTGACACACAAAACAAAGACCTTTTTTTTCGCTTTACCTCTTTGCAAACTTCCTCTGCCTCCTTTGAAGACCTAGCATAATTCACCAAGACCTGAAATAGAAGGCAGACACTGAAGATTACCATCTAAATAGACGAAGCATGAGATTATTCGCCATAACAGTCAAAATACAGTCATTAGGATAAAACATTGTACCGAAGGTTTCGTGTCAACAAACAAAGTGAACTATGCAGAGTTGAGAAGTGAAAGAACTGCACAAACCTTGCAACCTGCTTTTCCCAGTGATAAAGCAATTGCTCTGCCAATACCACGAGAGGCTCCAGTAACTATAACTACAGGAGATTCCACCTTTGCAGCTGCCTCAGTTGTTGCCTTCTCAATTGCAGCAACTTGAGCTTTTATACCTGCGTAGCCCAGATCAGAAAGCGAAGACGGAATAAACAGTAGTACACATGACCACTGTATAAGCACTATAATTACCATGAAAATGGCAAACTAATCACACAAGAATCCACCATTTTCTTATACAAAACTATATTATGTCCTCCAAAATTGCTTTCTCGTTTTCCAATCCGTTAAAAGAAAATAGATGTAAAATGCACAAAAGTCAAATACCAGAGAAAGCAACGGAGCTTCCGGAAATGCAGCGGTGGCCAACGCTGCGAGACTGGAGCTGGCCCACTGCACTGGAAATCGGAGGCCACTGGGTGAATCGGGTGGCTCTCCGGTCGGCGGAAGAACCGCAGAAACTAGCAGACTTGAAGGCAACGACATTGGATCCGGCAACGGAGGCCATTGTAGTAGCTCCGAAACTACGCCGAAAAATGGAGAAGGAGAAGAAAGTAGCTGTGGTGTAGGTAGCCAGAGAAACAAAACAGTATGCAACTAGTCTTTATAGAGTTTGAAGAACAAAAGTAATTAGAGGCTTTTGTTTTAGCTTCGACAGGTCCGAAGACAATTTATAGAGTTTCGATGAAAACGAGAAAGGCGTGTTCGTCCGGGTTTTCATTGGATCGGTAGGTGCCGCTTAATTTTATTGTTTGGCTGTTGTCGAAATAATTGGGTACCGTCTTTTAGGCTAGGCTAATTTCCGTGCAACCAGTGCGGGGGTTAATGTGCTTAAGGATTGTTGTCTCTGCTGCATGGCAAATTCGTGATATTAAGCGTGATAATATGGGGGTTTTGGGGATTCTACCTAATTTTAGTTGGTTGATTGGCGCAACCAAATTCCGACCCACTCTACCTGGGTATAATCGACTCAACGTTTCAGTTGGATTAAGATTTAAGATATACTAGCAGAATAATACTGTGCAAATACACAGTAATAATGCCCTTTTTATGTATAAATTAAAATAGAAAATGTAAAAATATATAAAGCAAGATTAAAAACTTTGTAATTAAATTATAAAATTTCG